>JAVJIF010002375.1:0-412806 GCA_038442645.1 Agave tequilana | reverse complement strand
TCCTTACTTGAAGGATTTCGTACTAGTTAACAAGTTTTTCATTTAACTAGTTCGTATTCTTCGTTATGGTAGAAGTTTTCAAGCATACTATATTTTTCAACCTATTTTAAAAACCCTACCTTCTAAGGGTGGTTGGATGGGAGATCATGCTCATATATGCTTTATAGTGAAAATCATTTTAAACTTGAATATGATTGGGAGGATAGATTATGTGAGATATATATTTAATATTATTGTTGTTTCAATTGGTATCATTGGATTCTTTCAATTGGTATCAATATTGACATTTTTGTATACTCATATATTTTTTATGTATATGTATGCTTGCACTTCAAAGAGTATCAATTTCAATTGGTATCTAATTTTTCATACATATATATGTTTTTATTTGTGCTTATTATATTCATATATCTCAGAGCACAAATTTTGATCATGATAAAGCTTGTTTTATAATGACTATCTTGTTTCAATGACTAGTTTTCAATTGGTATCCATATACAAGCTTATTCATTATTTCATTTGGTATTTCATAAAGGGGGAGAAAACTTTTATTTCATCTTTTAATTGGTATTTAATTTCCACTCCCATACTTTATGATTGAAAATTTCAATTTGGTATCATATGTTCAAAATGAAAAATATTTACAATTGGTATCAAAATTTTTGTTTAGAAATTCAAAATTTGTTATGTTTAATTTCAATTGGTATCAAGATTTTTATGTATTTTTCTTAAAATTGGTATCAATATTTTTTATGTTTCCTTTCAATTGATATCAAGATGCTCTACTTTGACATATTTTTAATTGATATCTTAATTGATTATCACCCCTTATTTACATCATTTTTGTTTTAAACAAAAAGGGGAGAACATTGTTTTATTTGCTTTTAACCCTTTTGTTGATTCTTTATTTCGAACAAAAAGGGTAAGAAGAATGTTTTTGTTTTTACTTGGACCCCTTTGTTGATGATTGACAAAAAGGGGGAGAAGTATTTGAGTTTATATGCATATTTTATACGCATGTTTTGTTTTATTTATTAGTTTGTTGTTTAATTGTTTAATTGGTATCAAGAGCATTATTTAAGAACATGTTTTTATTGGTATCAAGAGCACGTTTTATGCATGATGCATTTCATATGTTTGGTATCAAGAGCATGTCTTTGTTTGGTACCTTATTTTATTCATGTCTATGCATACATGTTTATGAGCTTTCATTGCATATTTATTATGTTTATTGTTATGCATGAGTTAAGGGGGAGCTTCTTTGAAGCTTAACTTTAATCCATGCATATATAACTCCATGAGTTTTGTCATCATCAAAAAGGGGGAGATTGTTGGCCCAGAGGCCTTCTACTCTAGTTTTGATGATTATTAACTCATGTAGTTATGTTTACTAATAATCTTGTGATTTTAGTTTCAGATCATTTAGCAAGATATTAGTTGGTGATTGCTTCAACAAGATGAGTTTTGAAGCTTTCACATGGTGATTCCATAGCCCGAGCATCATGATGATACATAGCACTCGTTGGAGTCTAGCTCGTGGATCACCGTTTGGATCGAGTCGACTTGAAGATGAAGATCGTCAAGAAGACTTAGGTATCCATAGTTTAGTTTAGTGTGTTTTAGATCCATGTGTAAAGATAAGAATAGTTGATATGCTCAAGTGCACAACACACACATTTTATGGATATTGATTTTCATGAATAGATTAGATCAAAACAAGTTTAAATGGTTTTTATGTATATTAGATGTGTTCGATATACATACATGCTTCATGACTTATACAAACTTAGTTTGACATACCTATTCATGTGTTTTATGTTTTGGTATTTTTAATAAAACATATTTTTTGATTTAAAGACAAAAAACTATGATATATATATGTTTCATGTATAATTGGATTTCTATCCATATGCATCATGGCTAATAATGTTCAAATATCATGTTTTTGTATTTCAATGTGTTTTAGGAAAAATCAGATTTCCTATTGAAAAATCCAAGTTTGGTAAAATACAGTTTTTGGTTTTTGATAATATTTGCAAGACACATAAATAGTTCAAAATGTTTGATTTTTATCTTGAAATATTTATCACAAGTTTGTATATCCATGTAAAATGATAAAATTATTTTTATGGATTTTTAGAAGATTAATGGAATTTATTAGAATATTTTTAAACAAGTTTTTCTGACCCAAATTATTGCCTGCCAGGCTTTGGCGGTCGACCGGTCCGATCGACCGGGTTCCAGAGTCAGTCGACCTCTCGGTCGACCGACGTGCACAGACCTGTGCACGTTGGCCAGGCACAGGGCTCGGTCGACCGGTCGGTCGACCGGCCAGAGAGCTTTGCTCTCTGGAAAATTTCGGTCGACCGGACGGTCGACCGCTAGCGCCCAACGGTCATATTTTTGACTGCTGGTGGTCGACCGGGCGGTCGACCACCAGCCGTCACAGGCTGAAAAAATCAGCCTAACGGCTAGTTTGGTTTTGGGGCTATATATACCCCATTTGATTGTGGTTTTCTCTAAGATTTTATGTGCTAAAATTTCTCTCCTTTCTTGGTGTTTAAAACAAGTTTTTCAAAAGAGTTTTTGTGCCAAAAGATCCATCTTATTTGTTTTAAAGTGTTTTGTTATTTCAAAGAAAATAGGTTTTGGGAATTAGTTTTTTGTTCTTAATTTCTATATTCATTTGGTATTTTTCCCAAGAGATTTTCTTTGATCAAAACACTTTGTTTTCCACACTTGAGCTATCTTCTATCCTATTCTATAGGTTCATTTATTTGTGGGAAAATTGGTTTGTGGTTGAGATATACCACTTGTTGTAAAAACCCTTTCTTTGTGGGTGCTCCCTCTTTGGTAGAGGTTGAGGTTGTGGTTTACTCCCTCTAGTGTGAGGTGGAGTTGGTTGGTATTTGTATCCCTTTTCGGTAGAGGTGATTTGTGGTTGTTTGGCTACGGGCCTATCCCTCTTCGGTAGAGGTAGATTGTGTTTGTATTGCCTCGGTGGCATTTGTAAGGTTGAGAGAGGAGTTCGGTACTCCCTTGTTGTACAAATCCTCCTCGGTGGAGGTTCCCTCGGTGGGAGTCCTCGGTGGACAAGATAGTGGATTGAAAATCCTTCTCGGTGAAGGCGGGGACGTAAAGCTCGGTGCTCGAATCTCGAAACACATCATCTTGTTTGCGTTTGATCAATTGACTCTCAACTCTCTCTCTCTTTACTTTGTGTTGTGCATCATTCATAGCATCACACATTATTTGCTTGTGTTGTGCCTAGCATCATTCATATTGCTCGTATCATCTTTATATACTTGGCTTGTGTTTGTGTGCCTCACTTATACTTAACCACGAGAGCTTCATATAGCACCTCAACCCTTATCTAGGGGAATCAAGAGGAGTTAGTCCAGAGCCCTTCATGGGGAATTCGGCTACACTCGTTGGTTGTATTAATCGTAGTTGCAAATTATTTTTAGCTTCCGCATTTAGTTTCTAGATTAGCCATATCACCTATTCACCCCCCTCTAGGTAATTTACAGTAGTTCATGTTGTAGCTGCCTGTTACGAATAAAGTTTTTATTTACATCTTCAGGCATCATCTACGACCATGGTCGCATTGCTAAAGAAAGAGACATTTCATTGTACTGCGACCTAGGTCGCAGTACAGATACTTTTTTGTTACTTTTCAAGTGTTTCTCATTTATTGTTCTATTTGTAAGATGTTGTGCTTTAAAAATCCACCGTGATAATGTTGGCGCATATGTTGTACTTTAGTTTATTGATCATAGACTGTGTCCAGTGTCGCAGTTCATATGTGACAATTTGACAGCGACCTTGGTCGCAATTAGCAGTTTTATAATGAGGAGTGTATTTTCAAAACTGTGACCAGAGTTGCAGTTTATCTTTCACGGGAAAATTATTGTTGCTTTTCAAGTGTTCCCTGTCTCTTGTTATATTGTAAGATGTTGTATTTTATAATAATATTTGAATACAGTTGAAATATTACTTTAAAAATCTACTACGACAATGTTGGCGCATATGTTGTATTTTAGTTCACTGAACATAGACTGCGACCAGAGTCGCAGTTCATATTTGACTATATTTGATATTGACTTTTTCGCAGTCTATAGCAGTTACAGAATGAGCAATGTATTTTCATAACTGCGACTAGAGTCGCAGTTTAAATTTCACGAGAAAGTTGGATGGTTTAATTCTCAAGTTCTGAATGAAATATTACATTAAGTTTTTTAATTATGTTACCAGTTTAATATGCGAAGATATGATTATAATTAAATTGTATATTGTGAAAATTGGACCTTTTCAATTTTACACTGTGACATTGGTCGCAGTTTAGATTATATTCTTAAATTAGCAATTTATTTATCTTCAGTCGCTGATATTATTTTTTTGTGACTGCGACAATAGTCGCAGTGTATCCCATTTTATTTAATTTAATATTTTTCTGACTTAAACATTGGATCACATTGTTGATATGTAAGTTCGACATAGCCCATTAAAATTTACCACATAGTTCCTTATTCCAACAGCCATAAGAATTAAATTAGTGAAAAAGTATCACCAGTAAAACTAAAATTATAAAAAATTTATAATTAACAGATTTAACATTACAAAAAGGCTTAAATTTCTAAAAACAAAATACATATTTAAAAGTACTACTCTCGTCGTCCTCGTCATCACCATCATAATCAGATTCGTCATTCATATTAGAACAATGTGTTGGCCCAAAAGGTTACACTCTCTATTTGTTTAGAGTTTTGATGATAACAAAACAAATAAGAGCTATTTGGTACTAATTAGTTTGTTTAAGATAAGTTTCAGGTTAGTACCATATTTGCAGGCCATTACTTAGCTATTGCAAGAATTTCTAGGTTCATGAAGCAAAGAAGGCTTTTTGCACATCAAGAAAGGAACATAGAAGAGAAGGCTCTAGCAAGGCATCGCATGGCTCAAGACTTCAAGATTGCTCAAGATAATTTATTAGATTTGTTTTTAGTTTAGAGTTTTGTTAAAGAATAGTGAATAGGTTTGAAGCTCTATCACACACGTCTTTGCGTACATCTTGTTTCCAAACATATTTCCTATAACATGTACAAAAATAGTTTGTATACAATCTTCAGCCTACAAACTTACTTTGATATATCTATTCATGTGTTTTAAGTTTTGTGTTTTAACAAAACTTATTTTTGGAATTAATGACAAAAACATGGATATATATATATATATATATATATATATATATATATATATATATATATATATATATTTGTTTCATATATATGGGATTATATCCATATACATCATGCCTAAATGTTGTTTAATATCATGTTTTTGTATTTGGAAGAGTTTTGGACAAAACGTATTTTCTATTCAAAATCCAAGATTTAGAAAATACAGTTTTTGGTTTTTGGTAAAAATGATAAGACACAAAAATAGTTCATATTGATTGATTTTTGAGCTAAACTTTTTACCACATGTTTATACATCAATGCAAAATGATAAAACTATTTTTGGTGATTTTTAGAAGTGTTAAAAGATTTTTTAAAATATTTTTAAACTGTTTTTCTGACCCAGTTTTCTGCTCCAGGCTTCAACCAGTCGACTAGTCTTCTGACCAAGTCGACTTGGCTGAAGTCGGTCGACCGGGTCAGTCGACCGACGTGCACAGATCTGTGCACGTTTGGCAGACTTGGGACGGTCGACCGTCAGGGTCGACCGGGTCTGAGAGCAGAGCTCTCTGTATCTTTGGGTCGACCGGGCGGTCGACCGTCAGCCTGCAACGGCTATTTTTTTGAACTAGCGGTCGACCGGCCGGTCGACCGAGGTAGCCGTTTGAACAGTAACGGCTATTTTCTAAGCTGATTTATTTTTTGTCCTTTTCTCACTTAAGTGTGTTTAAATGACATGTTTGATTTTAATACTTTCTAATTAGCCTTAAATATGTTTTATCTCCTAACCCTATCCCTCTCCTATAAATAGGGGTGTTTAGGGAGAGGTTGGTTACTAGAAAAATTCTGAAAATTTCCAAAAGTTTAAGGCATTCAAAAGACTTGGTTTCTTGATTTTTGTGCTGAAATTCTCTCTCATTTTCTGAAGTGTTTTCAAGAACTCTCTGATTTCTTTTTCTTTTCTCCTTGCACACAAGAGCTTCATTCCTACTCATTATTCTCTAAGGACCTTTGTAAGGGAAGAGAATTTTGCAAGAGAGAGTTTGTGGTCTTTTGACTGCTCAGAGATTGCTTGTACTTGAGATTGTGGAGTTGGGTACTCCGGTGTATTTGTGACATCTTTGTGATAGTGGAAGTGGTTGGAATTCTTCTGGGGAAGGCGGGGAAGTAGAGCTGGGTGCTCGAACCTCGATAACAATTCTCGGTGTTTGCATTTGGTTTACTTGCTCTTATTTCTTGCTCTTTTTCATTGCTCTTATTACTTGCTCTCAACATTTATTGCTATATTCAATTGCTTTGTGAGATTGTTGTATCATAATTTTAACTTGGGCATTATTAGCATTATCACCTATTCACCCCCCCTCTAGGTGATTTTCACAATGTTCATCTTCCGTATCGCTTTCCTCCACTTCCTCCTCATTATCGCCACTCTCCTCTTCGCTTTCTTCCTCTTCATAGCAGTAATTCGGTTCATCCATGAACTCCCAAAATGGGTCATCTGTATCAATCTCATCCTCTGATCCGTAGTGAGGGAACATATTAGAACTATACAACCAATCATCATTAGATGAATGTCTTCTTTCTGGTGAAGATGGTGGAGAAGACATTTTTGAATCTTTTTCAGATTTTTGACAGAAACGAATTGTAGAAATGTAATTTAGCCTGTATGTTATCCTCCAATGGACACCCTTAATATATAAATAATCCATGAATTCTAATAGGTTTATGCTCTCAAACGATGTGAACATGGCGTAAATTTATTATCTACCATTTTCCAAAAGTGTATACTTTCCAAGTGACTGTTAAGTTTTCGAAAACCGGTTAAAAGTTAATATATTTGAGATGCAGTTATTTTTTGCTATGAATACGGCAAGACTATTATTATTTTAGTTTCTTAGGGTAGAAAAATATCTGGACGATCATGTTTAATTTTCGTTAAATTAATTATTTTAACAAAATTTGAAATATATATCGTTATGTGTATAAAAACTCTGCATTTCCCAATTAGGCAAGGCGACCATAATCGGAGTGCGATCTAAAATATAATAAATTAACTACGACAATGATCGCTGTCTCTTTTACATTTATTGAATGCTAATAAATAGATACATTTTTGACAGACGAATTTATGCGTACTGCGACCATTGTCGCATTATAAGCAGTCGATACAGCCTCCCAGTTCATAACTGCGACTTTGATCGTAGTACGAATTCTAAACTTATTTTTTGTTATTAATATCACTGCGACCTAAGTCGCTCACTTTGTTAGGTTTGTAGAATGAAAATAAGGAAACCTCAATGAACTTTATAATAAATGAATAAAAATGTATACAAATTACATTAATAAACCCAACAGACCTACTTTATAAATATGATACATTTATAATAATAAAATGATGTATATGAATGAATTAACAATATTGTAATTAAAAACTAAGTCAATTTTCAATCTTCAAATACCATTCTTCTTATATATTTTGTTTCTTCATCTCAACTTTTCTCTTTGTTTGCGAGTAACATGTATACAAGCTCGCTTCTTAGACTCTATACAGTAGCCGACGTCATAGTATCAACTATTAATGGAGTACCAATGTTACACTTTCAATGTACTTGCATACATATACATCGCAGTCAACACTGAAAATTATACAGGAAAAAATTACATGAGATTAGATTTTTATACTCAAAATAAGCAGAAAATATGTTGGGTAAATATCACAAGAAAAATAGACCTGTTTGCTTATTTGGGACATCTTGCGTATTTTATATATGTTTTTTCATCCTTTCATTGAAACTAATTTCAAAAAATTGTAATAACCTTTCTTTCTGCAATGTCAATAAAAAAAAATCAATATTAATCAAATCAAATGCAAATATTCAGTAATTGCAAGATTAAATTAACTCACCATTGTTCTTGCATCTGTTTGATAAAGCTTTATTATATTACTTGATTTTTTCACTGGGACCAAAGAGTTGTAAAAATCCACTCTTGTGTTTGGTAATCAAATACCAACAAGGTTCAGTGAAATCCAGCTTCATTGGCACTGAGTTTGTGATTGATAGGGAAGAACATGTACTGCACATCACTTGTACAGTTTTTCAACAACTGCTTGATGAAATAAACTTCCAGATCTCTATTTTTAGATACAACACCGTGCTGTAAAAATCAAAATAAATTCAAATATTTTTATATTTAATAATTAAATGTAATTAAAATATCAAAAACGACATGAAAATCAAATCTGTTACCAAGATCGCAAGTCTCTAAGCCTGGGTCTCAATAAATATTCAACCAGGTATATTTTTATTGCTAATCTGGTAGCAGTTTGATTGATTATGTCAAGAAAACAGACTGCGACCAAGGTCGCTTTGTTGTTATTGTTAATTATATTTATGGCTGGGACCTTGATCGCATTCATCAGTATTCAGGTTTAAATCTTTAGGATTACTTAGCAACTGCGACCAAGGTCGCAACAAGCATTATTCAGCTTCATTTTTTAGGATTAATTAATAAACTTGACTGCGACTAAGGTCGCAGTAAATTTATTATACCTTATCAGCAGTAAATGCAACTAGTAGAATTTTTAACCATAAAAATTATAATTTACTACATTAAGAAAAAAATTGATGTTTTAATTAACTATAAAGGAGAAAATAGGTTTTTACCCAAGCTACGTTTTGAAAGAATAAACTTTTTAATCCTCCTTTCTTCTTTAGATGCTTCATGTAGAAATGAATGATATTGACATCTAAATCTCTACTGAACATCAGGTTCTCTATGTCATTTTTTGCAATCATTATTCCATTATTAGGATCCTGATATGCAATAGTACTGCAAATAAACAAAAGAATATTAATAATTAATTTCTTCTAATATAAATATCTTATATTTTTGATGTAATTTTAAATAAAATGAATATAATTACTCAGAGGAGTCATCGTGATCTCTCTCAGTGCGCTTGTGTTCTTTGACTCCCCTTTCTATCGTTCCTTTAGAGTAATCCAAAACTTTTCCTTTTAATTCTTGCTTCTGAGCCGGAATATGTTCTTGATTTTTTTCCTTCAGAAGCTTTGTCTTTTTGGATTTCAAGTATCTGTTGAGTTAATTTAAAGTAAAAGTGGGAAAATCTTTCCGAGCAATACTTCAAATTCAGAACGCTTGAAATCCTCCTCTTCCTTTTTCTTCTGCTCTTCGGCCTGCTTCTCCATCTGCTCCCTCATTCTTTTCTGCTTCTTCTCCTCTTCCTCCTTCCTCCTCCTCTCTTCTTTCATCCTCTCCTTCTCCTCCTCTTCCTGCTCTTTCTTTCTCTTCTCCTCTAGACTTTTACGATTTTTCTCCTCCTCCGCCTATGCTGCCTCTTCTTCTCATTCTCTTCCTTCCTCCTCTTCTCCTTCTCATGCTCCTCTTCTTCCTTCCTTCTCTCCTCCTCCTCCTCTCCAACAGTGACTGCTCATCATCTTCTTCTTTCACTTTTAATTTCCTTTACTGCTTTTTTAATTTTCTCTTCTCTCTTCTCTCTCTTCTTTTTTTCTTTAATTCAGCCTTGAGAGTTTTCTCAGTCTCTATTTTTAATTTTTTTCTAGCTCATAAACATATCTCTCAAGTACTGATTTCATTCCTTAAAGTTTCTATTTATTCAGCTTGTTCATCCCGTGGTGCTAGCAAATAACTTGTAATAATTGGTTCTTGTTCACGCGTTGATTCCTCAACTATTTTTTGATAGGCTCTGGTTCTGTTTCCGCCGGGATGTTAGCTTCAATATTTATATCTTCTTGTTTTCCTTCATCTTCTTCTTCTACTTCTTCATCTTCAACAGGAAGGCCAATCATATTTTTTCATCATTTGAAATGTTGGCCATTCAATAAAAAATCTGAAAAATAATATAAACTGCGTGTAAATCACCTAGAGGGGGTGAATAGGTGATGATGCTAATCTAGTGAACTAAATGCGCTAAATGCGGAAGCTTAAAACAATTTTGCACAAACACTTAATACAACACATAAGTGTAGCCGAATTCCCCGTGAAGGGCTCTGGACTAACTCCTCTTGATTCCCTAGATATGGGTTGAGGTGCTATATGAAGCTCTTGTGCTTAAGTACAAGTGAGGCACACACAAACAATCCAAGCATAAAATGAATAAGCGATATGAATATATGCAAGGCACAACACAAGTATGAATGATATGGCAATATGAATAATACAATGCACAAATAAAAGAGATAGAGTTGAGAGACAATGGATCAAACGCAAAGACAAGATATGTTTTGAGGTTCGAGCCCCTAGCTCTACATCCCCGCCTTCACCGAGAAGGATTTCCAATCCACTAAAGGAGTACCGAACTCCTCTCTCAACCTTACAATGCCACTGAGGCAATACAACCACAATCCACTTCTACCGAAGAGGGATAAGGCCCGTAGCCAACAACAAACACAATCACCTCTACCGAAGAGGGATCCAAACATCACTCCGATCAACCTCTACCAAAGAGGGATACACAAATAAAGGAGGGTTTACAACTTGGAGGCTCAATCAACCTCAAACAATCTCTTTTCCACAAAACAAAGATCCTAAATAGATTAGGATAGAAGATATAGCTCAAGTGTGGAAAAACTAGGTGTTTTGGAAAACAAAAACTCAAAGAAATAATCTTGGGAAAACTCTTGAAAATAATGGAAATGAAGAACAAACACAAATCTCCCAAAATTCTATTTCCTTTGATTTTTTCAAAAACCTAAAACAAATAAGATGAATCCTTTTTAGCACAAAACTCTTTTGAAAAACTTGTTTAAAATAGTAGAGAAAGTCTGAAAATTTTAGCTCTAAAAATCTTGGCTAAAACCCTAAAGAGATCGGGTATTTATAGCCCAAACAGAAAAACTAGCCGTTAGGCTGATCTGGCAGCCTGACAGGCTTGCGGTCGACCGGCCCGGTCGACCGCCAACGGTCAGAAAAATGACCGTTGGGGCATCCGGTCGACCGTCCGGCCGACCGCTCAGATACAGAGAGCAAAGCTCTCTGGTCTGGTCGACCGCCTGGTCGGCCGGCCCAGTGTCTGCCAGACGTGCACAAGGCTGTGCACGTCGGTCGACCGCAACGGTCGACCGGCCTTTGGTGCGGTCGACCCGTGCGGTCGACCGACCTGGCCTGTCAGCCACATTCTGGGTCAGAAAAACAGGTTTAAAAATATTTCAGAAATTCTTTTATCTCTTCTAAAATTCATAAAACTTGTTTTAACATTTTATATTGAAACACAAACTTGTGATAAAAATTTCAAGACTAATATCAAACATATTGAATCATTTTATGTCTTGCAAATTTTATCAAAAACTAAAACTTGTATTTTATCAAACTTAGATTTTTCAACACATGAATAGGAAAGTCAAAATAAGTTTGTATAAGAAGCTTAAGCATGCATGTAAAACTAGAATACATCTACTATACATATAAACCTTGTAAACTTGTTTTAATCAATCTATTCATGAAAACCAATTCCAAAACATGAAACGTGTGTGTATTGTGCACTTGAGCATATCAACTATTCTTATCTTTACAAATGGATCTAAAACACACTAAACACTAGGATACCTAAGTCTTCTTGACGATCTTCATCTTCAAGTCGACTCGATCCAAACTCCGTGATCCAACGAGCATGGCTATGTATCATCTTGACGCTCGGGCTCGGGAATCACCAAGTGAAGGCTTCAAAACTCCTCTTTTTGAAGCAATCACCAACTAATATCTTGCTTAATGATCTGAAATTAAAATCACAAAATTATTAGTAAACATAACTACATGAGTTAATCATCATCAAAACTAGAGAGGAAAGCCTCCGGGCCAACAATCTCCCCCTTTTTGGTGATGACAAAACTCATGGAGTTATATATGCATGGATTAAAGTTAAGCTTCAAAGAAGCTCCCCCTTAACTCAAGTATAAACAACTAAACATAATTAATATGCAATGAAGGCTCTTAAAACATAAATGCATGCATATGCATAAACAATAAAAGGCTCTAGATACCAATGAAATGTTCAAAAACAAAACATGCTCTAGATACCAATTAAAATTAAACTAAATTAAACTTAATATATGCAAAACATAAATATGCATATATAAACCAAAATCTTTCTCCCCCTTTTTGTCAATCATCAATAAAGGGGTAAAACTCAAAACAAAACAAAATCTTCTCCCCTTTTTAATACAAAGAAACAATCATCAATTAGGGGTAAATAAAGACAATGTTCTCCCCCTTTTTGTCTAAAATAAAAACAAAACCAAATAGGGGTGACAATCAATTAAGGTATCAATTTGAAAATATGTCAAAGTAGTATCTTGATACCAATTGAAAGTAAACATAGATCAATCAACAAATGGTATATGCGATATACATTCATGAAGAGGAAGATGTGAAGCTTCCCTACATAGATACATTACATGAAAGAGGGATGACAAGCCCTAATTCACATAACGTACACTATGCAATGCATAAGAGGAGATGTGAAGCTCCCCTACACACGTGTACCACATAAAGAAGAGATTATCAAGCTCTTCAATACAAGATACACTCATCATAAATCTATATGTGGAAGAGATGTTAAGCTCTCCTTACATATAGGCAATATAAATCAAAACCTTTTTTTATTTTTAAAACAAAATTTTGAGATACCAAATTTTAAAAATATTCAAATAAACATCTTGATATCAAAAGAGAGTATTTTCTTTTTAAGTATATGATATCAATTTAAAATTTTATTTTTTATCATAAAGCAAGGGAGTGGAAATACAAATACCAATTGTAAACATGAAAATCGAATTTTCTCTCCTTTTATGAAATACCAACAAAACACATGCATAAGCTTGAAATAAGATATCAATTGAAAATTGAATCAATTGAAAAAAAGTTGAAGCTCAAGCTTAGCATAAACAAAAATATATATGTATGAAAAGTAGATACAAATTGAAATTGATATTCTTTGAAATGCAAGCATACATATATACAAACATATATGAGTATACAAGAAATGTCAAGATTGATACCAATTGAAAGAATCCAATGATACCAATTGAAACAACAATAATATCAAAGTATAACTCATATAACTACCACCCAACCATGTTCAAGTTTAAAATGATTTTCAATATAAAACATACATGAGGCATGGTCTCCCATCCAACCACCCATGAATGGTAGGGGTTTTCAAAAATAGATTTGAAAAATAAAGTGTGTTTGAAAACTCTACCAAAATGAAGAATACGAACTAGTTAAATGGAAAAAACTTGTTAAACTAGTACGAAATCCTTCAAGCAAGGAATAAAATAAAATTATTTTTCATAAACATGAAATTCACAAAATAGTCAACACTCATAATCAATTAAGCATAAATATGACTCATGAAAACAAACACATGAGTAAACAATAAATGTGAGTGTACAAATACAATGTGAAGATCATAATAATCAAAAATATTCAATTAGGCTCAATTAATTCCTTGAAACATGAAAACATGAAATCATCAAAACTATTTAATGTTCAAGGTATATGTATGTCCTATACAAACTAAAGTATACATACATATCCAAACACAACGAGTCCACAAAGATATATGCATTAAGGCACGTGGCTCAAAAGGATGTATATGTATAAACAATAGTTTGGATAAAATAGACATATATATGAAGTTAAACATAAACACAAAAATATGAAACAAATCCAAAAATGAGAATACAAGTTTAAAATGCATGGATCATCAAAACTAGACTATACTAGCACATCTAATGGGTTCAAATAAGCATTCAAGTACAAACATATATAGATTTATTTGTGGCCCACTATATGTACAAGTATATACCAAGTTTTAATGAAAACTAACATTTAAACATATATTCAAATCATGAAGCATAAAAAGATAAAAATCAACATGATAAACATAAACATGATTATTATGTAAATCCACATGTTATTAGAGCTATGATGAATATGATAGCTAAACAAACGGTGAGAACACAAAATAATGATCCATATTAAACATGGGTGTCTCAAAAGGGCTATACATGCATGTCAAGGATCTAATAAACATGACATTATCATAATAATCTATAAACAATAAAACATGCTATAAATAATGAATATAAAAAGCATGTAAACAATAATTAGGAGTAAGAGACCGTTACCAAAACCTACGAGGCAACTCTCCATGTCTCCAAAACAAGGTGGTCTTCCCACCAAACCTTCCTTGAAAGTGATGCATCCAAATTTGTTTTCTCTTAAGCACAGAACGCATCCACTCCAAGGTACCACTACTCTCACGTCATGCGAGAGCCCACACCTATATCAAACATAAGAGGGGTGATTTTTGGTACCCATATCTTATTGGGTCCATGGGGGTTAGTCCCTTCTCTAACCCAAACAAACTTATTTGCTAAATTTGAAACATGTATTCTATCATAACAAAATTTAGTAAGGTGGCCCTTACGTCCACAATGTGTACAAGTGTACACATGAGCATACATAATGTGATGGTGTCCGTGAGGAGCATGTGTATGCCGTGGAGCGTGTGCATGAAAAGATGGAACTTGTTTCTTTCGAAACAAAGATTCTAATCGTGTATGGCCCACAACACATTGGCTCAAAGTGGAGCCCAAACAATCTACACTCTTCTTAAGTAAGGATATATCTTTTTCAATTAAAGAAGAGGTGGAACATGCAAGGGGTGATCTAGGTGAAACTACCCTAGCATGGCAAACATGTGAATCTAAATCATTTTTCAAAGATTGATTTTTCTTTAAACAAATTTCTAATTCTTTTGAGATAAAATCAATTTCTCTTTTCAAAGAATCATTATGTTTTAAAATAAAATCTACTTTTGAAGACAAAAACTCATTTTTCTTCAACACATTATCACAATCATTTTTATTTTTCAAAAACTCATTTTCTTTTAATGCAAGGTATAGTTGAGATCTCAATAAATCCCTTTCATTATAGACCTCAACCTTCTCTTGCAAAACCTTGTCAAGTCTAGAATGCAAACTGTTATTTTCTTTTTCAATTCCTAGACTTTTCTTTTTCAAAACTTTATATTTCGCAAACAATGGAAAGTTCTTCATTTAAGGTATGGGCATCATAATCATCACATGAAGAACTAGCATCAAAATTATCTAGTTGAGTTTCCGATTGTACCTCAAGGGAGTCATTCCTTGGATCATATAGCATTGTGAATCGGATTCTTCACTAGTCTCCTCCTCTTGTTGAATTGGCACTTGAAGCTTGGAGGTGGTGGTGGTTGTCAACTTGTTCCACGCTGCAAAGGCGGAATCAAGATTAGAAACATGCATAAGATAATCTTTAGAAAGCGTGCTTCTAATGGCCTCTAGGGCTTGTGCATTGGCCCCTATATGCTTGCTATCACTAAGGTAGGATTCCTTGGTAATGGCGAGGTAAACCTTATGTCCTAGGGTTTGTAAATAAACGGACATCCTAATCTTCCAAACAATAATGTTGGAAGGGTCAAACATAGGTGGGGTCATGAAGTCCATGGGTCCAAACTATATGTGTGCAAACAAACAAAATGCAAATGATAGATTAGCAAACAAGGATCTCACTCCTAGGATGTTAAGCCTAAGTATCAGGAGCGTAGGCTCTGATACCAATTGTAAATCACCTAGAGGGGGGTGAATAGGTGATGATGCTAATCTAGTGAACTAAATGCGCTAAATGCGGAAACTTAAAACAATTTTGCACAAACACACAAGTGTAGCCGAATTCCCGTGAAGGGCTCTGGACTAACTCCTCTTGATTCCTCTAGATATAGGTTGAGGTGCTATATGAAGCTCTTGTGGTTAAGTACAAGTGAGGCACACACAAACAATCCAAGCATAAAATGAATAAGCAATATGAATATATGCAAGGCACAACACAAGTATGAATGATATGGCAATATGAATAATACAATGCACAAATAAAAGAGATAGAGTTGAGAGATAATGGATCAAACGCAAAGACAAGTTATATTTCGAGGTTCGAGCCCCTAGCTCTACATCCCCGCCTTCACCGAGAAGGATTTCCAATCCACTAAAGGAGTACCGAACTCCTCTCTCAACCTTACAATGCCACCGAGATAATACAACCACAATCCACCTCTACCGAAGAGGGATAAGGCCCGTAACCAACAACAAACACAATCACCTCTACCGAAGAGGGATCCAAACACCACTCCGATCAACCTCTACCAAAGAGGGATACACATATAAAGGAGGGTTTACAACTTGGAGGCTCAATCAACCTCAAACAATCGCTTTTTCACAAAACAAAGATCCTAAATAGATTAGGATAGAAGATATAGCTCAAGTGTGAAAAAACTAGGTGTTTTGGAAAACAAAAACTCAAAGAAATAATCTTGAGAAAACTCTTGAAGATAATGGAAATGAAGAACAAACACAAATCTCCCAAAATTCTATTTCCTTTGATTTTTTTAAAAACCTAAAACAAATAAGATGAATCCTTTTTAGCACAAAACTCTTTTGAAAAACTTGTTTAAAACAGTAGAGAAAGTCTGAAAATTTTAGCTCTAAAAATCTTGGTTAAAACCCTAAAGAGATGGGGTATTTATAGCCCAAACAGAAAACTAGCCGTTAGGCTGATCTGGCAGCCTGACAGGCTTGCGGTCGACCGGCCCGGTCGACCGCCAACGGTCAGAAAAATGACCGTTGGGGCATCCGGTCGACCGTCCGGCCGACCGCTCAGATACAGAGAGCAAAGCTCTCTGGTCCGGTCGACCGCCCGGTCGGCCGGCCCAATGTCTGCCAGACGTGCACAAGGCTTTGCACGTCGGTCGATCGCAACGGTCGACCGGCCTTTGGTGCGGTCGACCCGTGCGGTCGACCGACCTGGCCTATCAGCCACATTCTGGGTCAGAAAAACAGGTTAAAAAATATTTCAGAAATTCTTTTATCTCTTCTAAAATTTCATAAAACTTGTTTTAACATTTTATATTGAAACACAAACTTGTGATAAAAATTTCAAGACTAATATCAAACATATTGAATCATTTTTGTGTCTTGCAAATTTTATCAAAAACTAAAACTTGTATTTTATCAAACTTAGATTTTTCAACACATGAATAGGAAAGTCAAAATAAGTTTGTATAAGAAGATTAAGCATGCATGTATAACTAGAATACATCTACTATACATATAAACCATGTAAACTTGTTTTGATCAATCTATTCATGAAAACCAATTCCAAAACATGAAACGTGTGTGTATTGTGCACTTGAGCATATCAACTATTCTTATCTTTACAAATGGATCTAAAACACACTAAATACTAGGATACCTAAGTCTTCTTGACGATCTTCATCTTCAAGTTGACTCGATCCAAACTCCGTGATCCAACGAGCATGGCTATGTATCATCTTGACGCTCGGGCTCGGGAATCACCAAGTGAAGGCTTCCAAACTCCTCTTTTTAAAGCAATCACCAACTAATATCTTACTTAATGATCTGAAACTAAAATCACAAGATTATTAGTAAACATAACTACATGAGTTAATCATCATCAAAACTAGAGAGGAAAGCCTCCGGGCCAACACTGCGACGTTAGACAAATAGCAGTTGAAATATATCGCAACAAAATGAAACTTGTACTAAAATCGTTATTAAGGAAACTGTGATTTTGGTCGAAGTCTTAAACTTCAACTCAGCAAAATAAATCAGTACTGTGATCATAATCACAGTACCAATCAGAAAATAAAATAACTGCGATAATGGTCGCACTTTACTTATAACGAGCTATAAGGGAACTGCAACAATGGTCGCACTCCATTTAAATATATAAAAAATATATTAAACAGTTTATAGTCGCTAACTATTAAAATCTAATCATGTCTGTTTGAACATCATTAAGATTAATTTCAGCCAGGGCTCTGCTAATGTATTGGAGGTCCCATCTTACTGCCCGTGGGGTTTTGTTCTCCCACGCAGACCTCGGCTCAAAAATAGCAGCCCTTTCACATAGCCAATACTGCAAAATGTATTATTAAATTAGTTTACATAAACATTGTCAGTATATAAGTAAATTTCAACAACGTGTACCAACTATGATATTCATACTTACAATAATTTGTACGGAGCATCCTTGCAGCTCAAATGTGGTATGCCTGAAGATGTCTATTGACTCCATCAGAAATTGCCAAACAGCTTTGGCCTAGGATATGGTATTCATCAGCTGAATATTGGTAATTTGTTCCACTATATACCATGGCACCGTGCATTTACTGCTAGAAAAGAATAGAGTGGCCGACATATATAGGATGACTATTGTTGTAAAGTCTTGAGTTGCAAGTCTTTGTCTGTCTCTTATAATTTCATTTAAAGTCACTTGCTGCTCAAATTGTTCATCCTTGGTCACATCTAATTCAGGCCTCCTCCTTTTCTTGACTAAAAGATTATCCAAAACTTCTTCAATTGATACGTTTGTGATCTTCTTTATATTAGGGAAATAATGTCTTATAACCCCATATCCTTCATTGTACAAGTCTTATTCATAATAAAATCGGCCCCATTGATAGGTAAACCAAAAGTAAGGGCAACATTCTCTACTGTTAACTCAATTTGTTTGCCCCCAATTAGAAAGGTCCTTGTATCCCTATCATCCTGATTTATAATTTTTAGCACACTTATATTTGATTTAGGCCTTTTTCAGCACCAAACTACTCATTGTAGAAGGCCATGAAAATTGGACCAAATAGGGTCTCCTTCGTTACATTGACAAAATCTGTCTGAATGTGCTGTTTGAATTTTTCTATGAATTCGCACATAGGCTTTAGGCTCGATCTCATAGGACGAACCTTCAATTCTTACTTTCCTATAGATGTAGAAACATTAACAATATTAGTATAAAAATAAAGATCGCAGTACTCATAAATACAATTTAAAAAATAAAAGACTATGACCTTGGTCGCAACAGTCTTTAATAAACTATAAAACACTCCGATTAAGGTCACACTGATATATTACACTGCGACAGTGGTCTCAATTTCATAATTAAACCAAATAATTAACCAATGAGGTCTTTTGTTTCTTCATACTGCGACCGCAGTCATAGTGTCTGTTTGGTTGTCGTAACTGGCCGTAATTCGTAGTTGTAATTGGTAAAGTGTTTTACAATTGTAAATGAGTTACATGTATGTAAATTTTACGGTGTTTGGTTGGTAATATAAAATTGTAAAGTGGGAAAGTGTATTGTACTTTACGGTGTTTGGTTGTCGTAATGTATAAGTCGTAAGTGAAAAAGTTGACCACAAAATTAACTATTTGGTGATTTTAAAAGTTTTAATACTGCAAATAAATATTAAAAAAGTTAAATATTAAAAAAATTTAATATTAATATAAAAAAATATTACAAATTTGTATGACCACAAAATTAACTGTAACTGGGTTGTAAGTGAGTGGTAACTGGGTTGCAAGTGAGTGTTAGTTGAGTTACGTAAGTCTTTTACGAATTACGGTCCAAACAAACGCCGTAGTTGTAATTGGATAGTAAATCATTTACGAATTACGGAGTTTTACGCGAAACAAACGGCCCCTTAAGGTAACTTAGCAGAACATAAAACACTACGATCAATGTTGCCTTGTTAATTACACTGTGACAGAGGTCACAATTTTCTAATTAACACAAATATTTTACCATGAAGGGGCTTTTGTTTCTTCATACTACGACAAAGGTCGCAGTATCCTATGAGGCTAACTTATTAGAACAGACTGCGACTAGACCCCCAAAAATGAGAAAATGGACGGCAATACTACGACATCAATCGCAGAATTTTAAAAAAAATAATCTTAAAAAAAACGGACGTTAACAATTTAAAAAAAAACTGTCTGTCTGCGACCAAGGTCGCATAAACCTTAGATGTTAATACTAATAACTGCGACCCGAGTCGACAAAAAATAGAATCAAAAAATAAATTTTGACATTGGTTGCTGTGTTAAAAAATTAAAAATTTTAAAAAAAATAAATATCTAATAAAATCTTTAATTTCTAATTTTCTTTTCATCTTAAACTTTGACTTGGATTAAATATTCTTACTTCTTTAAATCCAAAAAAGCGACTCTTTCTATATTATTTGTGACCATGGTCGCAAGCTTTTAAAAAAAATTTTAACTAATTTATTTTTAAAAACTAAGATTCTTGAAAAAAAATAAGGAAAAAAAGAAATTTCCCGATAAAATTCAATTCATCA
This sequence comes from Agave tequilana, assembly GCA_038442645.1. Lineage (NCBI taxonomy): Eukaryota > Viridiplantae > Streptophyta > Magnoliopsida > Asparagales > Asparagaceae > Agave > Agave tequilana. Next base: position 392,394 of record JAVJIF010002375.1, on the reverse strand, counting down.
AACACTTTTAATTGAAGTTAAATTAAAATATGGAATTTTCCATAAAAAAAGAACGGGAATCAAAAACTGAAAAATAAAACTATGAAGGGTCACAGAACCTAAAAAAAATTTTAGGTTTCCCTTTTACCTTTTTTTGCGAATGATTTCTTTAGTGCCATCTTGATCAGAACTTTTTTTTAAAACAAATTTTTATCAAAAAAGATTGAAAAATTAGCAGAGAAAAAAATACTAAACTTTTTAGATTGATGAACTGAAAATTTCAGATCTGTAATTTTTTTTCAAAGGAAAGGTTTTATATACAGTAAAAAGTTGTGAGTGAGGGTAATTTCGTCAATGCAATTGTTGAAGTGACTGATACTTACTCAGGCGGGAATTTTTTTGTTTTTGTCCGCCAAAATTAATGACCAATTCGTGGCTATTATTTTGCCACGTCCCGCCGGCTGAGAAACTCTCTCAGCTGGCAGCTAAGGTAGAGTAACCCCATATATATATATATATATATATATATATATATATATATATATATATATATATATATATATATATATATATATATATATATATATATATATATATATAGAGAGAGAGAGAGAGAGAGAGAGAGGGATCTGTATCTCAGCAACCAGCTGAGAGAGTTTCTCTCAGCTAGCGTAATATTGCTGAATTTTAACCAGAATTTTGGATACTGGTACCATGGTCGCAGTGTTATATGAGGACCGTGATTAGGTCGCAATATTTTTATGAGGACTGCTGCCATGATCGCAGTCTTTTTTAAGGACTGCGACATGGTCGTAGTCCTAATTACACTGAAAATATATAATTTTTTAGGACTGCGACCATTTTACAGTGGACTGGGACCATGTTGCAGTAAATTTACGATCATTTTGAAGTGATAACTGAGAGAGTCTCTCTCAGCTGGTGGCTGAGGTACATTTTTTTAACCGCCAGCTGAGAGAGACTCTCTCAGCTGCCATTCCAAAATGATCGCAAACTTACTGCAACATGATCCCAGTCCACTGTAAAATGGTCGCAGTCCTAAAAAATCATATATTTTCAGTGTAATTAGGACTGCACCATGGTAGCAGTCCTCAGAAAAAGACTGCGACCTTGGTCGCAGTCTTCAGAGAAAGACTACAACCTTGATCACAGTCTTTTCTCATAAAAAACTGTGATTTAATCACAGTCCTCATATAAAACTGCGACCATGGTACCAGCACCCAAATTTGTGGTTAAAATTCAGCCACGTTGCGCCAGCTGAGAGAGTCTCTCTCAACTGGCGGCTGAGGTACAGATTACTCTCTCTCTCTCTATATATATATATATATAGGGGTTACTGTACCTCAACTGACGGCTGAGAGAGTTTCTCAGCCGGCGGGACGTGGCAACATAATAGCCACGAAATTGTCATTAATTTTGGCGGACAAAAAACAGAGAAATCCCGCCTAAATTACTATCAGTCACCTCAACAGTGTATTTGACGAAAATACCCTCCCTTACAACTTTTTACCGTATGTAAATCATTTCCTTTCAAAAAAATTTACAGATCTAAAATTTCAGTTGATCATTCTGAAGAGATTAGTTCTATTGTTTAACAAATTTCTCAGTTTTTTAAAAATATATTTGCTACATATGGCGCCAAAGAAATCATCCGCGGAAAAAGGTAATGGGGAAACAAAAGCAATTTTTTTTAGGGTTTGTGGATTTTAGTAGTTATATTTTTTTCCAGATTTGATTCCGTTTCTTTCACTTTTTTTTTGAAAACTTGGGACCATGGTCGCAAATAAGAGAGAGATTCGCAAACTTGAGATCATGAATAGCTTTTTAAATTTATAAATTTTGTAACACAGCGACAAAGGTCCAATTTTTTTCTAGTTTTTTGATTTCCTTCTCTGTCTACCATGGTCGCAGTTGTTTGAATTAACGTTGTAGATGTATGCGACTTGGTCGTAGCATTTTAACAATTATTTATTTTTTTTCATACCCTTTCTGTCGACCTGGGTCGCAGTTGTTTGAATTAGCGTTGTAGATGTATGCGACCTTGGTCGTAGCGTTTTAAAAATTATTTATTTTTTTCATACCCTTTCATTCGACCTGGGTCGCAGTTGTTTGAGTTAGTGTTGTAGATGTATGCGACCTTGGTCGCAGTATATTAAACATCATTTGTTTTTCATTCCCTTTTCAGACGACCTGGGTCGCAGTTGTTTAAATTTGCGTTGTAGATGTATGCGACCTTGGTCGCAGTATATTAAATATCATTTGTTTTTCATTCCCTTTTCTGACGACCTGGGTCGCAGTTGTTTAAATTTGCGTTGTAGATGTATACGACATTGGTCGCAGTTTTTTAAAAATCATTTGTTTTTCATTCCCTTTTCTAACGACCTGGGTCACAATTGTTTCAATTTGCGTTGTAGATGTATGCAATCTTGGTCGCAGTGTTTTAAACAACATTTGTTTTTCATTCCATTTTCTGTCGACCTGGGACGCAGTTGTTTCAATTTGCGTTGTAGACGTATGCGACCTTGGTCGCAGTGTTTTAAAAATCATTCCCTTTTAATTTTTAAATAAACATTAAACTAAAGTTTTTAATGTCTCTTCATTTATAGGTAAACAACAAGTAAAGGTTCGTCCTCTGAGATCGAGCCTAAAACTTAATGTGCGAATTCATTAAGAAATTCAAAAAGCACATTCAGAGCGATTTCATAGATGCGATCAAGAAGACCCCATTTGGCCCAATCTTCATGGCCTTCTACAATGAGGAATTTGGAGGTGAAAAAGGTCTAAAATCAAACATTAGTGTACTGAGAATTTAGACCAGTATGATAGGGATATAAGGACCTTTAGAATTAGGGGCAAACAAATTGTGTTAACAGTGGAGGATATTGCCCTAACTTTTGGTCTACCATCATTGGGGCTGATTTCATTATGAATAAGACGCGTACAATAAAGGATAGAGGGGTTATAAAACATTATTTCCCTAATATAAAGAAGATCACGAAAGTATCTATTAAAGAAGCTTTGGATGATCTTCTGGTGAAGAAAAGAAGGAGGAGTGAATTAGATGTGACCAAGGATGAACAGCTTGAGCAGCAAGTGACTTTAAATGAAATTATAAAAGACAGACAAAGACTTGCAGCTCAAGACTTTACGACAATAATCATCCTATATATGTCAGCCACTCTATTCTTTTCTGACAGTAAATGCATGGTGCCGTGGTATATTGTGGAACAGATTGTCAATATGCAGCTGATGAGGACAATATGCTAGGCTAAAGCTGTTTGACAATTCCTGATTGAGTCAATGGACATCTTCAGACACACCACGTATGTGAAAAACACCTAGAGGGGGGGTGAATAGGTGTTAGTGCTAATCTAAAACTAAAGTGCAAAACTAAGTGCGCTAAAAAAACGGAAGCTAATGCAAATTATGCACAAACTAATACAATATAACAAGTGTAGCCGAATTCCCCTTGCGAGGCTCTGGACTAACTCCCCTTGATTCCCCTTGAAATGGGTTGAGGTGCTATGTGAAGCTCTTGTTGGATGAGTATAAGTTAGGCACACACACACAAGCAATCCAAGCAATATGAAATACACACAATCAAGCCAAGCATATAAGAATGAATTGCAATATAAAAGATGCAAGGCAACACAAGCAATGTATAAGATATGTATGCAATGAAAGAATGATGCTTGAATGAAATGATGCTTGCATAAAGTAAAGAGAGTAGAGTTGAGAGAAATTGGATCAAACGCTAACACAAAGATTTGTTTCGAGGTTCGAGTACCCAACTCTACATCCCCGCCTACACCACCGTGTAGGATTTCCAATCCACTATAGGAGTACCGAACTCCTCTCTCAACCTTACAAAGCCACCGAGGCTATACAATCACAATCCACCTCTACCGAAGAGGGATAAGGCCCGTAGCCAAAACAAACACAATCACCTCTACCGAAGAGGGATCTAAGCTCAATACCACTCCGATCAACCTCTACCAAAGAGGGATACAACAAAAACAAGGAGGGTTTACAACTTAGAGGCTTAACCTCAAATACTTCTCTTTTTCTCTCTTTTCCACAAAAACAAGATCCTAATAGATTAGGATATGTGATAGCTCAAGTGTGGAAACAAGGTGTTTTTGGAAACGAGCAACAAAGAAAAACTACTTGGAAAATCTCTTGTAAAAGATAGAAAATGCAAGATCAAATCAAAATCCCAAACCCTAGTTTTCTTTGATTTTCCAAAAACCCAAAACAATAAAGATGAGAAGTTTTAAAGCCCAAAAACTCTTTTTAAAACTCTTTTAAACACTTCAGAAAACTGGAATTTTTTCTCTTCAAAAACTTGGCAAAAATCCCAAAAGAGATGGGGTTTATATAGGCCAAAACAGAAACTAGCCGTTAGAGCTGAGCTGGCAGCTCTGACAGGCAACGGTCGACCGGCCGGTCGACCGTCCAACGGTCATATTTTGACCCGTTGGAGCTACCGGTCGATCGCCCGGTCGACCCAAACTAACAGAGAGCAGAACTCTCTGCAGCGGTCGACCGTCCGGTCGACCGGACCACTGTGCTGCAGACGTGCACAAGTCTGTGCACGTCGGTCGTGAAAAGTCACCTAGAGGGGGGGTGAATAGGTGACAATGCTAATCTATGAACTAAATGCGGAATTTAAAAACTTAATGCAAATTACACTCAAGTGCTATCAACAAGTGATGCACACAACCAAGCCAAGCAAATATGAATGAGCAATGTAAATAAATGCAAGGCACAAAGTAAAGAGAGAGTAGAGAGAGAGAGCCAATGGATCAAGCGCAAACACAAAGATATGTTCTCGAGGTTCGAGCACCCAGCTCTACATCCCCGCCTTCGACACACGAAGGATTTCCACTAGCTCGTCCACCTAGGACCCTTTACAAGGAGTACCCAACACTCCTCTCTTTACAACCTCCTCCCTGAGGCAAACTCCAACAATCACAACCTCCTCCTTGAGGCAAATATACAAACCAATACAACAAACTCCCAATCACCAACCAATACAAGGATCACCTCTCAACTAGAGGGATACAACCCAAAGCACAAAGCTAAGAAAAGATTGGGTTACAACTTGGTGGTCACAACAACAACCACAAACAACTTCTTCTTCCACACAAATAACCTATAGATATAGATAGTAGATTTTTGCTCAAGTGTGGAGAAAACCAAAGGAATGGAAATTAGAAATCATAAAGAAAATCCTTGGGAAAAATCAAGAAATCAAGATAGAATAATTCAATCAAAATTCTTTCCCAAAAACCCTTTCTTTGATTTTCCAAACCCTAATGAAAACACCAAATGGATTGTACAATTCAAGCTCAAAAACTTCTTTTGATTGCTTTGAAAACACCAGAGAATCAGCAAAAAATTCACACAGAAAATCTTAGAGAAAACCTCTCTCAAATGGGGTATTTATAGGCAATTACAGAAAATAGCCGTTTACAGAACTTTTGCCAGAAATAGCCTTCCGGTCGACCGGGACGGTCGACCGCCCAACGGTCAAATTTAGAACCGTTGTGGCTACCGGTCGACCGCCTCGGTCGACCGAGAATTCCTGAGAGCCAACAGCTCTCCGTCGGTCGACCGCTTCGGTCGACCGGATACAGAGTCAGCCAGCGTGCACGTATTCGTGCACGTCGGTCGACCGGAACGGTCGACTGGCTTCTTTGGTGCGGTCGACCGTACCAGTCGACCGGCCAAGCCTGGCAGACAAAAGTCAGGTCTGAAATCTGAGGAAAATTAATGTCAAATAAATTCTTATAAATTACTAAAAATCCCCAAAAATAGTTTTAGCATTTTGCATTGATATATAAACATGTGATAAAAGTTTTGACTCAAATATCAAGCAATTAAAACTATTTTTGTATCTTATCATATTTATCAAAAACCAAAACTTGTATTTTCTAAAACTCGGATTTTGAATAGAAAATACACATTGTCCAAAACCTATCTGAAATACAAAAATATGATATTTAAACATTTTGAAGCATGTTGTATATGAATAGAAATTCAATATACAAGAAACATATATATATCATGATTTTTGTCATTAAGTCCAAAAATATGTTTTGTTGTAAATACCAAAACATAAAACTCATGAAATAGGTATATCAAAGTAAGTTTGTCTAAGAGTTGAAGCATGCATGTATATAGAACAAATCTAATATACATTAAACCATGTAAACTTGTTTTGATCTATCTATTCATGAAAACCAAGATCGGTTAAACCTAAAACCGAAAAACCAAAAACCAATATTCAAAACATGAAACGTGTGTGTTGTGAACTTGAGCATTATCATACTATTCTAATCTTTACAATTAGGTTCTAAACACAAACTAAACTAGGGATACCTAAATCTTCTTGTAGAGCGCCGTCTCCAAGTTGACTCGGTCCAAACCGTGATTCACCAAGCAAGTGCTATATATGATCTTTGACGCTTGGGCTCTTGAATCAACATGTGCAAGCTTCCAAATCATCTTGTTGAAGCTAAACACCAACTAATATCTTGGTTAAGGATCTGAAACTAAAATCACAAGATAATTAGTACACATAACTACATGAGTTAATCATCATCAAAACTAGAGTGGAAGGTCTTTGGGCCAACAATCTCCCCCTTTTTGATGATGACAAAACTCATGGAGTTATATATGCATGGATTAAAGTAAAGCTTCAAAGAAGCTCCCCTTAACTCATGCATAGGAATAAACAAACAATAAGATGCATATAAACAGGGTTCTTGAAACAAAATGAATATGCATATGAAACATGCTATTGATTCCAATTCTAACAAAACAACTAAATTACCAAAACATGCTCTTGATACCAATGGATACTAATAAAAACAAAACTCATAATGCTCTTGATACCAATACCAATGGAGATGAAATGAACATAAAACTGAAAACTCATGCATATCAACTCCAATAAATCTTCTCCCCCTTTTTGTCAATCATCAACAAAGGGGTAAAAACAAAAAGATATGAATTCTTCTCCCCTAAATATATGAAACAAAGAATAAACAAACTACTTCAAGGGGTGAAACCAAAAATGATACCAATTAAAAAAATGTCAAAGAAGTGCATTATGATATCAATAGAAAGTGATCATAAAAACATTTAAGAAATGCCTACCAATTACCAATTGAAAGTAAGAGGGGCATTGAAAACAAATATGATCCCAATTGAAATTAAAACATATTGAAAATAAAACACATGATACCAATTGAAAAACACATTGATACCAATTGAAGATATATAAGCATATGATACCAATTAAAAATCAATAATCATTCTTAAATCAATTTTTTTTTTCTCATAAAGTTAGGGAGTGGGAAACAAAACCAAAGGTAAACTAAATACCAATTGAAAAATTGAAATGTGAGTTTTCTCCCCCTTTATGAAATACCAACTAAACATATGCTTAAGCTAGAAATAATATACCAATTGAAGACTAAGTCAATTGAAATAATGTTAAAGCTCAAGCTTAGCATAAGCAAGATAATGATAATGCTTGTATAAAGAAACCAATTGAAAATTGAATCAATTGAAAATGATGGTCATTAAAAAAAAATCAAGCTAAGCATAAACAAAATTTGTGCTTCAAGATATAGGGATATAATAAGCACAAATAAATCATCTATATATGTATGTAAAAGATAGATATCAATTGAAATTTGATACTATATGAAGTGCAAGCATACATATATAAAATACAAACATATATGAGTATACAAAAAGATGTCATATTGATACCAATTGAAAGAGTTCAATGATACCAATTGAAACAACAATAAATACAAGTGTATATCTCATATAACCTACCACCCAATCATGGTTCAAGATAAAAAGGATTTTCATTATAAAGCATACAAGAACATGATCTCCCATCCAACCACCCTTTGATGGTAGGGGTTTTCAAAAATAGATTTGAAATTATAGTTTGTTTGAAAAACTTTACCAAATTGAAGAATACGAACTAGTTATATGAAATTTTGAAAACTAGCACGTAATCCTTCAAGTGAGGAATAACAAAAATATTTTTCATGAAAACACATGTAAATCACATGACATTAAAACACTCAAAATCACGAGAAAACATTAAATAGGGTGAGTGTACAAGTGTTGTGTGAAACATATCATCATGAAAATGGACAATCAAGCTCGATTGAAATTCCTTTAAAATATGAACACATGAAAAACTAAATCTTCACTACTAAAGAAAATTTCCTCAATGACACGAAAATCATCATAACGAATTAAACTCCAAGGCATATGTATGTTTTGACAAAACAAAAGTATACATATATATCCCTAAACACAATTGAGTCTAAAATATAGATTTGCATGAAAAGCAAATGACTCAAGGGGCATACATGTATATCTTAAGGTTTGACAAAATAGACATATACATGAAGTGAAAACACATCAAAAAAATAGGAATACATGTTTGAATGCATGAATCATCAAAACTAGACTATACTAGAACATCTAATGGGTACAAATAGGCATCCAAGCACAAACATATATAAAGGTTTATTTGTGGCTCATTCTATGTACAAGTATAAATCCTAGTTTTAATAAAAACTAACATCTAAGCATATATCCAAAACATTAAGCATAAAACGAGTCATAAATCAACAATATTAAAAAAATGATCATTATGTAAATCCACATGCTATGAAAATCATAATATCAAAACAATTGTGAAAACACAAATTATGGATTCATCTAAACAATGGAGATATCAAATTGCAATACATGCATAGCAATAAACACACTATTCAAAACATGAATCATTAAAATGAAAGTCATACAATCATGAACATCAAATGATCATTATGCATATGCATGTGCACTAGATCTAGAGCATACATGTTAGTTTAAACAAGGTGAGACACTAAGTATAGATCCATATGAAGCATGGGTGCTCAAGTAGCAAAACATGTACAACCTTAATCTAATGAACATGGCACAAGCATAACAAAACACAACATGCCAAAAAAAGATGAACGTAAAAAGTATGTAAACACTAAATGGAGTAAGGGATTGTTACCAAAACCGAAGAGGCAACTCTCCATGTCTCCAAAACACCCGGTGGTCCTCCCACCTAACCTCCTTGAGAGTGAAGCATCCAAATGGTTCTCCTTTTAGCTTAGAATGCATCCACCTCAAGGCACCAATACCCTCACGTGACGCGAGAGCCTCCACCTACATCAAACATCAAAGAGGTGGATCTTGGTACCCATTTCTTTGTGGGTCCACGGGGGTTAGTATCTTTTCTAACCCAAACATAATTAGTTGCTAGATTTTCATGATAAATGCGATCATAACAAAATCTAGCAAGGTGGCCTTTTCGACCACAATGTGTACATGTGTACACGTGAGCATACATATGATGGTGGTGATCATGAAAAGCATGTGTATGCCTAGATGGGTGTGCATGCAAGGTTGGAACTTGTTTCTTGCGAACCAAGGTTTCCAATCGTGTGTGATTCATGGCACAATGGCTCAAAGTGGAGCCCAAACAATCAACACTTTTCTTCAAATTATTTATATCATTTTCTATGCTAGAAGACAAAGTGGAACATGCTATAGGAGTGCAAGAAGTAGAAGCCACACTAGCATGACAAACATGAATATCAATCTCATTTTGTAAAGATTTATTTTTAATCAAAACCAAATCCAATTCTTTTGTAATTGAATCAATTTTATTTTTCAAAGTAAGATTTTCTTTGAAAACAAGATCCAATCTAGAAGACAAAACCTCATTGTGTTCTACAACATCATCAAAACCATTTTTGTTTTTCAAATCTTCAATCTCTTTAAGTGCAAGTTCAAGTTGAAATTGTAGTGAGTCACGTTCACTAGTGATCTCTTCTTTTTCTTGCAAAATCACTTCAAAATTAGAACATAAATCCTTTAATTCATTTTTCAAAACAAGATTATTCTCTTTCAAAAGTTTGTATTTTTCTAAGAATTTTTCAAGCTTTTGAGTAAGTTCCATATTTAAAGTTTGAACCTCAAAACAACCATGGCAATAAGAATTAGAGCTATCATCAAGAGGGGAATCCGAGTGTACCTCAAGGGAGTCTTTCCCTTGGACCATGAAGCATTTATCTTTGGACATGTCTCTCTTGGATCTCCTCAAATTGTTGATGATCCTTGGAAGCTCGGGAGACGTTAAGATGCTCCAAACTGCAAAAGCCGAATCATAGCGATCAAAAATAGGTAAAAGATGTTCATTTAGAGATGCTAGAAGTGTCCTAAGGGCTAATGCATTGGCCTTCTTATGCTTGCTACTATTAGGGAGGGATTCTATAGTGATGGCTTGATAAACTAAATGTCCTAGTCCTTTTAGATGTCTAATCATGTCAACCTTCCAAGAGTCAAATCTAAAATGGTCAAACATAGGAGGGCTAGCCATGAGTGCAAACCAGTATGAGTGCAAATGAAAATGCAAATGAAGATTAGCAAACCAAGATCACTCCTAGGTGGTTAAACCTAAATATCAGGAGCACTAGCTCTGATACCAATTGAAAAGTCACCTAGAGGGGGGGTGAATAGGTGACAATGCTAATCTATGAACTAAATGCGGAATTTAAAAACTTAATGCAAATTACACTCAAGTGCTATCAACAAGTGATGCACACAACCAAGCCAAGCAAATATGAATGAGCAATGTAAATAAATGCAAGGCACAAAGTAAAGAGAGAGTAGAGAGAGAGAGAGCCAATGGATCAAGCGCAAACACAAAGATATGTTCTCGAGGTTCGAGCACCCAGCTCTACATCCCCGCCTTCGACACACGAAGGATTTCCACTAGCTCGTCCACCTAGGACCCTTTACAAGGAGTACCCAACACTCCTCTCTTTACAACCTCCTCCCTGAGGCAAACTCCAACAATCACAACCTCCTCCTTGAGGCAAATATACAAACCAATACAATAAACTCCCAATCACCAACCAATACAAGGATCACCTCTCAACTAGAGGGATACAACCCAAAGTACAAAGCTAAGAAAAGATTGGGTTACAACTTGGTGGTCACAACAACAACCACAAACAACTTCTTCTTCCACACAAATAACCTATAGATATAGATAGTAGATTTTTGCTCAAGTGTGGAGAAAACCAAAGGAATGGAAATCAGAAATCATAAAGAAAATCCTTGGGAAAAATCAAGAAATCAAGATAGAATAGTTCAATCAAAATTCTTTCCCAAAAACCCTTTCTTTGATTTTCCAAACCCTAATGAAAACACCAAATGGATTGTACAATTCAAGCTCAAAAATTTCTTTTGATTGCTTTGAAAACACCAGAGAATCAGCAAAAAATTCGCACAGAAAATCTTAGAGAAAACCTCTCTCAAATGGGGTATTTATAGGCAATTACAGAAAATAGCCGTTTACAGAACTTTTGTCAGAAATAGCCTCCGGTCGACCGGGACGGTCGACCGCCCAACGGTCAAATTTAGAACCGTTGTGGCTACCGGTCGACCGCCTCGGTCGACCGAGAATTCCTGAGAGCCAACAGCTCTCCGTCGGTCGACCGCTTCGGTCGACCGGATACAGAGTCAGCCAGCGTGCACGTATTCGTGCACGTCGGTCGACCGGAACGATCGACTGGCTTCTTTGGTGCGGTCGACCGTACCAGTCGACCGGCCAAGCCTGGCAGACAAAAGTCAGGTCTGAAATCTGAGGAAAATTAATGTCAAATAAATTCTTATAAATTACTAAAAATTCCCAAAAATAGTTTTAGCATTTTGCATTGATATATAAACATGTGATAAAAGTTTTGACTCAAATATCAAGCAATTAAAACTATTTTTGTATCTTATCATATTTATAAAAAACTAAAACTTGTATTTTCTAAAACTCGGATTTTGAATAGAAAATACACATTGTCCAAAACCTATCTGAAATACAAAAATATGATATTTAAACATTTTGAAGCATGTTGTATATGAATAGAAATTCAATATACAAGAAACATATATATATCATGATTTTTGTCATTAAGTCCAAAAATATGTTTTGTTGTAAATACCAAAACATAAAACTCATGAAATAGGTATATCAAAGTAAGTTTGTCTAAGAGTTGAAGCATGCATGTATATAGAACAAATCTAATATACATTAAACCATGTAAACTTGTTTTGATCTATCTATTCATGAAAACCAAGATCGGTTAAACCTAAAACCGAAAAACAAAAACCAATATTCAAAACATGAAACGTGTGTGTTGTGAACTTGAGCATTATCATACTATTCTAATCTTTACAATTAGGTTCTAAACACAAACTAAACTAGGGATACCTAAGTCTTCTTGTAGAGCGCCGTCTCCAAGTTGACTCGGTCCAAACCGTGATTCACCAAGCAAGTGCTATATATGATCTTTGACGCTTGGGCTCTTGAATCAACATGTGCAAGCTTCCAAATCATCTTGTTGAAGCTAAACACCAACTAATATCTTGGTTAAGGATCTGAAACTAAAATCACAAGATAATTAGTACACATAACTACATGAGTTAATCATCATCAAAACTAGAGTGGAAGGTCTTTGGGCCAACAGGTCGACCGGTGCGGTCGACCGTCCCTTGGTGCGGTCGACCGTCCCGGTCGACCGTCCAGCCTGTCAGCACAAAAATAAGATCAGAAAATTTGGGAAAAATGTTTTATAAAAATCTTTTATCTTTTTCTAAAAATTCTATAAAACTTGTTTTTAACATTTTATATTGAAACATAAACATGTGATAAAAATTTTCAAGACATATATCAATCATATCAATTCATTTTTGTGTCTTGCCAATTTTATCAAAAACCAAAACTTGTATTTTTATCAAACTTGATTTTTTCAATAGGAAATCTGATTTCCTAAAACTTTATAGAAATACAAAAACATGATATTTGAACATTATTAAGCATGATGCATATGGACATAGGTCCAATATACATTCACAAAATATATCATAGTTTTTGTTCTTTAATTTCAAAAATATGTTTTATACCAAAACATAAAACTACATGAATAGGTATGTCAAACTAAGTTTGTATAAGTCATATAAGCATGTATGTATATAGAGCACATCTAATATACATATAAAACATGTAAACTTGTTTTGATTAAACTATTCATGAAAACCAAAATCCAAATCATGAAATGTGTGTGTATGTGTACTTGAGCATATCAACTATACTAAACTTTACAAATGGATCTAAACGCACTAAACTAACTATGGATACCTAAGTCTTCGAGTCATCAAGAAGACTTGCTCCAAAACTCCATCCATGGGCTAGGCAATGTGTGATCTTGAAGTTTTGGCCCTGGAATCACCATGATAAGCTTCCAAACACCTTGTTGAAGCTAATCACCAACTAATATCTTGGTTAATGATCTGAAACTTAAACAATACAAGATTATTAGTAAACATAACTACATGAGTTAATCATCATCAAAACTAGGGTGGAAGGCCTTTGGGCCAACAGTATGAGCTGTAAGGATGCTCCGTGCAAATTATTATAAGTATGAATATCAAATTTGGCAAACATTGAATGAAATTTCCCAATATCTTGTGAATATTTGTGTAAACTAATTTAATTATGCATTTTGTAGTATTGGCTCTGTGAGAGGGCTCTTATTTTTTAGCCGAGGTCTGATTTGGAGGACAAAACCCCACGCGCAGTAAGATGGGACCTCCAAAACATTAGCAGAGCTCTGCTTGAAGTTGATCTAAATGAGCTTGATGCACATATCGTAAGTTTTTAAATATTAAATACCATATACTGTTGATTAAAATTTTATACATTTAAATGGACTGCGACCTCAGTTGCAGTTCATTTTATGTGCAGTACAATTGTGTGCGACCATGGTCGCATTCTCTTGATAAATCGTTGTAAATAAACAGCGACCATGGTCACAGTTATAATTATTCCATTGATTTGTGGTGCGACCATTATCGCAGAGTTTAATTGTTTGTCTGATGTAATGCTTATATCTGCGTCCTAGGTTGCAGTTCCTGTTGGCCCAAAGGCCTATCGCCCTAGTTTTGATGATGATCAACTCATGAAGTTATATTTACTAATGATCTTGTGCTAATTAGTGACAGATTTGAGATCAAGATCTTAGTAGTTGCATAGCTCAACAAAGGATAAAAGAACAAGATTTGGAGCTTGCATGATGTGATCCAAGGAGCTTTTGGATCAAGCTTGGACCAAGTCAAGAAGATGAGAAGCCTTCAAGTGAAGACTTCAAGAAGATGAAGACTTGTGTCTAGGTATAAGATTTGTATTTTTGTTTTAGTAAAAGATGTAAAGGATAGATAGTTGGTGGATTGCTCAAGTCTATATCACACACACACTCTTGATTAGAACTCTTGATTTAAAGTGCTTTCATAAAAGATTTTTATGTTTAGAAAATAATTTTTATTTAGAACAAAGATTTTCTTTGAGACAAAATATTTATCTTGGATTTTGGTATTTCATAGTTCATATCTTTAAACCAAAATCATGATTAGAGCTTTATGTCAAAAACATAGATATTCCATATTGATTGTGTAGTGGATCATATCCATACACACCATGCTTTTAAATGAACTCAAATATCTTGTTTTTGTATTTTGTGAAGTTATGGAAAAATAAGTTTTAGAAATACTTGTTTTTAGAAAAACAGTTTTTATTGGGATTAAAACTATCTTTTAGATTTACTGTGAATTTATGGGATTTTTAATAAGCCAAAAGATCGATTTCAAATCCTGTTTTCAGACCTGGAGACTGGCTGACAGGCCATGTCGGTCGACCGGACCGGTCGACCGATGTGCACAGCCCTGTGCACATTGTCAGCACAGTGGCCGGTCGACCGGGTCGGTCGACCGACCAAGAGAGTTTGCTCTCTGGAAATATCAGTCGACCGGACCGGTCGACCGATAGTTCATTCCAGGTTATCGGTCGACCGAGGCCGGTCGACCGGTGGCTGCAACGGTCAGAAAAATGACCGTTGGCCGGTCGACCGGCGGTCGACCGACAGCACTGACAGGAGCCCAACGGCTCTATTTCTGGCAGCCCTATAAAAGGGGTCTTGTCACTTGTTTTAGAGAGAAGTTTTTGGAGACCTTTGAGCTAGTTTTTCCAACTGATTTCAGAAGTTCTCTCCACAAGATTTAAGTGCAAATACTTCCAATCAAAAGGAAGAGTTTTTATCAAGAGAGTGTTAAGTGATTCTTTGAGTTTTTCACCATAGTCTTTCCTTGTTTTCTCACACCACACTTGAGCTTTCCATTGCTAGATATTCCTATAGGTGTGTTGTAGTGAGAGTGCTCTTTAGGTGATCAAGTGTTGTGATCATCAAAGAGATCTTTTCTTTGTATTTGAGGAGACGGGCAAGTGTGCTCGTTGTTGGTGGTTGGAGTTCGGTTGTGAACTCTTTGGTTCGAGGTGCGGCCTCGGCGAGTCGGTGGACTTGCGTGTGTACGGGACTTGGGAGTCCGAGGGTTTGTAGGTGTACGGCACCGAGGAGAGATCCATTGGGATCTTGCATAGTGGAAACCCTTCGTGTGTCGAAGGCGGGGATGTAGAGCAAGTGTGCTCGAACCTCGAAACATACCCTTGTGTTTGCGATTGCTTACTCTATCCCTCTTTCTCTCTTTGTCTCTTTTATATCTTGCATTTACTTTCATTGTCTTCACTTGTACATGCTTGATATACCCTTGTGCTTATATTGTTATATACTTGCGTGGGATTGCTTGTTAACACTAGTATTCAACCAAGAGAGCCAACGCGGCACCTCAACCCATTCAAGGGGAATCTAGAGGAGCTTGTCCAGAGCCTCGCAAGGGGAATTCGGCAACACTCTTGGTTATACATAAGTGTTTAATTAAAAGAAGTTTTATTTGGTCATCTTAGTTTTAATTCCGCATCATTTGTTCATAAGTGACCATTAGATTAGCCTTCACCTATTCACCCCCCCCCCTCTAGGTGTTATTTCAATTGGTATCAGAGCTAGTGCTCTTGATAAGGGTCTAACAACCTAAGAGTTAAAGATCCTACATTTGGGCTAATCACAATATTTGTTGTACACACACACCTCACCATGGACTTTATGTCACCACCCACCTTTGATATTCTTAACATCCACATTTGGAAAGTTAAGATGTCATTATTCCTCAAAGCCCTAGGTTATAATGTATATCTTGCCACTACTAATAATGCTTATTGTATAGATGGTAAGAATATAGAGGCTAATACAAAAGCCCTTAATGCTTTAAAGAGTACCCTAAATGATGATTATTTATGTAGGGTTGCTAATATTGATATGGCTTTTGTAGTATGGAACACCCTCATCTCCCTTGGCGAAAATGAACAATACTATGCGGGGAGCGATTCGGATGTTGGAAGCGACACCTCCAACAAGTGCTACATGGTCCAAGGGGATGACCCCCTTGAGGTAAATACCGAATCCGATGATGAGGATGCTAGTATGTCATATGATGAGCTAAATTCTTTATGCCAATTATTGCTTGAAAGATATGACATAATTAAGAAAGAAAATAAAATTTTGAAAAAGGACATTGCTTGCATGCATAATGAACATGATTCATGTAAAGATAACATTGCATGCTTAGAAAAGAATAATAAAGATTTGAAAAAGAACATTGATTACATGCATGTAGAAAATGATTCTTTTAGAAATAAACTTGCATGTTTAGAAAAAGAAAATAATGATTTGAAAAATGAGAATGTTTCCCTTATGTCTAAAATAAATGATTTATGTGAAGGGAACACTATTTTGAAGGAAAAGATTATTTTGGTGGAAACTCAAAAAGAAGTTGTTTTTCAAGAAAACAAGACTTTGAAAAGAAAGATTTGTGAAAAAGAAAAAGAAGATGTTTGTAAAAAGAAAAAGAAAATTGATCATATATCTCACCATGCTTTACATGCCTCCACTAGTGAGATTAATAATTTGAAAAATAAGATAGATAATTTGAGCTCAAATTTGAGCACATGTGCATTTAACCATTCTAAGTTGGAATCTTTGTTTCAAAAGAAACAAGTTCCCCATGCTCATGCACATACTCATCATGCTCATGCTTATGGTGCACATCACGATCACAATCACACTCATAAGCATCATGCTAAGGTGTACATTTGTACACATTGCGGCCGCAAAGGCCATCTAGCAAGATATTGTTTTGATAAGAAACCATACTTATATTTTGCTAAGTATAATAGATTTTGGGTTCCTTACAACAATGCTAACCCCAAAGGACCCAAGAAAACATGGGTACCAAAACCCCCACCTTTTGATTGTGATGTAGGTGAGGGCTCTCACAAGACGTGAGAGGATTGGTGCCTTGGTAGCCAATGCAATGGACATGATGGACAAACATTGGGATGCATTGCTATCAAGGAATCTTGGTGGGAAAGGCCACCATATTTGGAGCTTTGGAGTTGGTAATAATTTCTAAACTCCTACCTTTTATGTACATGCTTTTACATATGTCATACTCATAGCATGTTCATGATTTTATTTGATTTGTGCTTCATGTGGTATTTACATGCTTAGATGTAGATTTGTCAAACTTGTATGTATACATATACAAATAGTGAATTACAATTGACTCTTAAATAATTTGAACTTCATGCTCACTTGTATCCACCTTATGCATATGTATAATCTAGTTTTGATAATTCTCATATATACATGTTTTGCCAATTTTTGTGATTTACTTCATGTATATGCATGCTTAATTCAAATCTAATAAATATACATGTATACCCGTGAGTCTCTTGTCTTCATGCAAACATTTAATAGACTCTTTTAATATTTGGGATATGTATGCATATTGTTAGATTTGTATAAACCATACATATACCATGAAAATTGTTGATTTTAGTGAAAAATGATTTTCATGATTTGTTGTTAAAAATTTTGACTTATGATCGTTTTGGGCTTCAATGACTATTTTCATGTAGACACTATTTACATAACCTTTGAACACTCTATCTTTAAGAAAATATATAATTTGGAGCTTTATGGAATATGAGTGCTTGAACTTTTATGTATTTAGTAGTATTCATGAAATACATATGATCTTATATTTTTTTTTTTGGATCTTTAACTAGTTTGTCAAAAATCCATTTAAACTAGTTATCTATTCTTCAAGTATTGCACATGATTCTATTTTTATGGATAAATTCTTCTGTGATTTCAAAATTTTTGATGCTACATTGTATTGAATATTAGTTTAGATGTTAGTATTTGTCAACACTTGGATTTATACTTGTACACCTTATGGACCACAAATAAATCTATATATGATTGGGTTGAATGCTTATTTGTGCCTATTAGATGTACTAGTATAGCCTTGTGTTGATGATCATTACATTCTTAAACTTGTATTCCCAATTGGATTTATGTTTTGATCATGTGATTTCATTTCATGTATAAGTTTCTTTTGCCAAAACATTAAAATATACATGGATAACCCTTGAGTCATTTGCTTTTCATGCAAATCTATTTATGAGGACTCAATTGTATTTTGGGGATATGTATGTATACTTAATGTCTTGTCAAAACATACATATGCTATGAAATATAATTTTGATGATTTTCGTATTTTCAAAATTTATGATTTTAAGGAATATTGAGTTTTATTGCTAATTTTCATGATACCATGTTTCACATAACACTATCACACTCACTTCTTTTTGATATGGACTTTATGGATAGAGTGCTTTTTAGTGTCTTGTGTTTCATTGATCTTTCATGAAAAACTTTTTAACTTATTCCTTGATGGAAGGATCTCGTACTAGTTCTTAAAACAAGTTCATTTAACTAGTTCGAATTCTTCATATGATAGATTATATGATGTATACACTTATGCTTACTTTTCAATTGGTATCATTGGATATTTTCAATTGGTATCAATTTGACTCTTGTTGTATATACTCATATTTTGTTCTTTCATATATGTATGTATCTACTTCAATTGATATACTCTTTTCATACATATATATGATTTGTACTTGTGCTTTAGCTAAAATTGACTCTTATATTTTTAAGCACAAAGTTGTTAATGCTAAGCTTACTTCAAATCTTATTTATCTTCAAGCTTATGCATTGTATTTCATAATTGGTATCAAAATTCAAATTTGGTTGTTCTACATTTGGTACCTTAAAAGAAAATATTATATTTTAAGATATTTTAAAATTTTGTTTTCATAAGAAAAATTCAAAATTTTTGACTTGTATTGTCTATATGCAAGGAGAGCTTAACATCTCTCTTACATATAGATTCATGTTGAGTATATTATAAATTGAGGAGATTGACAACTCTTCTTTATATGATATACGTGTGTAGGGGAGCTTCACATCTCCTCTTATGCATGACATATTATACGTTATGTGAATTAGGGCTTGTCATCCCTCTTTCATGTAATGTATATGTGTCGGGAAGCTCTTCATGAATTTATATCGCATATAAATTTTATTGATTGATTTGTATTTACCCCTCCTTGATCTCTTTGTTTTTAACAAAAAGGGGGAGAAAAATTTGTTTGATGTATTTTTCTTTGAACCCTTTGTTGATGATTGACAAAAAGGGGGAGAAGAATTTGTGATTTTATATGCATCCTTTCATGATTTCCTTACTTAAGGGGAGAAAGATTTTGACTTGTGTTTTTACTCATGCATACCAAATAAATAAAAGAATATAAAAGTTTGAGAAAAAGATTTGTGCATTTTTGTGCATTCATTTGCATACATTTTTATGTACTTCATTGAATATCTATTGCTTATTTATTATGCATGAGTTAAGGGGGAGCTTCTTTGAAGCTTTACTTTAATCCATGCATATATAACTCCATGAGTTTTGTCATCATCAAAAAGGGGGAGATTGTTGGCCCAAAGGCCTATCGCCCTAGTTTTGATGATGATCAACTCATGAAGTTATATTTACTAATGATCTTGTGCTAATTAGTGACAGATTTGAGATCAAGATCTTAGTAGTTGCATAGCTCAACAAAGGATAAAAGAACAAGATTTGGAGCTTGCATGATGTGATCCAAGGAGCTTTTGGATCAAGCTTGGACCAAGTCAAGAAGATGAGAAGCCTTCAAGTGAAGACTTCAAGAAGATGAAGACTTGTGTCTAGGTATAAGATTTGTATTTTTGTTTTAGTAAAAGATGTAAAGGATAGATAGTTGGTGGATTGCTCAAGTCTATATCACACACACACTCTTGATTAGAACTCTTGATTTAAAGTGCTTTCATAAAAGATTTTTATGTTTAGAAAATAATTTTATTTAGAACAAAGATTTTCTTTGAGACAAAATATTTATCTTGGATTTTGGTATTTCATAGTTCATATCTTTAAACCAAAATCATGATTAGAGCTTTATGTCAAAAACATAGATATTCCATATTGATTGTGTAGTGGATCATATCCATACACACCATGCTTTTAAATGAACTCAAATATCTTGTTTTTGTATTTTGTGAAGTTATGGAAAAATAAGTTTTAGAAATACTTGTTTTTAGAAAAACAGTTTTTATTGGGATTAAAACTATCTTTTAGATTTACTGTGAATTTATGGGATTTTTAATAAGCCAAAAGATCGATTTCAAATCCTGTTTTCAGACCTGGAGACTGGCTGACAGGCCATGTCGGTCGACCGGACCGGTCGACCGATGTGCACAGCCCTGTGCACATTGTCAGCACAGTGGCCGGTCGACCGGGTCGGTCGACCGACCAAGAGAGTTTGCTCTCTGGAAATATCAGTCGACCGGACCGGTCGACCGATAGTTCATTCCAGGTTATCGGTCGACCGAGCCGGTCGACCGGTGGCTGCAACGGTCAGAAAAATGACCGTTGGCCGGTCGACCGGCGGTCGACCGACAGCACTGACAGGAGCCCAACGGCTCTATTTTCTGGCAGCCCTATAAAAGGGGTCTTGTCACTTGTTTTAGAGAGAAGTTTTGGAGACCTTTGAGCTAGTTTTCCAACTGATTTCAGAAGTTCTCTCCACAAGATTTAAGTGCAAATACTTCCAATCAAAAGGAAGAGTTTTTATCAAGAGAGTGTTAAGTGATTCTTTGAGTTTTTCACCATAGTCTTTCCTTGTTTTTCTCACACCACACTTGAGCTTTCCATTGCTAGATATTCCTATAGGTGTGTTGTAGTGAGAGTGCTCTTTAGGTGATCAAGTGTTGTGATCATCAAAGAGATCTTTTCTTTGTATTTGAGGAGACGGGCAAGTGTGCTCGTTGTTGGTGGTTGGAGTTCGGTTGTGAACTCTTTGGTTCGAGGTGCGGCCTCGGCGAGTCGGTGGACTTGCGTGTGTACGGGACTTGGGAGTCCGAGGGTTTGTAGGTGTACGGCACCGAGGAGAGATCCATTGGGATCTTGCATAGTGGAAACCCTTCGTGTGTCGAAGGCGGGGATGTAGAGCAAGTGTGCTCGAACCTCGAAACATACCCTTGTGTTTGCGATTGCTTACTCTATCCCTCTTTCTCTCTTTGTCTCTTTTATATCTTGCATTTACTTTCATTGTCTTCACTTGTACATGCTTGATATACCCTTGTGCTTATATTGTTATATACTTGCGTGGGATTGCTTGTTAACACTAGTATTCAACCAAGAGAGCCAACGCGGCACCTCAACCCATTCAAGGGGAATCTAGAGGAGCTTGTCCAGAGCCTCGCAAGGGGAATTCGGCAACACTCTTGGTTATACATAAGTGTTTAATTAAAAGAAGTTTTATTTGGTCATCTTAGTTTTAATTCCGCATCATTTGTTCATAAGTGACCATTAGATTAGCCTTCACCTATTCACCCCCCCTCTAGGTGTTATTTCAGTTCCTTGTTAACTATTCTAGTAAATGTTTCATTCATCTGCGGTACAACTATAAGATTTCTATATCGTTTTAAGTTTAATTTTTTTTTTTTAGATTTTGTGTCGAATGGCCAACATCTCTAATGATGAAAGAAATATGATTGGCCTTCCTGTTGAAGGAGAAAAGGAGGAAGAAGAAGAAGAAGGAGAACAAGAACATACACATAATGAAGCTAACATCCCAGCGGGAACGGAGCCAAAAGCAGCCGAAATAGTTGAGGAACGAACGAGTGAGTAAGAACCAACTATTGCAGGTTATTTGCCACCACCACGGGATGAAAAGCTGAAGAAATTGAAGTTTTGAGGAATCAAAATCAGTACTTGAGAGAATATGTTTATCAGTTAGAAAGAAAAATTAAAAAAATGGAGACTGAGAACAGACTCAAGGCTGAATTAAAGAAAAAAAGAAGAGACAAAAGAGAGAAGAAAAAATTTAAAAAAACAGCAGAGGAAATTAAAAGTAAAAGAAGAAGAAGAAGAGCTGCTGAGAGCAGCTACTGCTGCGGAGGAGAAGGAGAAGGAGAAGAGAAGGAGGGAAAAGGAGGAGCAGGAGAGGAGGAGGAGGGAAGAGGAAGAAAAGGAAAAGGAGGGGAGGAGGAGAGAAGAGGAGGAGCAGGAAAAGGAGGAGAGGAGGAGGGAAGAGGAGGGGGCAGGAGAGGAGGAGGAGGGAAGATGAGGAGAAGGAGAAGAGTAGGAGGGAAGAGGAGGAGCAGAGAAGAGGAGGAGGGAAGAGGAGACGAAGGAGAAGGAGCAGAGGAGGAAAGAAGAGGAGGAGCAGGAAAAGGAGAAGAGGAGGAAGTTAGAGGAGGAGAAGAAGAGGCAGGAGAAAAGGAAGAAAGAGGGGGAAGAGAGGAAGGAGAGGATGAAAGAAGAGGAGAGGAGAAGGAAGTGAGAAGAGGATAAGAAGCAGAAAAGGATGAGGGAGCAGATGGAGAAGCAGGCAGAAGAGAAGAAGAAAAAAAAATTGGAAGAGGAGGAAATCAAGGGCTCTGAATTTAAAGTAACTATTGCTGGGGAAGATTTTCCCAGTTTTCTTTAAATATAACTCAACAGATGCTTGAACTCCAAAAAGATAGAGCTTCTGAAGAAAAAATTCAAGAGCAGACTCCGGCTCAGAAGCAATCCTTAAAAGAAAAGTTTTGGATTACTCTAAAGGAACGATAGAAAGGGAAGTCAAAGAACGCAAGCGCGCTGAAAGAGATCGCGATGACTCCAACTTCGTTTTTGCAAAACAGAGAAAGAAAATTAATGAACATCCTCTTTCAAAGCCTGCGGCTCAGACTTCTGCCACTGGTATCAGCAACGAACAAATTTCCGACACTCAGCCAAAAATCAGGGAATTAACTGAAACCACAGCATACAGAATTCTGCAGCCACATCAACAAGCTCTCATAAAAAATTTCTTGGACAAGGCCTTCTCTGAGTAAGTTAATTAATTTTATTTTAAATCATATCAAATACTATTAGATATTTATATAAGAACAATATAATTCTTAACTTTGTTTGAATATCTTGTAGTTCTACTGCATATCAGGATACCGACAACGGAATCATTGTTGCGAAAAATGACATTGAGGACCTGATGGTCCGTAGAGATTTAGATGCCAATATAATTCATTTCTACATGAAGCATTTAGAGAAAAGAGGAGGATTAAAAAGTATATTCTTTCGGAGCGAAGCTTGGTAAACATCTATTTCTCTTTTACGATTAATTGAAATATCAATTTTCTAATTAATTTAGTGAATTATATTTTTGAACGTTAAATATTCTACTAGTAGTCTTTACTGCTGATAAGACATAACGAATGTATTGCGACCTAGGTCGCAGTCGATAATTTTATTAATCCCCACGAATATCAGTTTAGCAATGAAAGTTGCGACCTTGGTCGCAGTTGCTGGCGACAGTCTTAATCAATAACAACACTGCGACCTTGGTCGCAATGCATGTTAATATAAAAGACGGGGTTGCTAAGAAATGTTTAAAAATTAAACATGGATACCAGTGATGGCGATCAAGGTCGCAGCGTAAAGTATATTAACCAAAAAATACTGCGACCAAGATCAGAGTCTGTTGTCTTGTTATAATAACATTTGAATTCATTTTGAATTTTATTTTTTTATTGTTCACAGCACGGTGTTGTATCTAAAAGTAGAGATCTTGAAGATTATTTCATCAAGCAGTTGTTGAAAAACTGGACAATTGATGTGCATTACATGTTCTTCCCGATCAATCACAAACACAGTGCCAACGATCCCGAATTTCACTGGACCTTATTGGTATTTGATTGCCATACACAAGAGTAGATTTTTTACAACTCTTTGGTCCCAGCTGAAAAATCAAGTCGTACATTAAAGATTTATCCAACAGATGCAAGAATAATGGTGAGTTGAATTTTAATATTTTGATTACTGAATACTTGCATTTAATTTGATTAATATTGATATTTTTTCTATTGACATTGCAGAAAGAAAGGTTATTACAGATTTTTGAAATTGATTTCAATAAAGTAATGAAAAAAACATATATAAAATACACAAGATGCCCCCAACAAGCAAACAGGTAATTTTTTTTTGTGACGTTTACCTATCATATTTTCTACTTTTTTTGAGTACAGAAATCTAATTTCATTTAATGATTACTCTGTATAATTTTCAGTGTTGATTGTGCTGTATATGTATGCAAGTACATGAAAATATAGCATTTGGTAGTCCATCAGCTATTGATACTGTGACGGCTGCCGATATACAGAGACTAAGAAGCGAGCTTGCATACATGATACTCGCAGATAGAGAGAAAAGTTGGGATGAAGAAACAGAAATTATAAGAAGGATGGTAAGACTGACAGTTGACAATTTATTGATGTACCTCAATTTTTATTTATAGATGTAAAAATAAATGCAAAATTGATCTGTTTGTTTTATTAATTTAATTTATAAATATTTTTATACATTTATTTATTATAAAATCCATAGAGATTTCTTTATTTCCAATCTACTGCTGTTACACAGTGCAATTTACTAATTCGTATTGATATTAGAAACAAACATGAGTTCAGAAGTTGTACTGCGACCAAAGTCGCAGTCATGTCCTGTTTGAGTTACATCGTTTCCTTATATTGCGATATTTAATCGAGACAGCGATCGCGGTCGCAGTCATGACAATGCGACTGTGGTCGCATTGTCATAATCGGGAGACCAAAGTTTTTGTACACATAGCCCTTTATATATGTTTTAATTTAATTAACTTCATTAATTTATGTTATCGTAAACATAATCCTCCCTGCATTTTTCTACCATAAGATATTAAAACAATAATAATCTTCACGTGTTCAAAGTACAAAGTAACTTTATGTAAGACTGTATTAACTTTTTAATTGTTTTCGAGAACTGAACAGTCACCTGGAAAGTATACAATTTATGGGAAAAGGCAGAAAATAAATTTTGGACATGTTCACGTCGTTTGAGAGCTTAAACCTTTTGGAATTCTGGGATTAAAAATATATAAAGGGTCATCATTACAGGATTATAAACATACTAAATAGGTTTTGCTCAAATTCGTTTCTTTCAATATTCGGAAACAGATTCAAAAATGTCTTCTCCACCGTCTTCACCGGAAAGAAGCCAATCATCTAATGATAATTGGATGTATAGTTCTGAATCGATCTCTCGCTACGGGTCAGAGGATAAGCTTGATACAGACGACCCGTTTTGGGAGTTCATTGATGAACCAAAATACTGCCATGAAGAGGAAGAAAGCGAAGAGAAGATTGTTGGTAAAGAGGTGGAAAGACGGAAAGCGATACGAAAGACGAACACATTCATAATATTAAGGACGAATCTGATTATGATGGTGATGACGAGAACGAGTAGATTAGAACATTAAAATTTGTATTTCGATTTTTTATAAATATATAAGCCTGTTTTCTAATGTTAATTGTGTGAATTATAATTTTTACTACTTAATCTTGGTTGAACTATTGTACCTTTGTCACTAATTTCATTCATGTGGTAGACGCAACATGGAACTACGGTGCCAAGTTGTAAGCAGAAAGTGTCGAAGTTCTAAATTCATTGACAAATACGAACTGCGATCATGGTCGCAGTGTTACTTTATGTTCAGTGGACTAAAGCACAACATAGGGCGAAAATGTCGAAATGGATGTTAAAATAAAAAAAGGATACACTGCGACTATTGTCGCAGTTAAAAAAAATATATATATATCGTCAGCCAACTGCGACTCTGGTCGCAGTCATGAAACTGCTGTAAACATTCAGACAGAACATTCAAATGGGCAAATATGAACATGCGATCATGGTCGCAGTGTTACTTTATGTTCAGTGGACTAAAGTACAACATAGGGCAAAATTGTCAAAATGGATGTTAAAATTAAATGAAAAAGGAAACGCTGCGACTATTGTCGAAGACAGAAAAAAAAACGTCAGCCAACTGCGACTCTGGTCGCAGTCATGGAACTGTTATAGACAACGAGAAAGTCAATATTCAAATGGGCAAATATGAATGCGACCATGGTCGCAGTGTTACTTTATGTTCATGGAATAAAGAAGAACATAGGGCAAAATTGTCGAAATTATATTTGAGCAGAAAATTTCAACTATATTCAAATGTTATAATAATTTACCAAGAGAAGGGGCAATTTTAAAAGCAACAAACTAATTTTCCCTGCATAGAAGCACTGCGACCACGGTCACCATTATCCCCATGCACTGTTTATATTTGCGACCAAAGTCGATGTCTATGTTAAAGTAACTAAAAGGTAAATTATATATGCCAAGTTTATAACAGTGAAACTCTAAAGTACAACTACTTACAAAAAAGTACAGTAGATGTGAAAAATGATATTAAAATCTGCTGATAATGACACGCCAGTGGCAGCATGCGACATGAATCTCTCTGCGCTGTGCGACCCTGGCGCAGTTCATGACTGAAGCTGTCAAAATGAACACTTTATTCCTTCTAGGTAGACGCAACATGAACCTACTTCTTCTGCCATTAAAAAGAGAAGTAAGAATTTTAAACATAAATCATTAGAAAGAACTGTATAACAGGTTTAATTTAATACCAGTAATGGACAACCAGTCCTGTAATGGCCCAGCTCTTGACAGTTTCCACATCTTCGATGCTTCACTTCCTTCTGATATAGTGAATCTTCAAAATCAGACTTCAGCCTGGATGCAGCTCTAGGCCTCCCCTTGGTTGGTACAGAACCACGCGTATATTCAATTCTTCACCATCTCGCAGAACGACGACGGATCCACTGGAACCAATAGTAGTTTTAGACTGTGATGACTGATAATTTACTGACATGGCTTTGTATTCACTAGTGGTTTCTTCAGCAAATCTTTTCAAAACTGCGTCCAACTTTGAAAGATGGATATCAGAATCGGCGACCATCTCAAGAATTGCATTAAATTTGAAACGAAGTGTCCATAATCTAGCCGTCCGTGGAGTGCCTTGACTGGGAAAGGCCTGATGCCATTTTTAATTGCAACATTTTTATAACGAGCATCCAACCTCAATCTCTGAAGTATATATGATTCTGGTATATGTGTAAGTGAATGCGCCACAAAATACACAGTATATGTCTACAAAGGATACCATCTGTTTCAAATAATTAGCAACTACAAGACACATGAAGTTCCTCAGGCTTCTCATAACCGACCTTTTCCCAACTGTCTTTTGATTCTGAAAAATCACCAACCAGATATTTTGATCCAGGTCCGTCGTGTTCCAACTCTTCTGAAAACAGTATCGTTACAACTGTCCATTCCTTTTGGAACAACTGAAAAATTTTCGGGGTATACAACTTTGAAACTTGTATCTCATATGCATTCGATGTACAGTTGGGCACAGAATTCAAACCCCGAAAGTCTTGTTGAGATTCAAAACTACGACGGACAGCAACAGCTTTATCATATTGGTGAACAAATTCCACTAGTTTCGTGTTTGCATTAACAAAACCATCAAAGAAAAAATTACTACACTCAGACCTCTGGCTGGTTGTCATTCCAGCACAGAAAACATCCTTGAGATATGCATTAACCCAGTGTCCACGCAGTCTGTGCATCTTCAACAACCAAGTGTCTTCTTCTTCTTCTAAATGATATTTTTCATTCATCAGTCGCCATCGCTCCTCGCATGTGCTTATATCACGGGAGGTATACCAATGATGGAATTCAGAGACCATATCTTCTCCATACTTGTTTGTCATCGGGTTTGTTGCTCGGTAATATGTTTCCGTACATGCCAGAAACAGTACCGGTGCCGAGTAGTTGGAAAAACCATCTTGATGGCATCACCAATCTGGGCATCCTGATCAGTAATAATCAACTTCGGTGCAACTCCATGCATGCACTTGAGCCATTTTTGGAATAGCCACATAAACGTATTCCTCTGCTCATCAGCAAACAATGCACAACCAAAAAAATTGACTGCTGATGATGATTTACTCCAGTGAATGAAGCAAATGGCAAGCTCAAGTGATTAGTTCTGTATGTTGTGTCAAAAACGATCACATCACAGAACCTCAAATACGAGGAAATAGCTCTTCCATCAGCCCAAAAAATGCTTCTAAGTGTGCCCGCATTATCAACTTCACTTGCAAAGAAAAATTCTGAATCGGTCTCGGCTTTCTCTTGGAAATATTTGATGATCGCAATAACTCATGGCCAATGTTATTTCTACGTTGACGAGTAAAATCAACAACTTGTTGCGGGCTTACTTCTTCACAACCTTCTCCCTGACTCATTGCATTCACAACACGGGAAATATTTGAAGGGCGCATTCTCACATCAACCAAATTGTTCATAATGCTTCTGCTAATCTTCGATCGATGAGTCTGATGAGAGTAATGGTGATGTACCTTATCTGGGCTTGACAATTCATGTGAATGAGAATCAACAAATTTGGTGACAACCCAATATCTTCTGTCAAATAAAAAACGAAGACGAACATACATCTCAGCAGGACACGCTACTCTAGTGTCAATTCGACGGTGCACTGTAAGCCTCTCTTGTCTTTTGTCACGCAACTTCTTCACACTTTCCTTGTTAAAGCAAAATTTTCTGCAAATAACTTTATGAGGAGGCCTCCATGACTTATCTATTCCTTTTCTTCTCACACCAAAACCTCTGTTCCTTACATAAAAATTATAGAAATTGTATGCTTCCAAATCCGTGAGAAACTGTTTCCCTAAAAAAATATTTGAGCTTCCAGACATTTCTCCATATGCATTCAGATCCTACAAAACAAATTGACGAACTACATAAATATAAATATTTTTTAAATATCACACGTCTAAACTTTAATTACTAAAACTGCGACCGAGGTCACAGATGTAATGAAATCTATATAACTTCTTACTAAAAGACAGCGATCGTAGTCGCAGTTTTCCGTATGAGCAGATTTTTTAAAAAACTGAATAATAACTGTGCAACTCTCTAATGAATATATAAACTGGATATAATTGACATAGAAACGTGTAAGAATTATAACAATAAGGAATGCGACTTAGGTCGCAGTTACAAAAAATAGCTTTCACAGCCGGAGATTATTTTAAAATCAAACTACGACCGTGGTCGCAGTTCTTAAACTTTAGAACAAGTGATTATTCTGTTCTTTAAAACGAAATATAGGTCGCAGTACCATATACGCTACAGAGAAAGCTTCGACATTTAAGAAATTGTGGAAAAAAATTGACACAATAAAAACCTGTTGATCAGCATGCAAAGATGTCAACCCTTCAATACTTTCAATATTCCGAGAGAAAGTTGAACCAGATGATATATCCTCCATATTTAGATCGGGAGATAGAGATCGCTTACGACTACAACCAGAATTGGCAGGGGAAGTAGACTGCTCCGACGTCGACATTAAATAAAAGGGAGAAAAATCTGCTCTGAAAATCGATATTTTCAGAGAAAACTTTATCGCAGGCTAGAAAATGAGAACCTAAATCTGACAAAGAGCGGTAAAGAAATAGAGGAAAAAATAAAAATAAACAATAACCTAAATCTTATAAAGAGCGGTAAAAAAGGGGGGAAAATAATAATAAACAATAACCTAAATCTGACAACGAGCGGTAAATAATTGGGGAGAAATAATAATAAACAATAACGACGCGAGTAGCTTTTACCAAGGGGTATTTAGTAATTTAACTTGTTCCTATAAGCGGGGCGCAACTTAGTGGGGTGACAAATATTGAGCCACGTCATCACAGGCTGAGAGAGTCTCTCAGCCATCGGCTGATATACATTTTCTCATATATATATATATATATATATATATATTATATATATATATATATATATATATATATATATATATATATATATATATATATATGAGAAAATGTATATCAGCCTGCAGCTGAGAGAACTCTGTCAGCCTGCGGTGACGTGGCTCAAGATTGAAGCGCCACTAACTTGCGACCCGATAATAGGAAGAAGTTAAATTACTAGATACCCCTTATGAAAAGCTACTATGTCGGTGAAAGACAGTGGATATGTATAGTTTTATTATATTTTTATATTTTATATATTTTTTCTTCATTTCTGACTGTTGTCTGTTCCTCCTATGAACTATTAAATTATTTTTTACATATAGTATGCGATCCTGGACTGCGACTATGGTCGCAGTACTTAACGAGAGCGATAGTATAATCGCAGTTTACGTATTTATTTTATATATTTTGTTCTTCATTTCTGACTGTTGTCTGATCCTCCTATGAACTATTAAATTGGTTTTTACATATAGTATGCGATTCTAGACTGCGACTATGGTCGCAGTACACTCGACTGCATTTTTTCTTGATGAATTTTTTTTTGCTAAGTTAAATGTAATAACGGTGAATAAGTACTGATTCTATAGTCGTAGTTTACGTATGTTTTTATATTTTTGCTTATAAAGTATGAATTATTTTTACTTATTGCATGCGTAGTAGCACTGCGACTATGGTCGCAGTGTTTAAGAACAGCAGTCGCAGTTTGATATGTAATTAAAAAAGCTTATAAAATCTAGTGAGAAAGAGACCTAGCCCTGCGACTATGGTCGTAGTGTTTAAGAACAGCAGTCGCAATTTCATATGTAATTAAAAGAGCTTATAAGTTAATCTAGTGAGAAAGAGACCTAGCACTGCGACTATGGTCGCAGTGTTTAAGAACAGCAGTCGCAGTTTCATATGTAATTAAAAGAGCTTATAAGTTAATCTAGTGAGAAAGAGACCTTACAAAAAAACAGAATTAAAAGCTTTTAAAAGAAGACAAAATAAAATCCTAATCCTCGTCATTATCACCATCATAAGCAGATTCGTCATCTTCATTCTTCTGCTCTTTCTGTTCATCACTTATTTCCTCATCATCTTCCTGTTTTTGAGGTTTTTTTGTTTCACCGATAAACTCCTAGAATGGATCGTCTCTATCAAGTTCTTCGTCTGACCCGTTGCCAGAAAGCGAGCCTACAGCATCAGAGGACATGCTTTCATCAAGCATGTCTCCGTCAAGTGGCAGAGGAATAATGTCTTCCTCACTAACCCACATGAAATCTTCATTATCCTCATGAATAGGAAGATCAGTTAATACATTATTTGATGTAGTGAGTTAGTCAAAAGGAGTGAAGTCCAGACTGGTATCAGATTCACTAGAATATCCTGAAGAAAAAGGACCGGGGGGGAACGATTGAAGTTGAAATCTAAGTGTTCAGAGGAAGAAGATGGGGAAGACATGATTCAAGAATGAATTATTTTGTGAAAGTTTTTTGAAATCAAATTGAAAAGGAAGAGCAAAAATATAGTTTTCAGGTATGAGATAATATATTAGTTACAAGCATTATATAAAGGTCAATATTGTGGAAGAACATGAATAGTAATAATAATTGTTACAGGTGAAGGTTGAGTATGGTAGGAAGTGGTAAAAAAAAAAATATTTAATTGAAGATTTATTACGGGAGAATCCGAAGAGTTTCTTTTTACCAGAGGTTTAATGCTTGAAGTAGAAATTAACTTTTTATAGAATTGTTTGCCTATATCTTTAGATTACGTATGGTGCACATCTTTCCTTTTTTCTAGACTGTTGTTGTATCATGGTAGAAAGAATATTAATTACTTTCATTTAATACATAAGGCATGCGAAAGAAGATTGCGACTTTGTTCGCAGTACTGAAGGAGGTCGCATTGCTGTACGATAGAATGCGACTAGGGTTGCAGACGTTATAACGACTAGTGACTGCGACTGTGTCGCAGTTGTCATATAAAATTGAAAGTTATTCCAGTTTAGAATTAAAAAGGGGTATTTTTGTCAATTTATTTCACGATTGTTTAGGCGGGATCTTTTTTGATTTTTTTGGCGCCTACACTCTGCGGCCGATATGTGGCATATATTCAGCCACGTCCCGCCGGCTGAGAAACTCTCTTAGCCTGCCGGCTGAGGTACAGTAACCCCTATATATATAATTATATATATATATATATATATATATATATATATATATATATATATATGAGAGAGATGTAAATCAGCTGACACAGGAGGCAACTCCTCCTATGTCGCACTCAAAAATCATATTTCCCGAATGAATTTTCAAGATCCGACCACACATTATCATCTTCATATTCTATGATATATGCATATAAAAAAATCAAGTGATTTGAAGTTTGTTTACTACATTTTTTTTTGGGTTCAAACATTAACGGTTTTTTAACAATAGAACAAAATAGAACATTTAGATCAATGAGTAAACGAACTTCAAATCACTTGATTTTTTATATGTGTATATCTTAGAATATGAAGATGATAATGTACGGTCGGATCTTGAAAATTCATTCGGAAAATATAATTTTTGAGTGCGACATAAGACGAATTTACCTCCTGTGTCAGCTGATTTACATTTCTATATATATATATATATATATATATATATTATATATATATATATATATATATATATATAGAAAGAGAGAGAGAGAGAGAGAGAGAGAGAGAGCCCAGGCCAAACCCGAAGCCCAGGCCCAATCCATCATATACATATATAAGCCCAGGCCTAGACCCGAAACACATACCCAATCTATTATATACACACACACATATAACATATCAAGGCCCATGCCAAGCCCCGAAGCCAAGGCCCACCCACCCTGTCTAGAAAATCTGGCCAAAAAACCGTGAACCGGGTTTCAAGCGTGAGATCTCTAATGTGTAAGATTAGTGTGCTGCCCAACTACACAGCTAAGCAAATTTGCGAGGTGGTGTAAACAATTTTACTTATCTTATGGCAAAGATATTAACGGCAATTCAAAAGCGTCAAGGACAAAATTGTCCAATGCATTGATATTTTCACACGGGAATTTTATGTCCAATGAAAAAATTGGGCTGAATCTAACGACCATTCCCCCTTTGGACAATTGCTCTTGATTATTAGTATATTACTAGATAGCATTTCTCCATTATTTAATTGAGGAAAACGTAGGAGCTATAGAAAATTTTGCCTTTTCTTTCTTCCATTATTAATTGAGGACACGTAGGAGCCATAGAAAATTTTGTCTTTTTATTTCTTTTTTGAGAAACAAGATGGAGGTCAACCTCTAGCCTAGATGCGTCCATTGTTGAATTATTCAAGTTAAATTCTCAATCCATTAAGAAGAAGGGATTATTACCAGCAAACTAACCCGATGATTATAGAAAGTTTGATTTTACATTACATGTTCAATAAACGAGTAAAAACTCTTTTTTGTTAAAAAAATAAGATAAATGAATTGAGTAAACGGGTTTACTCTTACACAAATGACAATTTGATGCAATCTTTTCTTTTTCTGGTTCACCCCTTTTTCCCTTGGGGAAGGACCAGTGTAAGTATATTACAAGTATAATAACAATCAGCATATAATGGTGTAGTAACGAAGTCAATCTGTAAAGATATCATACATCAAGAGTTTGTCAATGTATGTCTATTATAATATGGTGTTATTTGAAATTGACTGGTGGATAGGTAATCTGTATTTTAGATGGGTTTCCTACATACCCGAAACAATGATCCAAGCACATTGCACTGAACCAGGACGTACTGATATTTAATGATATAACAATATGAACAGGACAAGATGTCAGTCATCTCTAAGAACCCTACAGTGGAATCCTAGTTTGGTTGTACAATCTGTAATCTAAGTCCACTCAAAATACAGATTATGTCTCACCTATCAATTTTCCTACCCGCTGTAAATTATCTAGTGTCAATGAAACTTAGATTATTGGGTCTGGTCAATAATCGTAACGATCCCCTTTACCATAATTCTCAATCCACAAAAATGTCAGATTTTTCAAATTTCGGCAGGGTTTCCCCTAAATTGATTGTACATGTTTATTCCATATCTATTATTACATTCTTACATCTATCTTATAATAAATCTTGCTAATTTCTTTTCTTAACGTCTTATTTTGCATGTTTGTCTTAATGAAGGGAGAGAAGATAAGACCAAATAAAAGACAGTTAATTCTGATTTAATTAAATCTATTTGGTTAACTGAAGATAAGGCCAAATAAATACAGTTAAAATTAGATTTTGAAGAATCAATTTAGTTAGCTTGAAGAATCAAGGAGATAAAGGTAAATGGAGAAGTCCAAAGGCAACCCTATCAATATATAAAGTGATATCTAAAGAATTAGAATGTATATTCAGAAAATTTAGAGAGATAAGACACAATCTAAGTAAAGATCAAGGATAAAAACAAAAGTTTATTTCCAACCTTATCTTTAACCTTATCAGAAGAGCATTTCAGTTGGGCAAGAGATTTTGCCCCTATCTTCTATTCGGTTTTTTTTTTTTAATAAATACCTGCATTTCTGAAGGCAAAGAATCACCTACCAGAAAATTTTAGACTAGTTTTTGTTCTAGTTTAATTTAGATTTTTGTTTTTATGTAATTTTCAGACTTATTTATGTAACTTAGAAGAGAGAAGAGTTGACATACATCTAGAGGGGGGTGAATAAGTGTTTTGCTAATCAAATGCAATTTTAAAACTACTTATGATCAATTATGCAAACGGTCACTCAAAATAAGAATTGAAGCCGAATTCCCCGTGAAGGGCTCTAAAACTTCTCCTCTTTGATTCCTTTAGATAATGAGTTGAGGTACTCAATTGCCTTCTTATTGAGATGAGTATAGACCGGTAATGAAAGTGATGGAATGAAAGCAATTATAAAATGCACGATGAACAATTACACAAATATGAAAACTGAAAAACAATAGAGATCAAGACACAAGTGTTGGCCCAAAGGCCCATCGCTCTAGTTTTGATGATGATTAACTCATGTAGTTATAGTACTAATGATCTTGTGTTTATATAGTTTCAGATATTTGATCAAGATCTTAGTAGGTATTTATCATCAATAAAAAATTCAAAGTTAAGTTTTAAAGCTAGCACATGTTGATGAGCTCGCGCATTAAGTTCACATCAAGTACTCAAGGGGAATCTAACTCGTTGAATCATGGTTTGGACCAAGTCAAGAAAGAGAAGAAGATTTTCAAGAGAAGATTTTCGTGAAGATTTGTGTCGTGTTTGAAAGTGTTAAGATTTTATTTTAGACAAAATATAATAGATAGATTAGTTATGGATTGCTCAAACTCATACACACACACACAAAATTTATATTAGTTTTTATAAAATAGTTTTGATTTTAGAAAATACCGTTTTGATTTTTGAACTTCATAGTATATATCTTTATGTTTCCTAAATAGAGTCATCAAAATGAGTTTTTATGGTTTATATGTATTTTAGATTTCATCCATGCACATTGTTGATTTAAATGTTTTGAAAAACTTATTTGATGTTTTCTATATCATGTGATAGAGTTTTGGATTTATCAAAACTTATTTTAGAGCTTATTGTCACAAACATAAATATTTCATCTCATATGTGCATTGGATCATATCCATACACTCTAAGATTTAAAAGTGTTTAAAATATATTGTTTTTATATTTGAAGAAGTTTTAAAAAATCATTTTTCAAATTAAAGATTGATTTTGAAAAATAGGGATTTTTGTTTAAGGCAAAATTTATATATCACAAAAATGGTTTAAATATTTGTAATATACATTGATTATTGATCAAACATGTTTGTACATCAAATTATTTCAATGAACCTATTTTTGTATATTTTATGAGATTTTATGAGAATTTATAAGAATTTATTAAATCAAGTTTTAATACCCAAAATGTCAGACCAAGCCTTCTGCCGGTCGACCGGCTGGTCGACCGAGCCAGAAGTCGGTCAACCGGGCGGTCGATCGATGTGCACAGAAACGCACGGCCATTTGGCTTAAGGGCCGGTCGACTGGGCGGTCGACCGCTAAGGCTCCGGTCGACCAACCGGTCGACCGTCCAAAGAGTTGTACTCTTTGGATCTGGCCTCGGTCGACCGGAAGGTCGACCGGTAGGTCAAGCCCAGGGGACGGTCGTCCGGCAGCCCCAACGGTCAGAAATTTGATCGTTGGTCGGTCGACCGGCCGGTCGACCGACAGGTCATTCTGACATGATGTTTGACCCCAACGGCTAGTTTTTGGGAGTCTATTTAAGGGGGTTGTTTTGGGCTGTTTTACACAAGATTTTTGGAGTGTTTCAAAGCCAATTTTTTCCATCTCTATTAGAGGTTTTCTCCACTAGGGCTAATACTTCCATATCAAAAGAAGAGTTTTCAAGAGTGTTTTTCAAAAGAGATTTCTTGAGTTTTCCTCAACTACTCTATCTTGTTTTTCTCACACATACTTGAGCTTTTCATTACTATATCAATCCTATAGGAGTTTTGTTGTGAGAGTATTTTTAGGTGATCAAAGTGTTGAGATTACCAAGTGTTCATCTTTATATTTGAGGAGGCGAACTTGCGGGTTCGTGTTTGTGACGAGTTCTTGTGGGAGCTCGGTGTAGAGGTGCGTCCTCGACAAGCTAGTGTGCTTGCGTGTATTGTTCTTACAGGAATAAGAGAGGGACTAGTGAGTTCAAGAGTTCTAGTGGGAACTCATTGTAGATGTTGCGGCCTCGAGTGATCTTGCAGGATCGATTCTAATAGAAATCCTTCATAGTGTTAAAGGCGGGGACGTAGAGCAAGGGTGCTCGAACCTCGAAACAATTCTCCCATGTTTGCGATTGCTCTCTCTCTCACTTGTGTTTACATATCTTGCATGCTTACTTTGCTTATCTCTTTATATGCTTGATATATCTTGTGCTTGATTGTTATATACTTGGGTTTATTTGCTCACACTTGTATTCAACCAAGAGAGCCATAGAAGTACCTCAACTCTTAATCTAGAGGAATCTTGAGGAGATAGTCCAGAGCCCTTCACCGGGAATTCGGCTACACACTTGTGTTATACTTTGTGTGTTTAGCGTAATAGCTTTAGTTTGCTTAGATAGTTTTTAATTCCTCATCATTTATCATTAGATTAGGTAGTATACCTATTCACTCCCCTCTAGGTGTATTTTCAATTGGTATCAGAGCTTGGTGCTCTTGATTTGGATCTAACAAACCTAGAGTTAAAGATCCTCATTTTAGCTAATCACAATATTTGTATACACACATGGATTTCATGACACCTCCTATGTTTGACATTCTTAACATCCAAACTTGGAAAGTTAAGATGTCCATATACCTAAAAGCCCTAAGTATTCATGTTTATCTTGCCACTATTAAAGATTCATATTGTTTAAATGGAAAACATCTTAAGGCTAATACAAAAGCCCTTCATGCTTTAAAGAGTAACATAAATGATGATTATTTATGTAGGGTTGCTAACTTTATAGTATGCAACACACTAGTCTCCCTTGGTGAACAAAAGTAATACTATGCGGGGAGTGACTCGGATGATGGAAGTGATGCTTCCAATATATGCTACATGGTCCAAGGGGATGTCCCCCTTAAGGTAAATTCTGAATCCGAGGTAGAAGTAGATATTGACATGCCATATGATGAGCTTGCATCCTTTTGTCAAAAATTTCTTGAAAAATATGAATTGTTGAAGAAAGAAAAAGATTCTTTTAAAAATAAATTTGAATGTGTTTTAAAAGAAAATAAATTTTAAAAAAAGGAGAATATTTTCTTGTCTTTAAAATTAAATGATATTTATGAAGAAAATAATTTATTGAAAAATAAAATTATTTTGGTGAAAAAAAAGAGATTGTTTTGAAAGAAAATAACTCTTTGAAAAGAAAAATTATTTTAAAAGAAAAAGAAAACATTTCTATAAAGAAAAATGAAGATGATTCTCATTCTTGCCATGCTAATAATGTTCCACCTCTTATTGATAAAAATGAGATTCATGTTTTGAAAAATAAAATTGATTATTTGGGCTCTACTTTGAGCAAATGTGTATTTAACCATAATAAATTGGAATCATGTTTCGCAAGAAACAAATTTCACACATGCATGCACATCCTATATGGCATACATATGCACTTCATGTTCACAATCACACACTCATATACATGTTAGAGTGTACAAATGTACACATTGTGGCCGCAAAGGTAATTTAGTAGTTTTATTTTGATAAGATAAATCAAATAAATTTTGCAAATATTAATGTTTGGGTTCCTTATAATACTAACCCCTGTGTACCCAAAAAGAAATGGATACTAAAATTCTCACCTCTTATATTTGATGTAGGTGGGGGCTCTCACATGACATGAGAGGTATGGTACCTTGGTGGTAGATGGATGAGCTAGATGGACATACCAAATTGATGCATCACTATCAAGGAAGTATGGTGGGAGGACCACCATGATTTGGAGCCATAGAGAATAGTGCATATGGTTTGGTAACTATCTCTAAACTCTTATTTTAGTTTAAATGCTTTTATATAAATGTTTTTAGCATGTTTTAGTTTTATACTTCATGTGGTGAATACTTGTTTAGATATAGTTTTCATTAAACTTGTGTCTATACTTGTACAAATAGTGAGCTACACTTGATTATTATATGTTTGTACTTCATTACTCATTTGTACTCATTACATGTACATGTATAACCTAGTTTTGATGATTCTTTCATTTATACTTATTTTCCTATCTTTGTACATATTTTGCTTCATGTATATGTAATTTTTGTCTAAAACTAGCAAATATACATGTATACCCTTGAGTCACTTGCCTTCATGCAAATTCTATAATGGACTCGTTTGTGTTTAGGATATGTATGTATATTTTAGTTTTGATGGAACATACATATACCTTGAAGTTTATTTAATTTTAATGAAAAATAAATTTTTATGATTTTCATGTTTTTGATAAAAGAATTTCATATTTATTTTGAACCTTATTAATTATTTCATGAATATGTTATTCACATGATTTTTATGTACTCACATTATTTTTATTTACTCATATACTTATTTATGAGCACATTTTTTAGCTTTATAGACCTTGAGTGACAATTTTTGTGTACTTAGCAATGATTCATGGGATATATGATTTGTTTTCATGTTTGAAGAATCTTTAACTAGGTTTTCAAAAATTACCTTAAACTAGTTATTTATTCTTCATTTGGTAGTGTTTTCAATCTATAACTATTTTCAATTCTTATTTTTGAAAACTTCTACCCTTAAAGGCGGATGGATGGCCGACCATACCTTATATGCCTAAATGAATATCTTTTATCAGTGCATGAAAAGGGTGGTAGGTATGAGCTATACACATATTCTTCATGATATTTCATATTTTTGTATACTCATATTTGTTTCTTATATATATGCTTCAAATTTCAATTAGTATTAATTTCAATTGGTATTTCTTTTTCATATATACATATATATGATTTGATTATACTTGTTTTACATTATATTTACATTCTTAAAGCACAAATTATGTTTATGGTAAGCTTGAGTTTATTTTAAATGTTAATTGGTACCTATACAAGCTTATACATTGATTTCAATTGGTATTTATTTGATATCAAAATATATTTCATGTTTCACCTTCAATTGGTATCAAAATCTACTATTGGTATTTAAAAATTTTTTCTACAAGTGGTACCAACTTTTATTTTTGTCAACTACTATTTGATTTCATTGGTATCAAAAATTTATTTTGTTGACATCAAGAAATTTCAAAATTTTGTTTTAAAAAATGATTTCAAAATTTTCTTAAAGTTTGTTGATATATATTGCTTATATGCAATGGGATCTTAACATCTCTTCTATATATAGACTCATGTTGAGTGTATCGCACATTGAGAAGCTTGAACTCTCTTCTTTACGTGATACACGTGTGTAGGGGGAGCTTAACATCTTCGTTTATACATGGTATATTATTCTTTATGTGGGTTAGGTCTAGTCATCCCTTCTCCATGTAATGCATGTATGTAGGGGAGCTAACTTTACATCTTTCCTCTTCATGAATGTATATCGCATATACATCTTCATTGTTTAATTGTCCTCATCGCTTTGTTGATGAATTGACAAAAAGGGGAAGAAGAACTTTGAGAATTTATATATGCATGTTTATATCTCTGTTTATGCATATATATTTGTTTAAGTTTATGCACTTCATTGAATATCCTTATTGTTTATTGCTATGCATGAGTTAAAGGGGAGCTTCTATGAAGCTTATCTTTAATCTATGCATATATAACTCTATGAGTTTTTTCATCATCAAAAGGAGAGATTGTTGGCCCAAAGGCCCATCGCTCTAGTTTTGATTAACTCATGTAGTTATAGTACTAATGATCTTGTGTTTATATAGTTTCAGATATTTGATCAAGATCTTAGTAGGTATTTAACTTCAACAAAAGATTCGAAATCAATTTTTGAAGGTAGCACGTGTTGATTCAAGAGCTCGCGCATCAAGATCGCATCAAGTACTCAAGGGGAGTCTAGCTCGTTGAATCATGCTTTGGACCAAGTCAAGAAGGAGAAGAAGATTTTCAAGAGAATATTTTCATGAAGACTTGTGTCGTGTTTGTAAATGTTAAGATTTTGTTTTAAACAAAATGTAAAGGATAGATTAGTTGTGGATTGCTCAAGCTCGTATGCATACACACACAAAATTTATATGAGTTTTCATAAAATAATTTTGATTTTAGAAAATACCATTTTAGTTTTTGAGCTTCATAGTATATATCTTTATGTTTCATGAATAGAGGCATCAAAATGAGTATATATAGTTTATATGTGTTTTGGATATCATCCATGCACATTGTTGGTTCAAATGTTTAGAAAAACTTATTTGATATTTTCTATATCATGTGTTTGAGTTTTGGATTTATCAAAACTTATTTTAGAGCTTATTGTCAAAAACATAGATATTTCATCTCATATGTGTATTGGATCATATCTATACACTCTAAGATTCAAAATTGTTTAAAATATCTTGTTTTGTATTTGGAGAAGTTTTGAAAAAATCATTTTTCAAATTAAAGATTGATTTTGAAAATTACTGATTTTTGTTTAAGGCAAAATTTCTATATCACAAAAATGGTTCAAAATGTTAGTAATATGTATTGATTTTGGATCAAACATGTTTGTATGATTGACTTATAGACCTGCACATTAGAATACAGAATTTTAGAACTTTAAAAATAAGTTGTGCAAGTGCTCAATTCTACCGCTACAGCAAGTGGCTATACGGGTCGTGATCCACAAGGAGGGACTAGCGATGGAATCTTTTTAGTAAGCTCTCTTTTAGGTTATAAAGAATGGTTAAAGTTCTTCTTTAGCTTCTTAAAAGAAAATAGAATAATAGAGTTACAGTTAAATTAGGAAGAAAATGATAAATTGAGAAGGTGGAGAAAATAGAAAATTGATATATACAAAGAAATTGAAAAGATTGATAATGAGTTGGGGAATTGTGTGTTGGTGATCTAAACTAAAATTAAAAGAAAAGAAAGTTAAAACCTAAAAAAACTTACTTACCTCTTCGGCGCCTGCTTACCTTTGACCCGTATCGACGATGTACCTTTGTTTGAAGGCGAGCAAAGTATGACAAATATGATCTTCCCTATTCCCGTATTATACTATAAATTGAAGGGGCAAGCTACACTCTCATAGAAATGGATATCCATCACCATAAGCCATCAACGACACTTGCAAGGGTAAGGCAACTTTGAGGCTATCAGTTTCATTTGGATCCACAAATACAAAAGAGGGCAGTAAACGAAAACAAGAGTAAAGAAGAAAAAAACTTCGATTCGATTCAAATAACTATAGAAGAAAAGATCACTTACACCGGTGTCACCTTCAGTACAAGCTTGCTCTCATTCCTCCATAAAAGTCTCCTCTCCTCTCAGTTACATAAAGAAAATAAAAATTACATGAAAGAAAATAAAAAAACCTAAGTTACAAACTACAAATTAGCCTAAATTATACTCTCTGCTTAGTCCTTCCCTTACCTCTAATGTGTGGGGTATTTATAGGATATAAATGGATAAGGAAATGCGTCTAAAGGTAAGGGAAGCTGACTATTTCTGAATTTGAATACTCCCCTTATCTCTAAACTTGATTTGATGTGGATATTCAGTTCTGATCTGCAGCTTGTTGGCGTATTGATTGATGAATATAACTTATTAAATGATAGAATTAAAAATAATGATCAACTTAATAGTTATATACCTTTAAGTCTTCTTTCTAGATCATCTTGAATCATCAGATTTGAGTTTCGGTAGCGAAAGTTATGATTCAAATACTAAAATGTATTCAGTTAGAATCTGAGTCAAATTGCTTTATCTCATCCGTAGATCTATCTATCAATTTATCCCTTTGGATTGAACTCTATATTTGATGTTATCCTCGGTTAATCTTTA
Source organism: Agave tequilana (assembly GCA_038442645.1). Taxonomy (NCBI): domain Eukaryota; kingdom Viridiplantae; phylum Streptophyta; class Magnoliopsida; order Asparagales; family Asparagaceae; genus Agave; species Agave tequilana. The sequence goes on along the minus strand of JAVJIF010002375.1, from coordinate 349,688 downwards.
ACTTTAACCACTTGATTCACCAAAAATTAAATTTAACCAACTAGATTTGAGATCATCCTCCTCTAACCAAATAGATTTACTTAAATCTAAATTTAACTGATATTTATTTGATTTTATCCTCTTTCTCCCCATGATTATCTTCTGCAAAATAAACATTTAAGATAAGAAATTTAGCAGATTTATTACATGATAAATATGAAATGTAATAAAGAATAATGCAATAAATGTGTGCAATCACACCTCTACACCTATCTTTTGCTCGTCCTCGAGCAAACAACAAAACTAAATCAAAAATTATTAGACCACTTTCGCAGGTCACACGATTGCACTGAGCATGTGCAACAAGCCGTTAAGCCTCTAGGTTCCCCTAAAGGAAGAGTTTTGTCTCATGAGAGTTTTCAGTGGATTACACCTACAAAATCCATAAAGAAAGAGAAACAAAGTGTTAGTATTATGAAAACACATTTTGAAAGAGAAAAATATTTGAAATATTGTTGTAAGAAGTAAGTAATCTATAAGTTATAGGAAAACCGAATTTTTCATTCTTAAACTTAGTCTCTATTCAAAAATTTGTTATCAATTAAAGTAAGAAGTCAAATTGTACTTCTCATCTAGTCTATTACTTTACCCTAAGTCATATGCACCTTCGTAATAATGAAGTTTTGACTAAGGGTTCTTTAACTCTAACTCTTATGCCTTATTTATTTATATATATTTATTTTTTATTTTATTTTTAGTGGTATTATTCCTTAGTTTTATTAGGCTTTCTAATCTGCCCATGTAACGTGCTTTTAATCGGTGACTCCCAAACTAAATGGTCTTAGAACACTGGGTAAGAAAACACCCCAAGGATTTAAGGACTCGAGCAAACAAGGCCACAAAACTAAGAATTTTATTATATGAACTGCTTTTAGGCATAAATACTTATGCTTTATGAGGCACAAATACCCAGCTTAATCAGAGAATTTATATATATATATATATATATATATATATATATATATATATATATATATATATATATATATATATATATATATATATATTTCTTTTTTTTTCCTCAAACTTATCTAATCATCTTTTTGCATAAATACTAAGGCTTGCTTAGGCCAAAATACCTAACTAATCAATAATTAGATTTGTTTATTTTACATATATATATATATATATATATATATATATATATATATATATATATATATATTATAAGGCATAAGAATTTTTGTTTTTGAACCCTAAGTGTGTAAGTGTATAAAGTGCGCATATTTCATCAAGACAAAAATCAAGACTAAATTACTTTGACAAATTATCTTCCTAACCCTAAAAATCAAACAAATAATCTTATTTTGACTAAGTATAAGAAATCTTAATTATAATTCTCCTATTCCTTAAAATTGACTTAATTTTTTACAAAAAATATGTCAAAATATTGTTTCTATTTTCAAAATTTTTTTAAAAGTAAAGAAAATGTTAAAAAATTTGTTTTTTATTTTTTTAAAAAAGGAAAACCTAAGTTATGTTAGAACCCTCCCCACACCTATCTCATGAATTATCCTCAATGTATGAATTAATGCATAGATGCATGAAACAGAAGAAAGGGAAGGAAAATATTACCTTAAGGTGGTGGTTCCGGTGATGGCTTGACTGGGTCAAGCGTTGCTACCCAATCAAGATAATATAGTGGTTCACAGAATTTACCTTTATTGACCTCTTTTCTATTTACATATTTACAGTCCCCAATATGAATAGAATCATGAAAGATCCTATCGTGAAACTTACTCCCTTTACATGACCAGTCCTAGAAAATAATCATGGAGTCATCATGGTCTATACCTATGTCCAATAAAAGAATGTGATTTGGTGGAATGGTTGACTTGGACTCGAGAATGATAGGTTCAGGAACCAATACTAACTCGAAAAAATCAATTTTGGGTTCGAGAGTTAGTTTTGGCTCAAGCATTGAGACCAAGTCTAAGAATTGATATTCACATTCTTTTCCCATCAATGAAATGTGACTATCCAAAATTGGTGATTCAATTTTTAAATCTATGGGTACAGGAATAAATGTTGGCTTAGAAAATTGGTTCAAATTAGGTAAGAATACCAGAGTCAACATAGATTTGAAGATGGAAACTCACGTTCACATTCATGATTAAGTTCAATCTCATTAAAATGAAAACTTGCCAATTCGTCAATGGATTGATATTGGTCAAGTTTAAGGCTTTGTGGTGAAACTGAATCTTGGTCAAAGTCTTCAAGATACCATGATTCTTGGTTTTTATCATATGTTTAGAAGTGTTGGGAATAGTCAAAGATTGAATAGGGAGAGTTTCCTTATTCCTACGCATGTTCTCCAATCTACTAATTCTTACTTCTATCATATCGAGTGGATCATTTTGGCATTGAATCATGGTTTCCATACTCTTTTCAAAGTTGGCATGTTCTCCTTGAAAAATAGAGTAAGGATCTGTGACTTGAAAATTTTGACGGATTTTGAGTCTTCTAAAAATTGAATTCGTCTCTCAAGTTCATCTAAGGCTTCCATCCTCTTTTCCCAGTTAATTGATTCTTCTAATGATCGTTCGGGAGAAGGAGTATATGAAGCTGGATATTGGTAGGGTAGTTGACAATATGACTTGGGAGAGTTGCATCCCCATTGATTCTGTGAAGAGTAGTGATGATTATTCCAGTCTTGTTCATAGTATTGGGACTGGGGCATGTAATGATTCAGATAAGACCAATCTGGAACACTAGTTGGTTAAAGTTATGATATGCCGGGTTGGTAATATCTGAAAAAGAGGTCGGGGTGTAATATAAATTACCATTAAAATTTGAAAAATTATTCTTATAAGCCATATCACACAGGAAATGTCAAACACAAACAAAGAAAAACAAACAAATAAGCAAACAAATAAAAAAAAAAAAATTTTAAACTAAGTTAGGGTAGACCTTTGACCTAGACGACTCCTAACTGTTTAGACTATCCACGGGAGGTATAATGCAGACTTTGACCACAAGCTAATCAACCAGGTCAGGATAAGATTGGTGGGAGGTATTCGCGCAAAAGCGATGGGCCTAATTAAGCCAAACCACTAGCCTTCGGGGTTTCGCCCCTCAATCCCTTTCCTTAGAAACTGATTTGGTAGGAGTCAAATTCTAACACCTTCCCCCTTAGGATAATCTCCTAATTGAGTCCGAGATGTCCCTAGGGCCAACGTCTACTCAGTTTTAGTTAGGCTTGGTTAGTGAGTCAGAAGATTGTTTGTGGGCTAAGGGAGAGTAATGACTTTCTCACCTTATCTTATTTATAGGACAAGCCCTTAAGATTGATTGTGCAAAGTGTGCAGGATAAAGAAAAGTAACATTCAACAAGTAAATAATCACTCAAGAATCTTTTCTAAACTATATGCCATGCATGCATGCCTTTTGCTCCAGCACTCTTCAACAGTAATGTAAAATGTAAACGAATTAGACACGTGCCTAAATGCAAAGTCTAAACCGTTTTTAGCATTTAACAAACATCATTTTACTGTTGAGGTTAGAAAGTAAGTACAGTGAGACAAACAAGAAAATAGATAGGTACAGATATTAAACTTTACAATACAGTCAGCCTGCAAAAAATACAGGTTAGTAGTTCACTCAGATTGCCACAGCAATGTAGCAAATCTGAGGGCTTCTGGGCTCTACTTTCTTGAGCAGAGTCCTGGACCACTTATATATCCACTGCAACAAAATTTCTTATTGTCAAATCTGTACACCAAGAACAAAGTTAACCAAAAATGTAAATCTAAAAAGAGAGTAACTTACCGTCCCTCCCCAGCAACGGCACCAAAAACTGATTGAGTTATAAACCTGCACACAAGAATACAGAATTTTAGAACTTTAAAAATAAGATGTGCAAGTGCTCAATTCTATCGCTATAGCAAGTGGCTATGCGGGTCGTGATCTATAAAGAGGGACTAGCGATGGAAGCTTTTTAGTAAGCTCTCTTTTAGGTTACAAAGAATGGTTAAAATTCTTCTTTAGCTTCTTAAAAGAAAATAAAAAAATAGAGTTACAGTTAAGTTAGGAAGAAAATGGTAGATTGAGAAGGTGGAGAAAATAGAAAATTGATATATACAAAGAAATTGAAAAGATTGATAATGAGTTGGGGAATTGTGTGTTTGTGATCTAAACTAAAATTAAAAGAAAAAGTTAAAACCTAAAAAAAACTTACTTACCTCTTCGGCTCCTGCTTACCTTTGACCCGTATCGACGATGTACCTTTGTTTGAAGGCGAGCAAAGTATGACAAATAGGATCTTCCCTATTCCCATTTTACACTATGAATTGAAGGGGCAAGATACACTACCATGGAAATGAATATCTATCACCATAAGCCATTAACGACACTTACAAGAGTAAGGCAATTTCGAGGCTATCGGTTTCATTTGGATCCACAAACACAGAAGACGGAAGTATACGAAAACAAGAGTAAAGAAGGAAAAAAAACTTTGATTCGATTCAAATAACAATGGAAGGAAAGATCACTTACATCGGTGTCACCTTCAGTTCAAGCTTGCTCTCGTTCCTCCATGAAAGTCTCCTCTCCGCTCAGTTACATAAAGAAAATAAAATTTACATGAAAGAAAATAAAAAAACCTAAGTTACAAACTACAAATTAGCCTAAATTCTACTCTCTGCTTGATCCTTCCTTTACCTCTAATATGTGGGGGTATTTATAGGATATAAATAGATAAGGAAATGAGTCTAAAGGTAAAGGAAGCTGACTATTTCTAAATTTGAATACTCTTCTTATCTCCAAACTTGATTTGATGTGGATATTCAGTTCTGATCTGCAGCTTATTGGCGTATTAATTGCTGAATATAACTTAACAAATGACAGAATTAGAAATTATGATCAAATTAAGAGTTGTAGCCCTTTAAGACTTCTTTCTGGATCATCTTGAATCATTAGATTTGAGTTTTGATAGAGAAAGTTATGATTCAAATACTAAAATGTATTCAGTCAGAATTTGAGTCAAAATTGCTTCATCTCATCCGTTGATCTTCTCTCTATCAATTATCCCTTTAGATTGGACTCTGTATTTGATGTGATCCTCGATTGATTTTTAGCTTTAACCACTTGATTCGCCAAAAACTGAATTTAACCAACTGGATTTGGGATCATCCTCCTCTAACCAAATAGATCCAGTTAAATCTAAATTTAACTGATGTTTATTTGATTTATCCTCTTTCTCTCCATGATTATCTTCTGCAAAATAGACATTTAAGACAACTAGCAGATTTATTATATGATAAATGTAAAAATGTAATAAAGAATAATGCAATAAATGTGTGTAATCATTGTACATCAAAGTATTTCAATGAACCTATTTTTGTATATTTTATTTGATTTTATGAGAATTTATAAGAATTTATTAAATCAAGTTTTAATACCCAAATGTCAGACCAGGCCTTCTGCGGTCGACCGGGCAGAAGGCCGATGTGCACAGAAATGTGCACGGCGATTTGGCTTGAGGGCTAGTTGACCGGGCGGTCGATCGCTAAGGACCGCCCGGTCGACCGACCGGTCGACCGTCCAGAGAGCTGTGCTCTATGGATCTGACCTCGGTCGACCGGGCGGTCGATCGGTAGGTCAAGCCCAGGGGACGGTCGACCGGGTGGTCGACCGACAACCTCAACTGTCAGAAATTTGGCCATTGGCCGGTCGACCGGCCGGTCGAGGTCATTCTGACCTGATGTTTGACTCCAACGGCTAGTTTTTGGGAGTCTATTTAAGGGGGTTGTTTTTGGCTGTTTTACACAAGATTTTTGAGAGTTTCAAAGCCAGTTTTTCCCATTTCTATTAGAGGTTTTATCCACTTGTTTTAGGGCAAATACTTTCATATCAAAAGGAGAGTTTTCAAGAGTGTTTTTCAAAAGAGGTTTCTTGAGTTTTTCTCCACTACTCTATCTTGTTTTTCTCACACATACTTGAGCTTTCCATTACTATATCAATCCTATAAGAGCTTCATTGTAAGAGTGTTTTAGGTGATCAAAGTGTTGAGATCACCAAGTGTTCATCTTTGTATTTGAGGAGGCGAACTTGCGGGTTCGTGTTTATAACGAGTTCTTGTGGGAGCTCGGTGTAGAGGTGCGGCCTCGGCAAGCTAATGTGCTTGCGTGTGTTGTTCTTACGGAACAAGAGAGGGACTAGTGAGTCCAAGAGTTCTAATAGGAACTCGTTGTAGGTGTTACGGTACCGAGTGATCTTGCAGGATTGATTCTAGTAGAAATCCTTCATAGTGTTGAAAGCGGGGACGTAGAGCAAGGGTGCTCCGAACCTCGAAACAATTCTCCCGTGTTTGCGATTGCTCTCTCTCTCTTTCTCACTTGTGTATACATATCTTGCATGCTTACATTGCTTATCTCTTTATATGCTAGATATATCTTGTGCTTGATTGTTATATGCTTAGGTTTGTTTGCTCACACTTGTATTCAACAAAGAGAGCCATAGTGGCACCTCAACTCTTAATCTAAAAAATCCTGAGGAGATAGTTCAGAGCCCTTCAACGGAAATTCAGCTACACTCTTGTATTATACTTTGTGTGTTTAGCTTAATAGCTTTAATTTGCTTAAATAGTTTTTAATTCTGCATCATTTATCATTAGATTAGCTAGTACACCTATTCACCCCCCTCTAGGTGTATTTTTAACAAGCAATCGCAAAAACAAAGAAATTGTTCCGAGGTTCGAGCCACCACTCTACGTCTCCGCCTTCACCACTATAAAGGATTTCACTATCCTCTAAGAGATCTTCAACAAATGGACCTTACATAAAAGAATTACAACTTGGTCTACATAAGACCGGAGTACACAACTCCACTAACTCAACCCTCTGCACAAGAGGTAGTACAAAGCCAATTGAGATTACAAAGCTCTTGGTGATCCAACAAGATCACAAACACTCTCTCTTACAATTTTCTATAGAGTAGAAATGATGTGTTACTCAAGAAGTTAAGTGAGAGATGAAATTCAGTTAGAAAGAAAGAAGAACTTTAAACCAACTGAAAATAGCTTTGAAAGAAAGAACTTGAAGATTGGAAGTTAGAAAAACTGTTCTCTTTGAAATAAACTTGAAAAACTTGTATATATTCCTTATCTAAAATCAAAACCAATGACCCACATATATAGGCAATGAATAAATATCAGTTATAAATCATACCAGGCCATTTGTGGTGTGTTTAGACACTTGAAAACCAAAAATGCAGGTAGGAATCCACTAAAACAAAACAGATCCAAAAATTAGCCGTTATAGCCAGCTGGCAGCCTGTCGGTCAACTGGCTGGTCGACCAACAACTCATCCAGAAAAGAGCCATTGGCTCCGATCAACTGGGCGGTCGACTGCTCGGCAGTTCAAAATGAAAAACTAAACTGTCAGTCAGCCGACCTTAACCGAGAGTTAGGGTCTCTTAGTTGGTCGACCGATCGATCTACCACAAGGGTTAGCGGTCGACCGATTGATTGACCGACAATGTGAATAAATGTGCATGCCCCTTGGCCAAAGGCCCAGTCAACCGGCGGTCGACCATTTTGGCCTCAAATGGGCACCGGTTGATCGATCGGTCGATCGCTCTGGCCTGAAACAGATTTTTATATTGTTTTTGAATTCAAATAATTTTCAAAATATTTTGTATTGGCTTATAAGTAATATAGCAATGTATATATGATGAAATATATGTTCTAAACTTGTTATAAAATCTTGAAAAATTATGAGACATGTATCAAAACCAAACATGCAAAACACCAATACTACCAAAACTTGTACTTTTTGAAATTGTGTATTTTGCGTGTGTAACTTCTTGAGCACCACTACTATATTCTACACATTAACAAACTAATATCTTACAAGACTCTAGACTCTAGGTGACTAAAAGATCTTCACCGGGCTTCTCCATTAGCTACGTTGAGTGATCCCGTATCTAAATCTTCTTGAGTCTCCAACAACTTCCTTTAGAGGAAGAAAACTCTTTGGATCCTTAGAATCTTGAGATAAACTTAAACATTTAAACTTGATTAGTATAAATAATCACATATGTTTTGTTATCATCAAAACCATAAAACTGGGTGACTGTAACCTTGGGCCAATAATTTTCCCCTTTTTGATGATGACAAAACATATGAGTTATTTAAGATAAAATATAAGAGAGCTTGCAAACTCCCACTTAAGTTATGCTATCTAGCAAGTGCAAGAAAACATTATGACTTTAAATGGATTTGACAATATAAGCAAGTCACACATATATGCATATATAAAGATGATACCAATATAGAATATATGCATATATAGCCTACCATCCTTCCAATCCTCCTTCCTCAAAAAAATAATATGCAATGAATAAAAACAATGAAACATGGCATTGCATATAAGCATGAAAATGGATATAGAATATCAAAAAAACTTAATAACTCAAACATCTCTCCCCCTTTTTATCATGCATCAAAAAGGGAAAAAACATCAACATGAAAGAGATATTAATTTTAAAAAATACATGTCAAATAGATTTAAAAAATATGAAACAATTTCAAAACTTATGAATCCATAATACAAACATTTAACTCACCATAAATGAATGAAAATCGATTATGATCTAGTGGTTTAGTAAAATGTTCGTAAGTCTAAAATCGGTGGAAACATAATCAATTTCAATATCACCTTTCTCATAGTGATCTCTAAGAAAGTGATATCGAATATCTATTTGCTTGGTCTTACTATGTTGATTTGTATTTTTAATCATATGAATGGTGAAATACACCTAGAGGGGTGAAAGGTGTACTAGATAATCTAATGGAAAATGATGCGGAATTAAAACTTAATGCAACACATTATGTGTAACCAAAGAGTGTAGCCGAATTCGCGGTGAATGGATCTGGACTATCTCCTCGAGATTCCTCTAAATTAAGAGTTAAGGTGCTATATGAAGCTCTCTTGATTCAACACAAATATGGCACACACAAAGTATATCTAGCAAATGAATATGTGCAATATAAAGCAATGCAAGATATAAGAGAGATAGAATTTAGAGATAGTGGATCAAACGCAAACACCGAGATATGTTTCGAGGTTCAAGCCACTGCTCTATATCCCCGCCTTCACACAGAAGGATTTCCACTATATCCACACAGGACCTTCCACAAAGGGACCTCCACTGAGGAATTACAACTCAACACTTAGAGTACACTACTCCTCTCTCAAATACAATCACCTCTACACAAGAGGGATAAACACAAAGCCAAACCACAATCACCTCTACACAAGAGGGATAAAGCACAAAGCCAAGACTAAACACAATCACCTCTACATAAGAGGGATAGACACAAAGTCAAAACTCAACCATAATTACCTTTACATAAGAGGATAGGCACAAAACTAAAGCAAAGAAGAGATTAGAACTTTGTGATCACAATAGACCACAAACAATTTTCCTCACCAAACAAGATCCTATAGATAGGATTAGTATGATAGCTCAAGTGTGAGATAATAAAGTGTTTGAAAATGAAAATACCAAAAAAATATTTGGGAAGAACACTAAATAGATATTGAAATAGATCAAAACCAATTTCCCAAAGACTCTCTTTTCTTTGATTTTTCAACACTTTAAAACAAATAAAAATAAAATCTTTTTAGCTCAAAAACTCTTTTAAAACTTGCTCCAAAACACTTGAAAGATGGGAAGAGAAGCTACTTAAAAATCATGTTGAAAACAGCTCAAGAGAAGCCCTATTTATAGCCTCTCAAAAATATAGCCGTTGGCAGCCAGAAAATGTCAATTTTGACCTTCCGGTCGACCGGCTGGTCGACCATCCAACAGTCATATTTCTGACTGTTGTGACTCCGGTTGACTGCCCGATCGACCGAACCTATCTTGTTGGTTGACCGCCCGGTCGACCGGCACTACTCGAGAGTTGGTAGTTATAGTCGGTCGACGGCCTTCTAAGCTGGCCTTGTGCACGTCCTTGTGCACATCGTCGACCGGTCCGGTCGATCGACCTCTGGTTCAGTCGATCGTCCGGTTGACCGCCAGCAGGTTCTGGCTGAGATAAAGAGTTATGAAACTTGGTTTATTTTAACTCCAATAAAATCCCATAAATCTTATAATTTTACAAAAATTAGTTCTTATAAATAAGTTGAAGTACAAATATGTGTGATCAAAAATAAACATATTACAAACTAATTGAACTATTTTTGTGATATAAAAATTAAGATTAAACTGAAAATCGTATTTTCCAATACTTAGATTTTGAAACGAAAATCTGTTTTCTCCAAAACTTGTATAATACAAAAATATGATATTGAAACATATTTGAAGCATATTATGTATGGGTAGAATCTAATACACATGTAAAAGATATATCTATGTTTTTGACATTAAATCTAAAACCGGTTAAACTGAAAACCAACGTATTAACTTGTGTGTGTGTGTGTGTGAACTTGAGCATATCATACTAGTCTTCTTACACAAGATCCAAACATAAACTTAAGCTAGACAAACTGAAGTCTTCTTGTAAAACTCATTCTTCAAGCTGACTCGATCCAAACACGATCCAAAGAGCTTGACTCTATCTGAGTGCTAGATGCGATCTTGACGCGAGCTCTTGAATCTACATGAGTTAGCTCCAAAACTCCTTTATTGAAGCTAAATACCTACTAAATTCTTGATCAATAACTAAACTATATAAACACAAGATCATTAGTAAACTAACCTTCATAAAAGTTAGTCATCATCAAAACTAAGGTGTAAGGCCTCTGGGCTAACAAATGGTACTAGTATTATCACAAAATATTTTAATATGGTCAGAATACAAATCATAGTCAAGGAGAGTATGTTTCATCCAAAGGACTTGTGCACAAAAAGCCCCGGCTGCAAGATATTCCACCTCCGCTACTGAGAGGGCTATGGAATTTTATTTCTTAGAAGACCACGAAATAAGGCAATTTCCTAGAAATTGACAAGTAGCACTAGTGCTCTTCCTATCCACTCTACAACCGGCATAGTCGGCATCCGAATAACTCATCATGGGAAATTGTTCAGTTTTTGGATACCACAAGCCCATTTTAATAGTGCTCTTAAGATATCTAATAATGCGTTTTACCGCAATGAAGTGAGACTCTTTAGGACAAGATTGAAATCAAGCACATAGACACACACTAAACGTAATATCCGGCCTACTAGCCATTAAATAAAGTAAACTACTAATCATGTTTTTTACAAAGTTTAATGTCTACATTTATACCTTGTTCATCTTTCTCAAGCTTTGTATAGTGGTCATTAGAGTCTTACTTAGTTTTGCATCTTCAAGTCCAAATCTCTTAATGAGTTCTCTTGTGTACTTGGCTTGATTGATGTAGATCTCATCACTCCTTTCTTTAATTTGGAGTCCAGGAAGTAGTTTAGCTCTCCCATCATAGACATCTCAAACTCGTTCTTCATGCATGATTCAAATTCTTTAAAAAGTTTTTCATTAGTGAATCCAAAAATATATTATCAACATAAATTTGAACAATTAGGATATCACTATTTACATGCTTTGTAAACAAAGTGGTATCAACTTTATCTTTAACAAAATCATTTAAAATTTAAAAGTTGAAAGCCTTTCATACCAAGCTTTGGAGCATGTTTTTAATCAATAAAGCTTTATCGAGTTTGTAAATAAAATCCGAATGTGTAGGATCAAAAAACCCGGGATTGTTCAATATACACTTTCTCTTATATAAAACCATTTAAAAATGTACTTTTGACATCCATTTAAAATAGTTTGAAATCTTTAACGGAAGTAAAGACAAGTGTCATCCGTATGGCTTCAAGCCGTGCTACGGGTGCAGAGATTTTCTCAAAATCTATACATTTTATTTGGTGTAGCCTTGGGCTACTATCTAGCTTTATTGCTAATAACATTACCCGACTCATCCAACTTATTCCTAAGATCCATTTAGTATCAATAGTTTGGTCTATCATTGGGTCTAGGAATAAGATGTCAAACTTGATTGCGCTCAAATTGATTAAGCTCTTCTTACATTGCAAGAAACCAATATGAATCAGCCTCGACTTCGAGGATGTTTTTGGGCTCAATGTGTAAAATAAAAGCAAAATGTCCACATAAATCATGGAGTTTGAATTGACTAGTTACCCCCTAGGATACATCACCCATGATGAGGTCCTTGAGATGATTTGCATCAAATCTCCAATCCTTTGAAAGTGATTGTGTTGGCTCCACTTCAACCTCTTGAATTTTACCTTGTTCGTCTATTTTTGTTTTTCTTCTTCTATAAGTGAGTCCTTCAAGGTTATCTTCACCATGTCTTCACCTAAGAAATCAATCTCTACAGCATTCTTCACAAAAGTATTAGATTCCTCAAACTTGACATGTATAAATTCTTCAATAGTCAAAGTAGTTCTATTGTAGACTCTATAGGCCTTACTAGTATTTAAATACCCAACAAATATGGCTTCATAAGATTATTTGGCATCAAATTTTCCTAAATTGTCTTTAGAATTTAAAACAAAGCATTTACAACCAAAAACTTTAAAGTAAGAAACATTAGGTTTTCTCAAATAGTAAATTTTAAATGAAGTTTTAAAAGTATTTTTACAAAAAATAAATTCTATTTGAGATGTAACATGATGTGTTTAAGGCCTCGGCCCATAAGTATTGAGGGAGTACGTATTCATTTATCATTATTCTAGCCATTTCTTGAAGAGTATGATTCTTTCTTTCAACAACTCTATTTTGTTATGGAGTTCTAGGACATGATAGTTCATATTTGATTCTATGTTCTTCACAATAGGCGATAAAAGAGTAGTTAATGAATTCACCATCTCTATCACTTCTTATGCGTAAAATCAAAAATTTTTTTTCTTTTTTAACTCTTTTTCTAAACACTTGAAAATGTGAAAAAAAACTTAATCTTTGTGCTCAAAAAGAAAACTCATGTAAAATAAGAAAAATCGTCAACCAAAACAAAGACAAATAATTTTCACTTAGACTTTTAATTTTAGTTGGACCAAACAAATCCATATGAATTAACTCCATGGGTCTTGATGTCATGATGTCCTTGATTGTTTTGAAAGAGGATTTGGTTTGTTTCTCAAGTTGTCAAACATCACAAATGCGGTCCTTTTCAAATTTAAAATAAGGAATACCTTTCACCACTTCTTATTATTGATTCTAGATAGATGGTCAAACGAAATATGACCTAGTCTCCTATGTCATAACCAAGAGTCTTCATTAAAATCATTAAACATGCGGCATTGCATTATAAATTAGATATATCAATCATGTACACATTTTTTTCAGGAAAACCAGAAAGCACACATGCATTAGTTTGTCTATCTAAAATATTGCAAGCTAAATCATCAAAATCACTTTAAACATCAATCACAAAGTTGACTATACTCAAGAGGTTATGCTTGAGATTATCAACTACAGCAATATTTTCAATCAAAGGAGATCAGTCGATTTTAATGTTACCTATATCGATAATTTTTCTTTGGAATCATCTCCAAAGGTGACGGTGTCACGTTCATGGTATCTTGATAGGGTTGCAAAATTGTTGATATCCCAAGTCATATGTTTTGAGCAACAGCTATCAAGATACCACCGTTACCTACGTTTTGGAGCCTTAGCGTGTACCTACATTAAGTAACGAATTGGTTGATTTTAATACCCAAATTTTTTTAGGTCCTATAATGTTAGATTTTTGAACCCAAATGTGATCATTAGAAGCATTTATTCTATCAAAACAAAATTTGATTTGGTGACCTTTTCGACCACAATAAGTGCATGAATAAACTCTACTATATATAAAAGAATGATGTGAATGTGGAGTGTGAACATGCTTAGTGTGTGTGTAGAATGTCTAACATGATGTGTATGTAAATGTTATGATTTAGGAGTGTGGTATGTGTAGTATGATGAGCATGTGTAGTGTGAACATGTTTCTTTAGAGTATGTTTCTTACGAAACATTGACTCCAACCTTGTTTTATCAAACTCATATTTCTTTAACGCATCTCCTAAAGTGTTAATTTTTTCTTTTAAAATAGAAATTTCATTTTTATCAATTAATGAAAATTTTGCTTTACATAAAATTTTATATGCATCAAATCTTTTTGTGTAAATATGAGTGTGGAAGATAAACCATCTTTTTCTTTTTGAAAGTATAACAATTTTATTTTGAAGAGTTTCATTTTCTTTTTTTAATTTTAAATACTTATTTTTAAGAAAATTATAGTTGTTAGACACTCATCAAAAGCCTCATCTAATTCATCCATTGTTAATTCACTATTATCAAGTGAGGGTTCGAATATTACCTTAGGTGTATTATCATTAGCCATGAAACACACATGTGCCGTATCCACTTCTTCATCAGTTTAACTCTCAGAGTCCATGTGGCTTTGAGAGCCTTCTTTTTATAGGGCTTCTTAGAGGTTGATGGTTTGCTTTTCATCTCCAGACAATCTGCAACCACGTGGCTCGATTTCTGACAATTGAAGCATATGACCTTCTTATCTTCTTTCTCTTACTATCTTCTTTTATTGTTAAACTTGGCCTTGTTGTATATCCTCCTTATATTTTACACTAGGAGGAGAATTCTTCATTATTCTCTTCTTGATCATCATCGTCGGAGATGGTGGGAGTAGATTTGAAAGCGATCACTTTCTTCTTTTGTGGTGCCATCTCTTCCCTTGTCTTCTCTTCATTTCATGGGTCTTAAGGTTTTCCTATAAGACCGTTGAGCTTCATCTCTTCTTTATTGTTTAGCTCCTTTAATGTAGTAGCCTTGACTTCCATGAGGGTGGAAGTGCCTGAATTACTTTCCTTATTTTTTGCTCATTGTCAATGGCATCACCTAAGAAAAAAACCATAAGTTATTTTAGTAAATCTAGTTACTATGTCATCAATGGTGTCATTATCATGCACGGTGAAATTTTCATATTGGGAATGCAAGAGATTAATTTTTTACTTTTTGACTTGTGACATTCCCTCGTGTGTGACTACTAGGTGTGTCCAAATCTCGTAGGCGGATTTGTAATGGATAACCCTTGCAATATTGTCATTGTTCAAAGTTTGAAGCAAGGAATAATATACCTTAGCATTTACATCAAACTCCTTAGTGGCAATGTCGGACCAAGTGTCCTCATCACCAATAGGTACACTAAAGGGTTTAGTCACCGCTTTTGCAACCCGGCTTCCTAAGAATTGTAAAATGCGATCATCTTAACCTTTCACATAGGAAAGTTAAGGCCATCAAACTTGGGAGGGGTCTTAATACTTTCGATCATTTTACTAAAGTGGATGGAGATAAAATTTTAAAGAAGTGATTAGTAATTAGGATCTCTCTGAGATTGTTAAACCAAAAGTTAGAGACACCAAGACTCTTATACCAATTGAAATACATCTAGAGGGGGGTGAATAGGTGTTTTGCTAATCAAATGCAATTTTAAACTACTTATGATGAATTTTACAATGGTCACTCAAATAAGATTGAAGTTGAATTCCTTGTGAAGGGCTTTAGAACTTCTCCTCTTTGATTCCTCTAGATAATGATTTAAGATGCTCAATGGCCTTCTTGTTGAGATTAGTATAGACCGGTAATGAAAGTGATGGAATGAAAGAAATTATAGAATGCAAGATGAATAATTACACAAGTATAAAAATGAAAAATAATAGAGAGGAAGACACAAGCACTCATAAACACAAAGAAATTGTTCCGAGGTTTGAGCCACCGCTCAATGTCCCCACCTTCACCATTATGAAGGATTTCACTATCCTCTAAGGGATCTTTCACAAAGAGACCTTACACAAAGGAATTACAACTTGGTCTACACAAGACCACAGTATACAACTCCACCAACTCAACCCTCTACACAAGAGGTAGCATAAAGCTAATTGAGCTTACAAAACTCTTGGTGATCCAACAAAATCATTAACACTCTCTCTTACAATTTTCTATAGAGTAGAAAATGAAGTGTTGCTCAAGAAGTTAGGTGAGAGATGAAATTTAGTTAGATAGAATATAGGAGTTTTAAAACCAATTGAAAATAGCTTTGAAAGATAGAACTTAGATATTGGAAGCTAGAAAAACTTTTCTCTTTTGAAACAAACTTGAAACCTGTAAACTTATGTATTTTTCTTATCTAAAACCAAAACCAATGACCCATATATATAGGCAATGAATAAATATCATTTATAAATCATATCAGGTCATTTAGGGTGTATTTAGATACTTGGAAACTATAAATGCCCGTTGGAATCCACTAAAAACAAAACAGATCTAAAACTAGCCGTTATAGCCATCTGGCAGGCTGTTGGTCGACCGTCTGGTCATCCGACAGCTCATCTAGAAAAGAGCTGTTGGCTCCTGTCGACCGGGCGGTCGATCGCTCGCAGTTCAAAATGAAAAATTAAACTGTCGGTCGACGATCTGGTCGATCGACCCTAACTGAGAGTTAGGGTCTCTCAGTCGATCGACCGATCGGTCGACCGCTAACCCACCAATCGGTCGATCGCAAGGGTTAGCGGTAGACCGACAACGTGCACAAACGTGCACGCCCCTTGGCCAAAGGCCCGCTTGACCGGGTGGTTGACCATTTTGGCCTGATATGGGCACTGGTCGACCAATCGGTCGATCGTTCTGTGGGCTGAAACAGATTTTTTGTATTATTTTTAAATTTCAAACAATTTTTAAATATTTTGTATTGGTTTGTAGGTAATGTAGTAATGTATATGTGATTAAATACATGTTCTAAACTTATTATAAAATTTTAGAAAAATTATGAGACATGTATCAAAATCAACATGCAAAATGTCAATACTACCAAAACTTGTATTTTTTGAAATCATGTATTTTGTGTGTGTAACTTCTTAAGCATCACTACTATATTCTACACTTTAACAAATTAATATCTTACAAGGCTCTAAGTGACTACAAGATCTTCAACGGGCTTCTCCATTGGCGACGTTAATGTTTTGAGTTTTGATCCCGTATTCGAATCTTCTTGAGTCTTCAAATCCTTCCTTTAGAGAAAGAAACTCATTGAATTCTTAGAACTCTGAGATAAACTTAAACACTTGAACTTGATTAGTATAAATAACCACATATGTTTTTGTTATCATCAAATCATAAAACCGGGTAATTATAACCTTGGGCCAACAAGAGTTTCATGAGGGAATGAGAGTGAAGTTTGTATTGAGAGTGACACCGGTGTAAGTAATCTTCTTTTCTTTCATTTTTTTACTTATTTAATTTAAAGTTACATTCTTTATTCTTTATTTCCATTTTTCTTCTACTTTCTTCTGAGGTGCTTATAATCCAAATGAATCCTATAGTCTCGAAATTGTCTTGCCCTTGCAAGTGCAATTGATGACTTATGGTGACGGATATCCATTTCTAAATTAGTTTAAGCTTGTACCTTTATTTCGTAGTTTAGAATGAGAATGAGAAGATTATATACTCTATGCTTTGATCGCCTTCTAACCAAGGTAAATTGCTGCAACGGATCCAAGGTAGGCAAGCTTCAAAACAGTAAGTATTTATTTTAGTTCTTTTTTTCTTTGCTTATTAGGTTAGAAACACATATCCAAAACACATCTCTCTTTATTCTTCTTTACTTAGTTTTTCTTTTTCTTTTCAAAACACCAACAATCACCATCTTCTCCGCTATTCCATTTTCTCCAAATTAACATAGATTTCTTTTTCTTTTCTTTCTAAAAACAAAGAACTTTTAACTAGTTTAGTAATTTAAAAAAAGAACTTACCTGATTGGTATCAAAAGTGCATTTTTATCATCATATTTACCATCACATTTTCATATTTATTCATTTAATTCTGCACATTTATTAATAATTAGTAATTTATTGTGTGCAGGCCTCGAATTGTTATGTTAACAATAAATAAAGCCTAAAGAGCCCAAAAGCCCAGATCCAAGCCCATGTTTGAAGCCCAGGTGAAAAAGCGCAAATACAAAGAGTCAAAATGCAAATACAAGGGCTAAAAGTTGCAAATATCAGAATTAGGGAAGGATAGACTTCTATCCAACCCTAAACACCTGCAGGATGAGAATAAAAGGCCAAGATAAGAAGAAAATTCGTGGGAGGAAGATTTGAAGAAATCTGGATTAAGGGTAACTTGATTACCAAGTTACCTCGAAAATCCGATTTAAAGGCCAGGATTACAATTCTAGAAGCAGGCGCCCACATGGACGGACCAGGAGAGGCCACGCGCCAAAGCGCGTGGCCAGAAGCCACAAAAGTGCCGCGGAACCGCCGCAAATCCGCGGCACTTTGATAAGATCCTGATCCCAAATTTCGTGGGCAGATTCGTCCGGGACTCTGTAGCCTTCTGCATCTATAAATATCTCCTGCAGTGCAACGTAAAGAGCGGCCAGCGTCCAGAGGCGAGCCAAGGGCCAAAATTAGGGTTTCTTCTAGGGTTTCTATTTTGTAGTTAGATTTTCTTTTCTTTTTATTTTAAAGAGAGAGAGAGGATTATATTGAGCGTGACACCGATGTACCTCCTTCTTCTCTGCCATTGTGCTGATCAATAAAGGTATAATTTTATTTTGTTCTTTATTCTTATGTGTATTTTTATTTTGTTTTTCTTTTCTTTTTCTCTGTGATCTATGTTGGTTTGTATGAGCATGCAAGTGATTTCTGAAACATGAGTATAACGAGTCTTAGCGAGAGCCAACGATAATTCATGGAGATGTTCTCCTCCTCACGGTGCGTATCAATTCATGCTTGCCAAGTCTTGATGATCTAATGCGAACAGGGGACTGAGACCGATCCTATGCCTTATGCGTTCATGCCTCCAAAGTAAGGTAGAAAGTGTTAAGATTTCATGATTTCTTCAACCAAGGTTAGTATTTAGTATTTCTTTTATTTTATTTTCTTTTCTCTTCTTTTCTTTTTGTAGATTAAATCACAACTTCTCCATATTCTTTTCTACTTTTCATTGTAAATCCATCGTGACTAACAAAATAACTAAAAAACAAAGATAAAATTTTAGAGAAACTTGCTTAACGCTTCCATCGCAGTCCCTCCCTGAGGATCACGACCCGCATAGCCCTGCTACCGCGGATTAGAACTGAACCTCACACTACTATTTCTAATTTAATATCCTTATTTTTGTGTGCAGGAAATTCAGTCAACAAATTGGCGCCGTTGCCGGGGAGGGACGGTAAGTTTATCTCTAAAACAAAATTTTAATTTTAACTAATTCTTTATTCTTTTCTGTTTGCAGGTTTGGAGACAGGAAACAGAAACATAGCAGCAGCAGTGGACATATTGCTATTCTGTGCCTCTGCCCTCGAAGGCAGAGCACCAGAACCCACTGTTTTGCCGCGGATCCGCGGCCAGAGCCGCGGAAACGCGGCAACAGTGGTGAATTACTGATCCAATTTTTTGCAGGGTGTTTCAAGTTAAAAATTCTGCTTTCTGCTCTGTTCTGATTTGTTCTGTGATATACCTGTAAATTGCTAATAATTCAACAGTAAATTAATGGTTTAAAAAAAAAAAAAATTTGATTAGACGTTTGCATATTAGGCACGTGTCTTTTCTATTATTTTTATTTACTGTTGAAGAGTGCTGGAGACGCAAGGTACGTACGCATTGCATGTAGAATAGGATTCATCTCTGGTTGATCTTCTGCTTTGAGTGATTCTTATCTATTTATCTTGTACACTTGTACTAATTCATCTTAAGGGCATAACCCTTAACAAGATAAGGTGGGGATTTCATCACCCTTCCTTAGCCCAAAAATCATATCCCGAGCACTCACTACCCAAGCCTAACATAAAAATTAGTAGACGTTGGCCCTAGGGACACTCGGACTCAATTAGGAGATTATCCTAAGGGGGAACGGTGTTGGAAGTTGACTCCTGCCAAATCAGTGTCTAGGAAGGGGATTGAGGGCCGAAAGCCCGAAGTGTGGTGGTTATTTAATTAAGGAACGTCTTTGATGGAAAACCTCCCACCACTCTTGCCCCGACCTGGCTGATTAACTTGTGGTCAAAGTCTACACCCTACCTCCCGTGGACAGTCTAACCAGTTAGGAGTCGTCTAGGTCTAGGTCTACCCTAACTTAGGTTAGAAATTTTTCTTTTATGTTTGTTTTTTTTTTCTTTTGTTTGCTTTGTGTGATATGACCTATAACAATAATTTTTTTCAATTTTAATGAGGATCCATATTATACACCAACCTCTTTTTCGGATATTACCAACCCGGCATATCATAACTCTAACCAATCTAGTGTGCCAGATTGGTCTTATCCGAATCATTACATGCCCCAGTCCCAATACTATGAACAAGATTGGAATAATCATCACTACTCTTCACAGAGTCAATGGGAATTCAACACCCCTGAGCCATATGGTCAACCACCTGTTCAACCATTATCTTCATATACGTCTTTTCCCACATCACCAAGGTTTCAGTCCTCCATTGATCTATTCGATGGGTTAGAAGAAAAAGTGGATCGGTTGCAAGATACGATGAATGATCAAATTTCTAGACTTTCAAACATTCTTGAGCATCTTGATAGGAACCAAGAATCATTCTGTTTAGAAGACCTTGATCAAAATTCAATTTTATCACATCAATATGAACTTGCTCACCCCAATCCTTGGACAAGTTGGCTAGTTTTAATTTCAATGAGATTGAATTAGATTGTGAATGTGAACCCGATCCCAACTTTGCGATTCAGTTTCCATTTTCGAATCTATGTTGACTCCGGTATCCTTACCCAATTTGGACCAATTTTCTGAGCCAACATTTATTCCCATACCCATAGATCATGAAATTGAATCACCCATTTTTGATGATCATATTGAACTTGACCATTGTGCAATTTTGAAAGTCCCATGGAAAAATTGGACAGTTCCCATTTTATGAGATTGAAACTAATGAGATATGTGACCTAGATTCCCAAATCTATGATCAAGTTCAAATTCCCGAATCATTATTGACTCCTGTTTTGTTACCCGACTTAGGTAATATTTTAGAGTCAGTTTTGATTCCACACCTATCATTCCTGAACTTGAATCACCACATTGAGTCACATTCCATTGTGGGAAAATGATTGTAGACTTGAGTTTCAATTTCTTGACTTGGACCCACTTCTTGATCCTAGCCCGACTCCTGAACCTTTACTTGATTTGAGTTTCTTTCCTGAGTCGGTATTAGATCCTGAACCTATCATTCTTGAGTCTAAGTCAACCATTTTACCAAGTCACATTCTTTTGTTGGACATAGGTATAGACCATGACTCTGTGATGATTTTCCAGGACTGGTCATGTAAAGGGAGTAAGTTTCACGAGAGGATCTTCCATGATCCTATTCATTCTGGGGACTGTAAATATGTAAATAAAAAAGAGGTCAATAAAGGTAGGTCCCGTGAACTACCACGTTATCTTGTTTGGGCCGCATTTCGTGGACCAATTAGACCACCTCCGGAACCACCACCCTAAGGTAACTTCCGCCTTCCCTTGTTCTGTTTCATGCATATATGCATTCATTCATACATTGAGGACAATGCATGAGATAAGTGTGGGGGTGGGCTTTACTAACATACTAACATAAGTAGACACTAACAAATTTGCTAATAAAAAAAAATTTAAAAAAAAAAAATGTTATAAAAGGACAGTATTTTGACTTATTTTTTGAAAGAAATCTAAGTTAGTTTTAAGGATTAGGAAAATCATGATTAGGATTTCTAAAAACTTGGTCAAAATAAATAAATTGTTTAAATTTTAGGTATAGGAGAGAAGTTGAATAATTAATTAGTCTTAATTTTTACCTTAAGGAAATGTGCATACCAAATGCATATCTAGGATTCTAAGACAAAGACCTTGTGCCTCATAAAAAAAAAAAAAAAAAGAAAAAAATCACCAATTAAGCTGATACATGTGCCTCAAGAAGCATAAGTATTCATGCCTAAAAGTGATAAATAAAATAAAGTTCTTAGTTTTGGGGCCTAGTTCACTCGAATTTGAGTCCGCGGGGTGTTTTCTCACTTGGTGCCCTAAAGCCAACCGGTTTGGGAGTCATCGACTTTAAGTTCGCTACATGGGTGGATTAGAAAGTCCGAGGGAACTAAGGAAAAATTACTTAAATGTACTAACAAATCTAATAATCAATTAGTTAGGTATTAGGGCCTCAAGAAGCCTTGATACTTATACGAAAGAAATTAGATGAGTTATACATGCAAAAAAAAAAAAATAGATATTAACACATCTAAATAGTCAATTAGTTAGGTATGAGGGCCTCAAGAAGCCTTGATACTTACATGAAAGAAAATTAGATGATGTTATAAAAATAATAAAGAGGCATGAGAGTCCAAGTTAAGGAATTCCTAGATTCACAAGGGTGCGTATGACTTTTGGTAACGAAAAAGACTATATTAGAAATTCAATTTTAATCCTTACCTAAAATGAATAACAATTGACTTTATAAAGACTAGGTTTGAAGAATGAATAAAAATGATAATCCTAAAACTTATAGACTACTTAGTCTCTTCAATAATAATTCAAATATTTTCCTTTTTATGGATTTTGTGGGTGCAATCCGCTGAAAACCCTCACGAGACAACACTCGTCCTCTAGGGTAACCTAGGGGTTTAACGGCTTGTTGCACGTGCTAAGTGCAATCGTGATTCCTACGAAAGTGAGTTAGGTTAGATTAACTTTTCATTTCTTTTTCTTTTTCTTTGTTTTTACTCGAGGACGAGCAAAAAGATAAGTGTGGGGGTGTGATTGGTAGTCAAAAGTGCATTTTTATCATCATATTTACCATCACATTTTCATATTTATTCATTTAATTCTGCACATTTATTAATAATTAGTAATTTATTGTGTGCAGGCCTCGAATTGTTATGTTAACAATAAATAAAGCCTAAAGAGCCCAAAAGCTCAGATCCAAGCCCATGTTTGAAGCCCAGGTGAAAAAGCGCAAATACAAAGAGTCAAAATGCAAATACAAGGGCTAAAAGTTGCAAATATCAGAAATTAGGGAAGGATAGACTTCTATCCAACCCTAAACACCTGCAGGATGAGAATAAAAGGCCAAGATAAGAAGAAAATTCGTGGGAGGAAGATTTGAAGAAATCTGGATTAAGGGTAACTTGATTACCAAGTTACCTCGAAAATCCAGATTTAAAAGGCCAGGATTACAATTCTAGAAGCAGGCGCCCACATGGACGGACCAGGAGAGGCCACGCGCCAAAGCGCGTGGCCAGAAGCCACAAAAGTGCCGCGGAACCGCCGCAAATCCGCGGCACTTTGATAAGATCCTGATCCCAAATTTCGTGGGCAGATTCGTCCGGGACTCTGTAGCCTTCTGCATCTATAAATATCTCCTGCAGTGCAACGTAAAGAGCGGCCAGCGTCCAGAGGCGAGCCAAGGGCCAAAATTAGGGTTTCTTCTAGGGTTTCTTATTTTGTAGTTAGATTTTCTTTTCTTTTTATTTTAAAGAGAGAGAGAGGATTATATTGAGCGTGACACCGATGTACCTCCTTCTTCTCTGCCATTGTGCTGATCAATAAAGGTATAATTTTATTTTGTTCTTTATTCTTATGTGTATTTTTATTTTGTTTTTCTTTTCTTTTTCTCTGTGATCTATGTTGGTTTGTATGAGCATGCAAGTGATTTCTGAAACATGAGTATAACGAGTCTTAGCGAGAGCCAACGATAATTCATGGAGATGTTCTCCTCCTCACGGTGCGTATCAATTCATGCTTGCCAAGTCTTGATGATCTAATGCGAACAGGGGACTGAGACCGATCCTATGCCTTATGCGTTCATGCCTCCAAAATAAGGTAGAAAGTGTTAAGATTTCATGATTTCTTCAACCAAGGTTAGTATTTAGTATTTCTTTTATTTTATTTTCTTTTCTCTTCTTTTCTTTTTGTAGATTAAATCACAACTTCTCCATATTCTTTTCTACTTTTCATTGTAAATACCATCGTGACTAACAAAATAACTAAAAAAAAAAAAGATAAAATTTTAGAGAAACTTGCTTAACGCTTCCATCGCAGTCCCTCCCTGAGGATCACGACCCGCATAGCCCTGCTACCGCGGATTAGAACTGAACCTCACACTACTATTTCTAAATTTAATATCCTTATTTTGTGTGCAGGAAAATTCAGTCAACATTACCAAAAGCTTCCATCGCATGTCCCTCCTTGTGGATCACGACCCGTATAGCCACTTGCTA
Source organism: Agave tequilana (assembly GCA_038442645.1). Classification (NCBI taxonomy): domain Eukaryota; kingdom Viridiplantae; phylum Streptophyta; class Magnoliopsida; order Asparagales; family Asparagaceae; genus Agave; species Agave tequilana. Next base: position 325,437 of record JAVJIF010002375.1, on the reverse strand, counting down.
TAGCGGTAAAATTGAGAATCTTGCACTTCAATTTTTTATTTCTAAAATTCTGTATTTTCCGTGTGCAGGTTTATCTCAATCAAATTTTGGCGCCGTTGCCGGGGAGGGACGGTAAGTTTTTCTTTTAGTTTACTTAACGGTTAAATTTTTTCTTCTCTGCTTTTGTGTACAGGGGCTGATTCAAAGAAAATGAGAGTTACAAAAACATAAAGTGACTCTGGGACTCTGTTCTAGAAAGTAGAGCTCAGAAGCCCTCAACTTTGTCGTGCCAACGCGGGAAAAGCCGTATTTTCGTGACAAGTTGAGTGGACTACTAAACTTTCTTTCTTGCAGGATGGATGCATTGTAAAGCTTAAGCTTCTGCTACTGTTAGTTTTCTTATTTAGCTCATTGTATATACATTTTTAACTCAACAGTAAAGTGTTGCTTGTAAATGCTAAAAAGCTTCGATTACTCTCCAAAATTGTATATTTCATACCACATTTTCATATTTATTCAATATTAAAATATGTTAATAATACATCTCTTGTATGTTTTTAGGTCAATGGTGTGGAATGAAGAAGAAGATCAAAAATTTTATTTATTTGGTGATTTTTACAACCTACATATAGCCATTAACTTTGGGGAGCTGATTTGTCAAAACATGATGCAGATATCCAGAAAGCAACAGTAGAAACTAGCAGGAGGACAAGTCAGCAGGCTGTACCAGGAGGCGTCGCGCGAGCGGCGCCCGTTGCGTGGCGCCCATACCAGCAATTGCCATAGAAACGCGATAATTGCCGCATTTCTGTGACAATACGAAGGAGCCACGCGTCTACAAATTGACGCGTGGCCCTGTCTTGTCTCCCTGGTGCCTCCCTTAGCCTATAAATACCCCCTGGTTTTTGTATTTCCAAGGAGGAGAGTTTTTAGGATAGTTTTCTCCCATTAATGTAGGTTAGTTATTCCTCTTCTTCATCTTTTGTATTTTTTATTTCTTTGAGGTCTTGTAAAAGTGAAGAGAGTGATTCTTAGGATGAAAGTTAGAATTCTTATAATGGAGGGTGACATTTTATGAAAGGTTCTCTTTTTATCTCTACTTGCTTTCTTCTCTTTAACTTTTCATCTCTCTCATGGAAACTAACTACTAACCACTAACTTGTTAACTTCTTACTTGTTAATCTACACAAATCTAATCGCCTCTACTTGACCTTACTCTTGCAAGAGCCACTGATGGCTCATGATGATGGATTCTAATACCCAAACATCTAACTAACTAACAAGTTAAGATTACTTTATTCCATACTTGCTCTAGTTAGTTTTGATGGTTTAAGTGTAGCTTGCACTTATTTGTTGAGTTTGAATGTGATGAGTGATCTTATGGGTCATACTTTATAAAGCTCTTGAACTAAGGACTAGTGATGACCAAGGATACATGTGTGACAACTATCACTAATAGGTTAGCATGATTAGTGGAGCAATTAGTTATTAATAGCCATTCTTTTTAATTTATTTTAGAAATAATACCAAAATTACAAATATATTCTTTTCAATGCTTCTATCTTTGCTTTTATCATACTCTTCTCTTTCCATTCTTTCTTTTCTTTTCTTTTGATTCTTTGAAACATAGAAGAACCCTTAACACACACGTGAACATACCGTTAATGCTTCTATCACCTCCAATCCTCGTAGATTCGACCCGTTTAGCCTCAATACTATAACGGAAGTATCGAGGAAACTAAAGCACACACACTATAACTCTTGATTTCAAAACGACACTTTTTGTGCGCAGTTTTCCTCTGATCAAATTTTGGCGCTGTTGCCGGGGATGGGAACGATTTGATTTCACATTTTTGTTAATTTTTCTTTTTTTGGTGTGCAGGTCAATTTTTTAGCATTGCAGAAGTCCACACTTGCTTGTATCTCCCTGCTCAAGAAAGCAGGGAGCAAGTGCTTCAAAAGTTATTGGGGGTAAATCTTTGTATATTGCTATCTTCTGCTGCTAGTTTTCTATTTAGATTACCTGTGCACTGTAATAATTAAGAACTAAAATATAATAATTGAATATTTTAAAAAGGTTTAGACATTTGCATCTAGGCATGTGTCAATTTTAATTCCAATATCCTGTATTTTGTTCTTCTGCTGTTGTGATCTGTACTAAGGTGTACATATTGCATTGCATATAGTTCGGACAAATGCGTGGGTGATTTACTCGCTTTGTGTGTTTATTTTTATCTATATTGCATACTTGTATGAATCAAAAATTAAGGACAAAACCCAATATAAGATAAGGTAGGAAAGTCATTACCCTCCTTTAGCCCAAAATCACCTCCCCACTCACAAAACTCAAGCATAAATAAAACTTGCTAGACGTTGGCCCTTAGGACATCTCGGACTCATTTAGGAGATTGACCTAAGGGGAAAGTTGTTAGAATTTGACTCTTATTAAATCGGTATCAAATTGTGGGGATTGAGAGGCGAAGCCTCGAAGAACAGTGGTTTGGCATAATTAAGCCCGTTGCTCCGGCACGGATACCTCCCACTGGTCTTGCCTCTACCTGACCGATTAACTTGTGGTCATATTTCTACAATGTACCTTCTAGACTGTCTAACCAGTTAGGAATCGTCTATGTCAAGGTAACCCTAGTACAAGCTTGGTTTTGATGTTTGTTTGCTTTTCGTTTGTTTATTTGCTTTTTCTTTTTTTTGTTTATGTTTTTTTTGTGAAATGGATTTCAACAACAATTCTTTCAACCAAATGAATCCATTTTTCACTCCGACCTCATTTGACTCGGATAACTCCAATCCGTCTATGTATAACATGGATCAACCATATAGGCCGGATTGGATCTATCCGACTCAATATGACCCATGTCCCTAACCCTATAACCAAGATTTTCAAAATAATTTCTTCTCTTCATAGAGTCCGTAGGGATTCTCCTCTCCCGAGACAAATTTTCAAACACCTTATCCGTAAAATTCATTCCCCGACTTTGATTCATATAATCCATTTTCTGTTCTACCATAGAAGAAAATCTGATTTGAAAAGAGTATAGAATCCATGCTTGAGTCTGAATAATAAATTTAAAGCTTTCTCAATTCACAATCCTTCCCGCATCAAACTCCATATACTTCTTTTCTAGAACATCCAATTAAAAGAAAATCTGAGTTTTTGGAAGTTTTTTGTTAAATAGCGCAATAATTTCAAAATATGTTGGACTCATCATTTCAATCAAAATTTTAAGATTCATACTTATTTTTTTCAATCTCACCGATTCAAAATGAACAACCATCAGTCTTGGAATTGAGTATGAAATTCTTGCGTGAGTCCGAGTGACAGTTGTAAAATCTGATGGACTCACGATTTCACCACAATTTCTAAAACTAACTTCCATGCTCACTGTTTCAAGAAGAACTAATTGAAAAGAGTATAGAAGATATGATTCAAGCTCAAAATTCTGTTACCCGGCCTATCAATAGGTTAGACTAAATATTGAATGAATTAGTCAATACGAGTGAGAAAATTCTTCCTTCTCAACCTTTGACCAATCCTTATATCTCTAACTCTATCGATTGGACTCAAGAATCATGTTATTTTGAAAACCAAGATTCAATTTCAGCATATCCATTTGAACTCAATCAAAATAAAATTTTTGAAAGTTCCATTGACATTTTGGCAAGTTATTCCTTTTCTGAAATTGAACTTGAGCATGAATGTGATCTTGATCCACAAATTGATAATTCCATGTCACTTTTTGATTCAAAAATAACTCTGGTATCTTTACCAGACTTTTTTCATATTCTGGAGTCAATATTGAATCATGTACTAGTACACCGTGAAATTGAATTACTATATCTTATGATCACGCTTCATTGATGGGGACAGTATGTGAACATTAATTCTTTAGTTTGGACAACATTTTTAAACCAATTTTGACTCACTTTTGAATCTCGACTTAATCTAAGTTTATTTCCCAAGTCGATATTTGTTCATGTTCTGTTTGAGCCTAAATCAATCATTTTTCACAATCACACTTCATTGTTGGACAAAGGTGTTGAACAAGAAATATTTTTAAAAATTAAAAATTGAATATGAATAATTTTTTAAATAAAATCATGCACTTCTATATTCTTTTACTGGGTCATAGTAGAGAGGTCACTGGTGGGTTCCTTCGAGATCCACAATCTTTGGATTGGGGCGCATTTTGTGGACCAATCAGACCACCGGCAGACCACCACCATGTGGTAATTTTTCTTTCCTTTTCGTTTGTTTCATACATATACACATTCACAATGCATTGAGGACAATGCATGAGATAAGTGTGAGAAAGGTTTACTAAAGTAGATTGTTCTAAACTTTCTTTCTTTTACACTTCTTTTTAGAAAATCTTTAGATTTTTTCTTTTGTATAGGAACTCTTTTCTTTTTATAAAACTTTTTGAAATAAGAGAATTAATTTTGATTTATTTTTAAGAAAGTTAAAAGGATCTTAAGAATAAAGAAGAACTACATTATGAATTATTAAACCGAGTCAAAATAATAGCTCTTGTTTAAATTTTAGGATAAGAAAGTAAGATTGGAAAGATAATTTGATCTTGAATTTTTTGCCTTAAATATATGCACTTCACACTTACACATAGTTTTAGGATTGAAAGAAAGATTGAAATTACATAAAAATATAAAAAAAAATGATGATGATGATGATGATAAAAATCACTTATTGAAGTAGGGTAATTATGCCTCAGGAAGTATGATTATTCACGCCTAAAATGGTGACAAAAATAAAATAATTCTCTTTAGTTTTGTGGCCTTATTTACTTGAGTCCTTACACTTAAGGGATGTTTTCTCATCTGATGCCTTAAAATCATATGGTTTGGGAGTCACCGGCTAAAGGCTCACTACCCAGGTAAACTAGAAAAGCCTAAGAAAACTAAGAAAAAATTTATATATACAAATAAAAAACATGAAAATTAGAATTGATATCCCAAAATTTTTCATTATTCACAAAGTGCATATTTTCTAAGAGTTTTATGAAAGATCAAAAATCGATTCAATTTAAATTCTTATATTTAATTTATAACAAGATTTTTCATTTAGACTTAGTTTAAGAAAGACTAATTTCTGGTTAACTTATGACCTTGGATCACTTAAATTTTTCCAGAAATATTTCAACACTTTTCTCTATTTCAAAATGTGTTTTCAAAATATTAACATTTGATTTCTTTCTTTATGAATTTTTTGGGTGTAATCCGCTAAAAACCGTCAGGAGACAAAATTCCTCCTCTAGGAAAAATAATTGCACATGCTTAGTGCAATCGCGTCATCAGCGAAAGTGGTGTAATAAATTTTTTAGTTAGTTTTTATTTTTTGCTTTGGATGATCAAAAGATAAGTATGGTAGTGTAATTAGTATCCAAAAATGTATATTTTGTACCACATATTCACATTTATTCAATATTAAAATCTGTTAATAATACCTCTCTTGTATGTTCCTAAGTCAATGGTGGGGAATGAAGAATAAGATCAAAAATTCCATTTTATTGGTGAGTTTTAGAGCCTACATATAGGCCATTGACTTTGGGGGAGCTGATATGCCAAAATAGGGTGCAGATATTTAGAAACCAGTAGTAGAAACTAGCAGAGGAACAAGCCAGCAGGCTGCGCCAGGCTGTGCCGCGTGAGCGGTGCTCGTATTGCCACGTTTCTGCGACAAAACGGAGGAGCCACACGTCAATTTTTGACGTTTGGCCCTATCTTATCTCCCTGGTGCATCCCTTAGCCTATAAATACCCCCTGGTTCCTGTATTTCTAGGGAGGAGATTTTAGGGTAATTTTCTCCCATTAGTGTAGGTTATTTGTTCTTCTTCTTCTTCTTTTGTATTTTTTATTTCTTTCGGGTCGTGTAAAAAGTGAAGAGAGTGATTCTTAGGAGGAAAGTTAGAGTTCTTGTAATGGAGGGTGACACTCTATGAAAGGTTCTATCTTTATCTCTACTTATTTTCTTCTCTCTAACCTTTTACATGCTTAGCCAATTTTCTCTCTTGACAACTAACTACTAACTACTAACTTGCTAACTCCTTACTTGATAATCCACATGAATCTAATAGCTTCTACTTGGCCTTACTGTTGCAAGAGCCTTTGATGGCTCATGATGATGGATTTTAATACTTTAACATCTAACTCTATAATAAGCTAATATTACTTTATTTCATGCTTGCTCTAATTAGTTTTGATGGTTTAAGTATAGCTTGCACTTGTTTGTTAAGTTTAGATGTGATGAGTGATCTTATGGATCATGCTTTGTAAAGCTTTTGAACCAAGGACTAGCGATGGCCAAGGATACATGTGTGACAACTATCACTAAGAGGTTAACATGGTTAGTGAAGCAATTAGTAGTTAGTAGCCATGAGTTTTTTCCTTTTTACTTTGTTTTAGAAATAATGCAAAAATTACAAATACATTCTTTTCAATGTTTCTATCCTCGTTTTCGTGGTACTCTTCTCTTTTCATTCTTTCTTTTATTTTCTTTTGATTCTTTGAAACATAGAAGAATCGTTAACACACACGTGAACATACCGTTAATGCTTCTATCGCCTCCCATCCTTCTGGATTCGACCCGTTTAGCTTCTATGCTAAAATGAAAGTATCGAGGAAGCCAAAGCGCACACACTTTAACTCTTGATTTCAAAATGTTACTTTTTATGCGCGATTTTTCTCTGATCAAATTTTGACGCGGTTGCCGGGGATGGGAACGTTTTGATTTCACGTTTTTGTTAACTTTTCTTCTTTATTTTTAGTGTGCAGGTCAAATTTTTAGTATTACAGAAGTCCACGGTTGCTTGCATCTCCCTGCTCAAGAAAGTAAGGAGCAAGTACTTCAAAAGTTGTTGTGTGGTTGAGTAAATCTTTGTATAAAGGCTTGGTTTTGATTTTTCTTTTTTTTGGTTTGCTTACTTTTTCTTTTTTTTGTTTGTGTTTGTTTGTGAAATGAATTTCAACAACAATTCTTTCAACCAAATGAATCTATTTTTCACCCCGACCTCATTTGACTCGAATAACTCTAACCCGACTATGCATAACATGGACCAACCATATAGGCCGGATTGGGTTTATCTAAGTCAATATGACCCATGCCCCCAATCCTATAAGCAAGATTTTTAAAATAATTTTTACTCTTTGCAGATTCCATGGGGATTCACCTCTCCTGAGACAAATTTTCAAACACTTTATCTGCAAAATTCATTCTCTAACTTTAATTCATATACTCCTTTTCTGATCCACCAAATGAAGAAAAAACCAATTTGGAAAAGAGTATGGAATTTATACTTGAGTCCGAACAATAATTTAAAGCTTGCTTAATTCCCAATCCTTCCTGCATCAAACTCCATATACTCATTTTCTTGAATATCTAATTGAAGAAAAATCTGAGTTAGAAAAGAGTTTTCAAATCTTTTGTTAAACAGCGCAACAATTTCAAAATATGTTAGACTCAACATTTCAATCAAATTTTTAAGAGTCACACTCATATTTTTCAATATCACCGATTCAAAATGAACAACCATTATTCTTGGAATTGAGTATGAAATTCTTGCGTGAGTCCGAGCAACAATCCCAAAATCTGATGAACTCACGATTTCACCACAATTTTCAAAACCAACTTTTATACTCACCGTTTCAAGAAGAACCAATTGCAAAGAGTATAAAAGACATGATTCGAATTTGAAATTCTTTACCCGGCCTATTAGTGGGTTAGACTCAATATTGAGCAAATTGATCAATACGAGTGAGATAATTCTTCCTTCACACCTTTGACTAATCCTTATATCTCTAACTCTATGAATTAGACCCAAGATTCATAATGTTTTAAAAACCAAGATTCAATTTCAGCACATTCATTTGAACTCGACCAAAATTAAAAATTTGAAAGTCCTATTGAAATTTTGATAAGTTATCCTTTTTCTGAAATTGAACTTGAGCATTAATGTGATCTTGATCCATAAGTTGGTAATTCCATGTCACTTTTTGATTTAATAATGACTCCAGTATCTTTACCAATTTTTTTTTTCATATTTCGGAGTCAACATTGAATCCTGTAAAAGTACACTAAGAAATTGAATCACCTATATCTTGTGATTGCACTTTATTGGTGGGGATAGTGTGTGAACATCAATTTTTTGGTATGGACAATATTTTTAAACCAATTTCGATTCTCACTTTTGAATCTCAACTTGATCTAAGTCTAATTTTTGAGTTAGTATTTGTTCTTGTTTTATTTGAGCCCAAATCAATTATCTTCCACTATCACAGTTCATTGTTGGACAAAAGTGTTAAATAAAATGACAGAAATATTTTTGAAAATTGAAAATTGAATGGGGATAATTTTTTAAATAAAATCATACACTTCTACATTCTTTTACCAGGTCATAGTAGAGAGGTCACTGGTGGGTTCCTTCGAGATCCACAATCTTTGGATTGGATCGCATTTTGTAGACCAATCAGACAACTGCCGGAACCACCACCATGAGGTAATTTTTCTTTCCTTTTCATTTGTTTCATGCATATACACATTCACGATGCATTGAGGATAATGCATGAAATAAGTGTGGGGGAGGGTTTACTAACGTAGGTTATTCTAAACTTTCTTTCTTTTACACTTCTTTTTAGAAAATTTTTAGATTTTTTCTTTTGTATAAAAACTCTTTTATTTTATTTTTACAAAACTTTTGAAATAAAAGAAATAATTTTAATTTATTTTAAGAAAGTTAAGAGGATCTTTAGAATTAAGAAGACCTAAAATTATGAATTCTTAAATCGAGTCAAAATAATAAATCTTGTTTTAATTTTAGGATAAGAAAGAAAGATTGAAATGATAATTTGATCTTGAATTTTTTTGCCTTAAATATATGTATTTGACACTTACATATTTTTTTAAGATTGAAACAAAAACTGAAAATGTGATAAAAATATAAAAATGATGATGATAATAAAAATCACTTATTGAAACTTAGTAATTATGCCTCGGGAAGCATGGTTATTCACTCCTAAAACGGTGAACAAAAATAAAATAATCCCCTTTAGTTTTGTAGCCTTATTTACTCAAGTCTTTAAGCCCGAAGGATGTTTTCTAATTTGGTGCCCTAAAATCATCTGGTTCGGGAGTCACCGGCTAAAAGCTCACTACCCGAGCAAATTAGAAAGTCTAAAGAAACTAAGGGAAGAAAATATGCGCGCACACACACACACACACAAATAAATGACATGAAAGTTACAATTGATATCAAAAAAAATTTCTTTATTCACAAAGTGCATATTTTCTTAGAATTTTGTGAAAGATCAAAGAATTGATTGAATTTTAAATTCTTACAATTAATTTATAATAAGATTTTACATTTAGAGTTAGTTTAAGGAAGACTAATTTTTGGTTAACTTATGACCTTGGATCACTTAAATTTTCGCAGAAATATTTTAACACTTTTCTCTTTTTCAAAATGTGTTTTCAAAATATTTAATTTCTTTCTTTATGGATTTTGTGGGTGTAATCTGCTGAAAATTCTCAGGAGACAAAACTCCTCCTCTAGGAGAAACCTAGAGGTTTAACGATTTGTTACCGATGCTCAATACAATCGCGTCACCTGTGAAAGTGGTGTAATAATTTTCTTCGTTAGTTTTTCTGTTTTGTTCAGGACGAGCAAAAGATAAGTGTGAGGGTGTGATTAGTCTCCAAAATTGCATATTTCATACCATATTTTCATATTTATTCAATATTAAAATCTGTTAATAATACCTCTCTTATATATTCCTAGGTCAATGGTGTAGAATGAAGAAGAAGATCAAAAATCCCATTTATTTTCTGATTATTAGATACTACATATAGCCATTGACTTTGGGAGAGCTGATCTGCCAAAATAGGGTACAGATATCCAGAAACCAGAAGTAGAAACCAGCAGGGGGATAAGCCAGGAGGCTGCGCCAGGCGGCGCCGCACAAGCGGCACCCGTATTGTTGCGAAAACGTGGTAATTGTCGCATTTTCGCGGCAATACAGAGAGCCACATGTTGATTTTTGACGCGCGGCCCTATCTTGTCTCCTTAGTGCCTCCCTTAGCCTATAAACACCCCCTGATTCCTGTATTTCCATGAAGGAGAGTTTTTAGGGTAGTGATCGGTCACATATATTGCATATATATTATTACATTATCATGTTTATTATATAATAAATTTATTTTTATTTAATAATATGCAGGCCATTGCTAAAGGAAAGGGAAGAGAAACGATCCCAAAAGCCCATCAAAATTCTGATTTAATTCAGAATTAAATTGAAATTAGAAGATCAGGGTAGATGAAGGCAAATCAGAGAAAATAAAATCAGTTGAAAATCGGTTAGAACAAATCTTTACATCAAAGATAGTTTCTCAAATATAGGAGCTAAAACGGGAAATCCAGAACCAGATAAAGGAAAATCGCTAAACCAGGGATTGTACCCCCCGGGTGTGGCCACCTGGCCACACCCGGGCCGCCGAAACACGGCCAAAGCCGTGTTTCCGCGGCTTTGTTTGTTGGAACTTGCTTTTGATGATACATTTGTGAAACCATATCATTTGGAGCTCTATCACAAGTCTATTCAAGAGTTCTTCATGATCAAGACTTCTCAAAGAGAGTTGATAATGATGTGTATTGTAATTGTTGATAGCATGTTAAAAGCCTTGAAACGTACACGCACATCATAGTCTATTAGTCGACTTATAGCCTTGTCTAGTCGACTTATCCTTGGTATAGTCGACTTATATATTTTCCTAGTCGACTATCTTTTTATCCTGAAAGATCCCAACTCTCTGTTTGTCACTGTTAGTCGACTTAATAGTTTATATAGTCAACTAATAAGTATTGTAGACGACTTATACCCTCCTTCTAGTCGACTAATAGATGGCCTAGTCGACTTATAATATAGTTATGGTCGACTTGGTTCAATTTCCAGAAACTTGTCTTTTGACTTTATCATGACCTAGTCGACTTGGTCTCTTCTATAGTCGACTAACCTTGAGAAATTTGCCTACCCTAGTCGACTAACCCCATATCTCAAGTCGACTAATGGCAGTTTCTGACTGTTGGACAGTTTCTGTTTTCTGGTATTTCCTTCAACGTTATCCAACGTTTAAACATTCAAATTTGTCCTAATAACTACCCTAACTAACCATAGAGTTCAGCTATAAATAGGGTTGTTATCTTAGGTTTAAAATACCAATTCAAATCTATAGTTTTCTGACCAAAACTCTGTTGAAAAATCTGATTTTCTGAAAACTGTTCCCACTTTCTGTTTCTTCAACAAATTCCTACTCCAAAGTGAAGATTTCTGAAAGTCAACCTATAATAGACCTTGTCCACGATCACATACTGAATCAAGGCTTATAGGAAAGTTTGTAATCACTCAAAGGAAGCATTGTACAAGAGCGTCTTCGGGTTGAAGAGAGTTTGTACAAGGTGTTGTGGTCTTCTTAGTTGTAAGAAGAGTTGTATACATTTGGTAAAGGGGATTTGTCAAGTGTGATACAAGGTGTTGATTTTGGGTGTACAAAGTCAAAGGATAAAGGAAAATCTCAAGCGGGTGGTTTGGGGACTGGATGTAGGTCACGAGGACCGAACCAGGATAAATCTCTCGTGTTTGCGTTTGCTTAACTTTTCTGAGATTTAATTTTCTTTTATTGCAAGTTCTTTTAACTCTAATCATTCTTTGTTTAGTATATGTGTTGATATTGTATTTTAGATCCACAATTAGCATCATCTCGGGACCAACAATTGGTATCAGAGCGGGTTCAACATCAGTCAACAACATACTAGGATGGCAACGGAGTTCCCTTCGTCACAATTCAAAGAAGGACATTCTACACAACGTCCACCGCTATTTGATGGATCCAACTACAACTATTAGAAGTGTAGAATGAAGATCTACTTGCAATCGCTCAACTACGACCTTTGGAACATTGTAGAAGTACCGTATACCAAGCCAACAACCAACTACAACGCTTGGAGTGATGATCAAAAGAAGAATGCGAACCTTGACGCCAAAGCGATGAATGCATTATTCTGTGCCTTAACCAAAGAAGAATTTAACCGTGTGTCAACAGCCACTTCTGTAAATCAAATATGGCACACTCTTTAGGTAACACATGAAGGCACAAATAAAGTTAAGGAATCTAAAATTTCTGTTCTTGTCTACAGGTTTGAACTATTCAAAATGAAAGAGAATGAAACTATCTCAGAAATGGTTACAAGATTCACCGACATAACCAATTCCTTAGCATCCCTTGGAAAGGAATACACCCAAGTCGAAAAAGTTCGCAAGATCCTTCGAGTACTCACACCAGATTGGGAGAAGAAGACAATTGCAATAGAAGAAGCAAATGATCTCTCAACAATGATATTAGAAAACCTTATTGGTAATCTAATGGCATATGAAGTGCAACTCGAAGAAAGAAAGAAGGATGAACAACAATCTCTCTCAAAGAAGAAAGAACTTGCCTTCCATGCATCCTCAGACATGGACAATTCAGATGACGATGAAGAGGAGATGGCAATGCTTTCAAGAAAATTCAGAAGATTCTTGAAGCAAGATAAATTTAAATGTTTTAATTGCAATAAAACAGGTCATATGAAGAAGGATTGCCCATTGCTCAAAAATAAAGGTAAATTCAAGAGCAAAAAGTTTAGAAAGAAGAAAGACTACCAAGCATAATGGGAGAACAGTGATTCCTCTTCCTCTGACGAAGAAAAAACCATTGAACATGACAACATCTGTTACATGGCGCTAGAAGAAGATAAGGTACAATATACTGAACTTTTAGATGCATTCCAAGAATTATTCAATGATCTAAAGAATGAAAAAATGAAGAATAAAGTTTTATTAAAGGAAAATGAAAAACTTTTCAAAGAAAATTTATGTTATATCTCTCAAGTTTCTTCTATAAATTCTCAAAAAGATGATTTTGAAAAGTAATATCATCATTGAAAAAAGATAATGAGAATTTTATAAAAGAAAATACTTTGCTTAAAAAGAAAACTATGTTTTTAAATGAAAGAATTTCTGTGTTACATAAAGGCATGTCAGTTTTCAAAATAAAATATGAAGAGATTTTGAAAAATGTGACTAAGTTTAATCAAGGAAAAGAAAAGTTGAATGATTTGTTATCATATCAAAAGATGTCACAAAATCATTATGGTATTGAATTTTTTGAAAAATCTTCATATGTTAGTAATCCATATAATTCTTTTGTGAAAAGAAAGTCTGATATTGTTTCAAAAAGAATTAAGAACAAGTTTATATGGATTCCTAAAAACTTAAGCATTGTTGACAAAAATACTTATATTGCATCATACATACATGATATATGTAATTCATGCAATTATGTGTATACTAACAGATAGAAACCAAATTCAAATTGGGTTTGGTCTCCTAAAGGTTAATGCTTTTCTCTTATGATTGGTACCATCTAATGTTTATCTTTCAGGTACCATATGAGAAGTTTGATAAGAATATTACTTCAAATATTTATCATATATATATACATGTTATGATATATTTGTTGCAGGAGGAGAACACAAGTGTTTCTATATCTGTTATAACCCATTTCCTACAGGGGGAGAACATATAACTTATTTTCTGCAGGGGGATCATTTGTGCACACAAAGTGTCATCATCAAAATGGAGGAGAATGTTGGAACTTACTTTTGATGATACATTTGTGAAGCCATATCATTTGGAGCTCTATCATAAGTCTATTCAAGTGTTCTTCATGATCAAGACTTCCCAAAGAGAGTTGATAATGATGTGTATTGTAATTGTTGATAGCATGTTAAAAACCTTGAAACACACACACAACATAGTCTATTAGTCGACTTATAGCCTTGTCTAGTCGACTTATCCTTGGTATAGTCGACTTATATATTTCCCTAGTAGACTATCTTTTTGTCCTGAAAGATCCCAACTCTCTATTTGTCACTGTTAGTCGACTTAACACTTTATATAGTCGACTAATAAGAATTGTAGTCGACTTATACCCTCCTTCTAGTCGACTAATAGATGGCCTAGTCGACTTATAATATAGTTATAGTTGACTTGGTTCAGTTTCCAGAAACTTATCTTTTGAGTTTATCATGACCTAGTCGACTTGGTCTCTTCTATAGTCGACTAACCTTGAGAAATTTGCCTACCCTAGTCGTCTAACCCCATATCTCAAGTCGACTAATGGCAGTTTCTGACTGTTAGACAGTTTCTGTTTTCTGGTATTTCCTTCAACGTTATCCAACGTTTAAACATTCAAATTTATCCTAATAACTACCCTAACTAACCATAAAGTTCAGCTATAAATAGGGTTGTTATCTTAGGTTTAAAATACCAATTCAAATCTATAGTTTTCTGACCAAAACCCTGTTGAAAAATCTGATTTTCTGAAAATTGTTCCCACTTTCTGTTTCTTCACCAAATTCCTACTCCAAAGTGAAGATTTCTGAAAGTCAACCTATAATAGACCTTGTCCACGATCACATACTGAATCAAGGCTTATAGGAAAGTTTGTAATTACTCAAAGGAAGTATTGTACAAGAGCGTCTTCGGGTTGAAGAGAGTTTGTACATGATGTTGTGGTCTTCTTGGTTGTAAGAAGAGTTGTATACATTTGGCAAAGGGGATTTGTCAAGTGGGATACAAGGTGTTGATTTTGGGTGTACAAAGTTAAAGGATAAAGGAAAATCTCAAGCGGGTGGCTTGGGGACTGGATGTAGGTCACGAGGACCGAACCAGGATAAATCTCTCGTGTTTCCGTTTGCTTAACTTTTCTGAGATTTAATTTCCTTTTATTGCAAGTTCTTTTAACTCTAATCATTTTTTGTTTAGTATATGTGTTGATATTGTATTTTAGATCCACAATTAGCATCATCTCGGGACCAACATTGTTTAGACGGTTGGGGGAGTGTTTGCTTTCCTATCTTCGTACACTCTCCCTTACTTGGTTTTTTCCTATAAATACTGCATTCAAAAGAGAAGAAGGGACCAAAAATTAGTTTAAGTTTTTCTTTTTATTTTTAAGATTTAGGTTCTTTGTTAGATAGTATTGAGAAGTTGTATATCTATTTTTCACTTGTAGTTTAGTTCAGAAACAAGTGAGAGAGAGGAAAAGAGTGATTGTAATCTGAAGTTGAAGTGACATCAATAAAGGTTCAAGGCTTCTTTTCTTCTCCAATTCACGGGTATGTGTTATTCTATTTACATATCTTATTTTACATTAATCATGAGTAGCTAAACTTATTTTTCTGGGCTTATTATCATCTTTCTTCGATCCCTCTTATTTTGAATGGTTTTGATGTAAAGAATCCAACATAATCAGATTAAAATAATGCCTTAAACTAAACCTTGCTTCTTTGAAAGTGTTCTTGAAGGCACATAAGTATAGGTTTGAATTTCTAAACTTCTATTTTTTAAAACATCACTTGAACTTATTTTTATTTCACACTTAAAAAATGACTTGATGATTTAACATTCAGTTCAAGATGAATTTTTAAGAAAAAGAGTTAACTTTTCCAAACAATCTTATTTGCTTTGTTTAAGACTTTCGAAACTCAAACTTAAGTTTTTGCCTATGATCAAGTTGAGGGACTGAGATTTTCAAGAGAAGAATATATAGTTGAGTAGTAAGATAGTGAGCCCAGATCTTTTTCATATATTAAAACAAACAACTGATCAATCTTCAACACTTTTTAAAGATCATATTTTCCAAAGCCTTCTCTAAGTTTTCAATTTTTCTTTAAAATTACTTCCTTACTTTCCATTCTCTTTTCCACATAATAAAAAATATCGACACCATTCTTTGCTTTTAAACAAAAACATCGAAAAGCTTTCATCGTATTCCTCCTCGTGGACACGACCTGTTAGCCCAAAGCTAGACGGTAATTCTCACTGCATTTACTTGCAATCAGGTAGTTTTTTCCCATTAGTGTCGGTTAGTTGTTCTTCTTCTTCTTCTTCTTTTGTATTTTTCATTTCTTTGAGTCTTATAAAAGAGAAGAGAGTGAGTCTTAGGATGAAAGTTAGAGTTCTTGTAATAGAGGGTGACACTCTATGAAAGGTTCTCTCTTTATCTCTACTTATTTTTTCTCTCTAACTTTTTACATGCTTAGCTAATTTTCTCTCATGGTAACAACTACTAACTACTAACTTGCTAACTCCTTACTTGATAATCCACATGAATCTAATGACCTCTACTTGCTCTTGCAAGAGCCATTGATGGCTCATGATGATGGATTCTAATACCCTAACATCTAACTCTCTAACAAGCTAACATTACTTTATTCTATACTTGCTCTATTTAGTTTTGATGGTTTAAGTGTAGCTTGTACTTTTTGTTGAGTTTAAATATGATAAGTGATCTTATGGGTCATGCTTTGTGAAGCTCTTGAATCAAGGACTAGTGATGGCTAAGGATACATGTGTGACAATTATCACTAAGAGGTTAGCATGGTTAGTGGAGCAATTAGTAGTTAGTAGTCGTAAGTTTTCTTTTCTTTTTATTTTATTTTAGAAATAATATGAAAATTACAAATACATTCTTTTCAATATTTCTATCTTTGTTTTCACCGTACTCTTCTCTTTCCATTCTTTCTTTTCTTTTGATTCTTTGAAACATAGAAGAATCATTAACATACACGTGAATATACTGTTAATGCTTCTATCACCTCCCGTTCACGTGAATTCAACCCGTTTAACCTCTTTGCTATAAAGGAAGTATCGAGGAAGCCAAAGCGCGCATACTTTAACTCTTGGTTTTAAAACGACACTTTCGTGCGCGGTTTTCCTCTGATCAGACTTGCATTTAGGTAGTGTCTAATTCATTACATTAAATTATTGTTGAAGAGTGCTAGAGCCAAGATATATTTGCATTACATATAGCTTAGGAAACACACTTATATGTTATATTGCTTGGGTGTTATTTTTGCTATATACTTACACACTCGTACTAAAATGATTTAAGGGCTTGTTCTATAAATAAGATAAAGTGGAGAAGAGACTACTCTTTCTTAGCTCAGAAACCATCTTCACACTCACTTACTAAGCTTAATTAAAACTGAGTAGATGTTGGCCCTAGGGACATCTCGGACTCAATAGGAGACTGACTTAAGAGGGAAGTTGATTAGAATTTGACTCTTGCCAAATCAGTATCAAAGGTCAGGGATTGAAAGGCGAAACCTCGAAGACTGGTGGTTTGGCTTAATTAGGCCCGTCGCTTTTAGCGCGGATACTCCCACCAATCTTGCCCTGATCTGGTCGATTAATTTGTGGTCAGATTCTATAATATACCCCCGTGGATAGTCTAACCAGTTAGGAGTCGTCTATGTCTAAGGTCTACTTTAACTTAGGCTAGATTTTTCTTTATTTGTTTGTTTGCTTGCTTGTTTTGCTTTTGTTTTTGACATCTTTGTGATATGAATTGTAATTATAATTATTCCAATGCATATAGTGATCCATACTTCACATCGACCTCTTTTGATTCGAATATTACCAACCCGGCACCACACGACTTAACAACTAAGTATGTCGGATTGGTCTTATCCGAATTAATATTATCTCTAATCCCAGTATTATGAACAAAACTGAAATAATTATCACCACTCTTCACAAAGTTAATGGGGATGCAACTCCCTCGAATCATATTGTCAACCACCATTTCAACATTCAGCTTCAAATTTTTCTAGTCATGATCAACCCATAGAAGAAAATTTTTGGTAACTAAGAGTATAGAAGTCATGATTGAGTTCCAAGAACAAAAACTGAAAATGATGCACTCATAATTCTCATAAGACTTCTAAATCCAAAATCCTTACTCCATTTTTAAGTCTCACAACAAGAAAAAGAACCTACTAACATAGAAATGAGTATAAAAAAAATCTGATTCAGTCTGAAAATGATTTTACCCAATCTATCAATAAGCTAGAAGTACAAATGAGTCATTTAATCAATATAGTGAAAGATAGGGAATGAAAAAACTCTACCTAACACATTTTTGACCATTTTCGATTTTCCTAACCATATTGATAGGAATCAAGAATCATGGCGTCTTGGAGACTTCAACCAAGATTCAGTTTATCACATCACCTTGAACTTGACCAATACCAAATCATTGATAAACTGACAAGTTTTCATTTCAATAAAATTGAACTTGAGCAAAAATTTGAATTTGAACTTTCATTTAGTGATTCAGTTCCAAAATTTGAGTTTATGTTGAATTTGATATCTTTACCCAAATTGGATCACATTCTCGAGCTAACATCGATTCCCGTACTCACAAATCTTGAAATTGAACTACTTATTTTTTTATAATCACATTCCATTGATGGAAAAATAACGTGAATCTCAATTTCTTGATTTGGACTCAACTTTTAAACCAAAACTGACTCTTGAAGCTAAACTTTATTTAAATCATATGTCCGAGTCAGTGTTGGTTCCCATTCCTATCATTCAAGAGTCTAAATCATCCATTCCATAAAATCACATTACATTGTTGGACCAAGATAAAGACAATTATGACTCAGTGATAATATTCAAAAATTAGTCATATAACCGGGATAAATTTTATTTCTGAATATTACATGATCATATTCATGAAGGGGATAATAAAAATGTAAATAAAAAAGAGGTCATCAAAGGTGGGTTCCAAGATAATCCACGTCATTTAGATTAGGCAGAAATGATTGGCCCAATCCGACCTCCACTAGAACCACCTTGAGTAACATATTTCCTTCATTTCTTCTTTTTCATGCATATATGCATTCATTCATACATTGAGAACAATAAATGAAATAGGTGTGGGGGAGAGTTCTAACATAACATAGGTTTTTTATTTATATAAAAAATAACATTTTCTTTACTTTTAAAAACTTTTTGAAAAGAGAAACAATATTTTGACCTATTTTTTATAAAAAACTAAGTTAATTTTAAGAAATAGGAGAATCATAATTAAGATTTATTATACTTGGTCAAAATAAGATTATTTGTTGGATTTCTAGGATTAGGAAGAAAAATTGTAAAAGTAATTTATTCTTGATTTTTACCTTAATGAAATATGTATACTTTATACACTTACACACTTAAGGCTCAGAAACAAAGATTTTTATGCCTTATAAAAAAAGAGAAAAAGAAAAAAAAAGAAAAAATATATATCAAAAATCTCTGATTAATCTGGGTAAAGCATAAGTATTCATACCTAAAAATTGTCCACATAACTAATAAAATCCTTAAGTTTTGTGGCCTTATTTGCTTGAGTCCTTAAGTCTTTCGAGTGTTTTCTCACCCGGTGCCCTAAGACCATCCGGTTTGAGAGTCACTGACCTAAGGCTCGTTACATGGGCAGATTAGAAAGACTAATAGAACTAAGGGATAGTATCACAAAAAAATTGTAAGAATAAGGTATAAGAGTTAGAGTTTAAGAACCCGAAATTTCACGATCACGAAGATGCATATGACTTAAGGCAAAATAATAGACTAGAAGAGAAATACAGTTTAATTCCTTATCTTGATTGATAACAAGTTTTTGAATAGAGACTAAGTTTAGAAATAAATAATTTCGTGTTCTTATGACTTATAGATTACTTGAATTTTTACAATAATACTTCTAATATTTTCTCGTCTTTTCAAAATGTGTTTTCAAAATATGTTTTCAAAATACTATCACTTTATTTCTCTTTCTTTATAAATTTTGTCATCCACTGAAAACTCTCAGGAGATAAAACTCGTCCTCTAGGGATAACCTAGAGATTTAGCAACTTGTTACACATGTTAAATGCAACCATGATTCCCACGAAAGCGTGTTAGATTAGGTTTGCTCTATTTTTCTTTATTTTCTCGAGGATGAGCAAAAGATAGGCATTGGGGTGTGATTCTACACATTTATTGCATATCTATTATTACATTCCTACATCTATCTCGTAATAAATCATGCTAATTTTTTTTAATTCTTATTTTGCAGATTCCTACATCTATCTTGTAATAAATCCTCTAATTTCTTGTCTTAATGTCTTATTTTGTAGGTTTGTCTTAATGAAGGAAAAGAAAATAAGACCAAATAAAAGACATCTAAATTCTGATTTAATTGTATCTATTTGGTTAACTGAAGATAAAGTCAAATAAATATAGTTAAAATCAGATTTAGAAGAATCAATTTAATTAGCTTGAAGAATGAAGGAGATAGAGGCAAATTCAAAAGTCCACAGACAACCCTATCAATATATAAAGGGATATGTATAGGATTGGAATGTATATTCAAAAGATCAGAGAGATAAGACACAATCTAACTGAAAATCAAAGTATAAAACAAAAATTTATCTCCAACTTTATCTCCAACCTTATCAGAAGATCTTTTCTGTTGGGCAAGAGATTTTGTCACTATCTTCGTACGCTCTCCCTTATCCAGTTTTTGTTATAAGTTCTTGCATTTTTGGTGGCAAAGGAACCACTCAACAAATAATTTTAGACTAGTTTTTGTTCTAATTTAGTTTAGATTTTTGTTTTTCTTTTATGTAATTTTCAGATTTATTTATGTAACTTAGAAGAAAAAATAGTTTTATGAGAGAATGAGAGTGAAACTTGTACTGAGAGTGACACCAGTATAATTAATCTTGTTCTTTCATTTTTTTACTTTATTGAATGTAAAGTTACATTCTTTGTTGTTTCTGTTTTTCTTCTACTTTCCTCTGAGGTGCTTGTAATCTAAATGAATCTTATAGCCTCGAAACTATCTTACACTTGCAAGTGTCATTGATGACTTATGGTGATGGATAGCAATTTCTAAGTTAGTTTAAGCTTGCACTTTATTTCGTAGTTTAGAATGAGAATTGGGAAGATTCTATACACCATGCTTTGATCGCCTTCAAGTCAAGGTAGATCGTTGCAACAGATCAAAGATAAGCAAGCTTCAAGGAGGTAAGTAAGTATTTATTTTAGTTCTTTCTTTCTTTACTTATTAGGTTAGAAACACATCTCTCTATATTCTTTTTTACTTTAACTTAATTTTTCTTTTTCTTTTCAAAATATCAACAATCACCATCTTCTCCACTCTTCTATTTTCTCTAAATTAATATAGCTTTCTTTTTATTTTCTTTATAAAAACTAAGAGGAACTTTTAACCAGTTTAGTAACTTAGAAAAACTTACTAAAATCTTCCATCGCAAATCTCTCTTTATAGCTACTTGCAATAGCTGTAGAATTGAGAATATTCACTTCTATTCTTCATTTCTAAAATTCTATATTTTTTATATATAGGTTTACCTCAATCAGTAATTACTGCAATGCCCTATATCACAATTATACTATTTTGGCCACAATCGACCTACTTATCACATCATTGAGATCATAGTCTCAGCTATCAATAATTCTATTATATATAAGCTCGAGAGTACCACTCTTAACATCGTCAATTCTAGCATAACCATCTTCATAATCAAACTCAACATAACACCTATAATCACAGATATATTTTCATACATGTGTAAAAATCAAACTATCTATCTTACAATTTTAACACATATTATATAGCATACATTCAAGTTTGGTGTTTATATACAAGCATGGATCTATTCATGGATGGCAGAATATAAATAAAGTTCACGAGTTGGATTCTCCATGTAGTTTTCAAAAGAAACGTCCAAGCAGCTTTAAGTCGGACATTTGCCCTTATCGTTACCTGAAAATATAGTTAATTTAAAAAGATGAGCTCGATAGCCCATTGAGTAAAGTCGTGCAAGTAATCCACAGAGTGATAAACATATAACAATACGAAACATGATTTGTGCACCAGGTAATAAGAAAGAACATAAATTGAACAAGATAAAAATAAGCTCAATGATACAATAAAGATAAAGGAAAAGATTAGATATTCAAGTGATACGATTAATCAATCAAAAAAGTACAATTTACTTTGATATTCTTTTTATTATTCTCTTATGATAATATCTCGTATTTCACCGGATATATATATTACCTCTCAGTACTTAGCACAAAGAAACTAATAATATTTCAAGTAGTCATTCCAGTATCTTTATCTCATTGAACTCCTAATAGAATAGTTTTTATTTCATTACAATTATACACATATATCAGACAAACACAACACATATGACAAATAATTAATATGTTGGCCTTACACAACACATTGTTTCAACCCATTCTTCATCTCTCCTAAATTACAATATATATACAAATAATTAAATTCATTATATTCTTCATATTTTTATCTTTTGAAAATTAGGATTTATTTCATTTTTAATATCTGATTCAATAATAAAGGAATAAAGATGAACATTTCACTAAATATTAATATGTTTGTATTACACCACTATCCGCAATCACTTAAGAAAAAGAAAAATAAAATGAAAAAGCACAACAAATGAAAAGAGCTCGAGCTTCATAAATTAATACTTATATGAAAATTTTAATCTTGAAGAAAAATGTATAGCAAAAGGATATGAAACATCCTAAAAACTTATACTATGCTATAGACTTTATATTTATTCACTAATTATATGTATAATACATTTATAAAGCTAAGTTTAATTTATAGTTTAATATATTATTTATTTAATTATTGTGTGCCGATTAAGTTTGTACATTATTATTCAGAAGTGCACATGCATTTGCACCCATGCCAGAGTTCTAGTTCCGCTATAACTTAACAAGACAAGTTTCGTATCATGCATTAATTATTCAGAAAGAGAGAAAATATACCAAAACACCTCCAGTAGATGGTTACTTTCTTTCTAGTCCCATACATCTGGATTGCTTCTGACTCCCCATCTCAATATTATTTCAAATATAATTCTATTGTAAAACACGTCGACCACTGGATGGTAAGCCAGCTCACGTTTCGTAGTGGACCAGCCTACTTGTGCTTGAATTGGACCCGTCCATTCGTGTCAAATTTAAACCTCTTATCTTTTAACTAATTTGAGCCTCCTAATTTTTATATTATAATACAATAATTTATCTTTTTTTTTTAGAAAATACTATAACTTTCTTTGAACTAATAAAACTAAATTGAAGCTGATAGCACAACATTAACAAGCTAAAAAAAAATGAACAATATAGAACTGAATATGTAGCACTAACAGCACAACATTAATCCTCCAATTTATTTTTTTTATAACTGTTTTTTTATGTTTTGATTCACTAAATGATTTAGATCCAATCTAAACCATTCAATCTCCCGACTCTTTACTCTTTAGAATAAACTTAAGTCACTATAAGCCCCAATTAATAATATTTAATTTAAGAGTTATCGAATAAAGATAGTAAAACGTTTAATTGTGTTGATACATTATAGACTATTTCATACAAGACACACCATAGGCTATTTTTTTCTTATTAGAATATAAATTAATTAAAACCCTTCTTTCTTGTATTGAAACACTCTATTCCCAGACTATATACCCAGATATGTGTCCCGATTTTTCACTCATATTTTTCTATTATTCCCGTATTTATTTTTCTTTTATTGTTGTTTTTACTATTTCATTTGGTATCGGATACGCATTTTTGTGGACTTAGAACTAGCCCAAGACAGTACCCAGGATTCGATCCCGATGTGCTACTTAATTTGATCTTTCAAATAGTTAGACTAGATCAGTTTCAATTTCAGATATTATTTTACAATATTATGAAATTTTCATGATTTTTTGAAATTTTTCTGAATTATTTTGCAAAATCTTCTAAAATCGGTATCGATCGATATCTCCGATCGATTTTTGAATTTTTAATTTACAAATAAAGTTGAATTTCTAAAATCTACTTTCATTATTTCTCAGGTTCATATTTTCTATTTTAACATATTTTTGGAGATTTTTCTGAATTAGTCAAAGTTCGACCGAATCGATGTCGACAGGTATAACTGATTGATTTCACGATTTTTAATTTACAAACTGGATTGAATTTTTTAAATCTGATTTCACATTGTTTGTCAGGGTAATATTTTTATTTTTTAAAATTTTTGAAAATCTTTCTGAATTAGTCAAAATCTAACCGACCGATTAAAATATTATTAGTTTCTTTCTTTCTTTTTTTTTCTTTTCCCTTCCCCACACTTTTCTTTTCTTAATTTCCATATTTTCTTAAATTCTTAAATTTCTTATTTTTTATTTTCTTTTTTCTTTTCCTTTTTTCTTTTCCTTTCTTTTTCCTTTTTCTTTCTCCTTTTTCTTTCCTCATGTACTGCCGACCACACCCAATGCCCCGTCATCATCACCTGCCAACACACGCCCCTATCTACTCTCTTGTACCATCTCTCTCCAACACTCCATCTCTCTCACTCTTTTCTCCATCTCTCTCTCTCTCTCTCTCTCTCTCTCTCGCTTTAATATCTCTCTCACTCTCTCAATCTCTTTAACTTATCACCCTCTCCCACTCACACCCTCTCCCCTGGCGAGCGCCACCTCTACCGTTGCCGCCTCCTGGCCGCCGGCCAGCCAAATCCACCATCACATCTCTTCCCTCTCTTAACACTTCCTTCTCCTTCAGCCTCCTCCAACGCCACCATTATCATCACTCCACCATCTCCATTCCCTCTTCGTCCCACCACCCCCTCTTCATCCCACCACCACCTCATCACCACCTCCTATTACCACCAACATCTCCACTCCACCACCATTCCACCACCTTCACTTGAACCACCACCAGCTTCATCACACCACCATCATCTCCACCCACTGCCACCATTCTCCATCACCTCCACTGCCATTTTCACCACCCACAACACCA
Source organism: Agave tequilana (assembly GCA_038442645.1). Taxonomy (NCBI): domain Eukaryota; kingdom Viridiplantae; phylum Streptophyta; class Magnoliopsida; order Asparagales; family Asparagaceae; genus Agave; species Agave tequilana. The sequence continues at coordinate 300,672 of JAVJIF010002375.1, read as the reverse complement.
TCAACACCACCAACTCCACCTCCATCACCCCCTTCTACCATCGCCATCACAATCACTTCCATTACCGCATCCTATTACCACCAACATCCACTCCATCACTTCTCTTTCACCTCACCACCACCTCCACTTCCACCTCTTTCACCTCACCACCTCTATTTCTTCTCTCTCCCCATCATCAACATCATCACTACCACCAACAATAACAACATCACCATCAAAATCTTCACCACTACCACCACCTTCCCACCTCCTCCACCCGGGCACCACTTGCTTCCGGCCACCCAAGCCGTGGCCACCGGCCGTCCAGGCCTTCCGGATACCTCTGGTGGCCACCTGGCTGTCGACCACTCCCATCCCTCTCTCCCTTATCTTCTCTCTTCTCTTCTTTCTTTTCTTCTCTCTTTTCTTTCTCTAAACTGTCTTTTTCTCTTTCTTTCTCTCTCTCTCTCACACTCTCTTTCTTTCTCTTTATCTCTTACTTTCTCTCTCTTCCCTCTCCCTCTCCCCCTCCCTAATTGTATCTGCTCTCTCTCCTCTCTCTGAGCTCTCTTTCTCTCTAAGTTCTCTCTAGCTCTCTTTCTTTATTACTTTCTCTCTCCTTGCGCTTCACGCGCTAATGCCCCCGGTGTTTCCTTGGACTCTGCCACCGCATCCCTATTGACTATTAGATAGGTATCATTCTTTGATTTTGCGAGTATTCTTTTGGACTGCGAGTACCACTTCCTAGTTTAGCGAGTACTTCCCTGTGTTACATGTGGACTTGTAGTTATTTATATGATATATGTATTTATATTCGTAGGTGATAGTTGTATTGAGGTCAGTGCTTGTATAATTGTATCGGTGTGACAAATATTTGTAATAGTGTAACTGATTCTTATATATATGTATGTTTTTGGACTAACGATGGTGTAGGTTGCAGGTACTCTAGTTAGAGCCCTCAGATGAACTATCCTTCGAGGATTGGCCGTCCGAAAGACCACTCTGCAGGCTATCCAATAGGCTTCGGCCTTGTATCCTCTGTTGGTTTTGTGGTAGTTTGGCGGGATAGTTCGCCAGGTTGCAGTTACTGTGGGCTTAAACCCTCTGGGTTTTGTTAGCTTTATCGAGAGTCTAGCTACGCCGTGTGGCTGCAAGCCAAACTTAATTGCGATACCTCGTCAGGCACGGCTTTGTTAATCTCCCGCTTGCTTAGCCTCCTGGGCTTAAACCCTCTGGATTTTACTATCTACGCTGTGTGGCTGCGAGTCGAGCTTAATTGCAACATCTCGTCAGGCACGGCTTAGCTATGCTCTCACTTTGCTTAGCCTCCGGGCTCAATCGCCTTGCCGTTTCTTTTAAATTAACTCCCGCCTGAAAGGTGAGCTCAGCGCTTATTCTCTAGATTCGCTCGATCGAGAGTTTTGCCATGTCTGACCAGCATAGCGTTTTGTCACGCTCGAGCCAGCACATGTGCGTAGCTCTGTCGATACGCTTTAGCGATTAACATTGCTCGCTGACTTTACCCAGCGCTACTTGGTTTGGCCTGTTTATGCGCTTAGTAAATTCCTATTATATCTTTTTACTGTATATATGTGTGTGTTTGGTACTAACGCTTCTGCAGGTACTTACATAGCCTTCGGGCTTAACTGCTTCACGGTTTCACTATTCAGTCTTCGGGCTTAATCGCTTAGCGGGTTCATCATTTAACCTTCGGGTTTCATATCGCTCCGACGGGAGGCGAGCTTAGCGCTCAGCGCTTTACAGCTAAACTCGTTCGAGTGTAGCTTTGTCGCGTGCATTAGCCGGGTGTTTCATACATTCGCTTTGCCACGAGCGCAGCCTCGCCGAACGCATTAGAATCTGAAGCTGCACGCTAGCTCTATCGGGAGCCAAGCTCCACCATGTACTGAGTATTATGCTGACATGACCTAACTTGCTCCAGCTTAACTAACCCCACCTGGATAATTCATTTAGTAGTTAAAATAATTATTATTGTTAAATTGTGAAGAATTTGAAATGTTTACTCATACTATTTTCTTATGTCATGTCAGATGACCTGCTAATTGCCGACACATGATGTTGTGATTATGTGTTCATTTGTATCTTATATTTTGCTTGTACTGTACACTTCACCTGACACCGACATATTAATTTCCTGACTCATGATTATCACTTTTGCGGGGACTTGACACTTGCATCATGTTATACACCCAGAGATCATGTACTCCTGTATACTGTATGCTTTTCATTATTATTATTATATTCATGTTAATCCCTATAAACCGATCATCATGGACATAATCTGTAATAATTGACAACTTACATCGGGACGGGGAAAACTGATGGAATTAATGTGTACATGTTTATAATGGTCAAATATTGTGCAACTGAAACTTCAATCTACCTGAGAGTTACTAGGTATTCGGTGGCGTGCACTGGCACCCTGCTCCAAATTCCATCCTTTCAGGACATACAAATAAGACCCTTACAACTTAATGGTCAGTTCTGGCTCAGTACCGAATGCTCTTTGGCCTATCCCGGGTATGCACAAGACCCAATTAAACATGGCTCATTGATCTCCCATCAGTTTTCAATAACCATCACATTACTCATAAATGGATGTATGTGGACTGGGACGTCAGGTCAAATAACTAGACATACGTTTCGAATGAGTAATAATAATATAATAATCTGATTGCATTCATTTAATAAGGATCCCGTGTTATATTATTTGTTGTGGTTACTTTATGCTTGCGTGACTTGAGTATACGACACAGCTTAATAACCCAACGATTATAATATTAAGAACATGTGTTATTTGGTTATTCCCTCATTCGGGTATTGGTACTCGTGTATCTGAAATACACCTTGAGGAAGTGAATAGGTGTACAAGATAATCTAATGGGAAATGATGCAGAATTAAAAACTCAATTGCAACACACTATGTGTAACCAAAAAGTGTAGCCGAATTCGCGGTGAAGGGCTCTGGACTATCTCCTCGAGATTCCTCTAAATTAAGAGTTGAGGTGCTATATGAAGCTCTCTTGGTTCAACACAAGTATGAACACACACAAACTATATCTAGCATATGAATAAATGCAATATAAAGCAATGCAAGATATAAGAGAGAAAGAGTTAAGAGATAGTGGATCAAACGCAAACAGTAAGATATGTTTCGAGGTTTGAGCCACTGCTCTATGTCCTCGCCTTCACACAAAAGGATTTTCACTATGTCCACACAGGACTTTCCACAAAGGGACCTCTACCGAGGAATTACAGCTCTACACTTGGAATACACAATTCTTCTCTCAAACACAATCACCTCTACACAAGAGAGATAGGCACAAAGTCAAAACACAATCACCTCTACACAAGAGGGATAAGACACAAAGCCAAAACTGAACCACAATCACCTCTACTCAAGAGGAATAGGCACAAAGCCAAAACTCAACCACAATCACCTCTACACTAGAGGGATAGGCACAAAACCAAAACAAAGAAGAGACTAAAAACTTGGTGATCACAATAGACCACAAACAACACTTGGTGATCACAGTAGACCACAAACAATTTTTCTCACAAAAAATAAGATCTTATAGATAGGATTATATATGATAGCTCAAGTGTGAGAAAATAAAGTATTTGGAAATGAAAATAACAAAAAGAAACACTTGGGAGAAATACAAGGTAGATGTTGAAATAAAGATCAAAATCAACTTCCCAAAGACTCTTTTTTCTTTGATTTTTCCAATACTTTAAAAACAAATAAAAGATAAATCTTTTTTGCTCAAAAACTCTTTTAAAACTTGCTGCTAAACACTGAGAAAGATTAGAAAATAGCTCTCTAAAAATCTTATTGAAAACAGCTTGAGAGAAGAGCTATTTATAGCCTCTCAAAAAAATAGCCATTGGCAGCCAGAAAAGGTCAATTTTGACCTTCCGGTTGACCGTCCTATGGTTATATTTCTGACCGTTGTGACTCCAGTCGACCGCCCGATCGACCGAGCCTAAAGGCTCATAGCCTGTCGGTCAACTGCCCGGTCGACCAGTACTACCCGAGAGTTGGATAGTTACAGTCGGTCAACCACCCGATCGACCGGCCTTCTAGGCTGGCCTTGTGCACGTCCTCGTGCACATCGATCGACCGGTCGATCAGTAGGCTCAGAAACAGGTTTTGAGGAATTGAAAACTTGTCTTTTTAACTCCAATAAATTCCCATAAAATCTCATAAATTTCACAAAAATCAGTTCTTATAAATATTTGAAGAACAAATATGTGTGACCAAAAATCAACACATATTACAAACTATTTGAACTATTTTTATGATATCAAAATTATGCTTTAAACAGAAAACTATATTTTTCAAAACTTAGATTTTGAAATGAAAAAACGTTTTCTCCAAAACTTGTATAAATATAAAAACATGATAATAAAATACATTTGAAGTATATTGTATATGGATAAAATTCAATACACATGTAAATTATATATCTATGTTTTTGACATGAAACCCAAAATAAATTTTGTTAATTACAAAACTCTATACACATGAAATAGAATCATCAAAATAAGTTTTTCTAAATATATAAAGCATAGATGTATATAGATGAAATTCAATATACATTAAACCATGTAAACTTGTTTTGATTCTATCTATTCATAAAAATCTATATATATGTGTATTTGAAATCCAAAACAAGTTAAACCGAAAACTAAACGTATTGAACTTATGCGTGTATGTGAACTTGAGCATATCAACACTAATCTATCTTACACAAGATCTAAACACAAACTTAAAATAAATAAACTGAAGTCTTCTTCTAGAACTTCTTCTTCAAGCTGACTCGATCCAAATACAATCCAAAGAGCTTGATTTCATCCGAGTTCTAGATGCGATCTTGACGCGGGAGCTCTTGAATCTACATGAGTTAGCTTCAAAACTCTTTTGTTGAGGCTAAACACCTACTAATATCTTGATCAATAACTGAAATTATATAAACACAAGAACATTAGTAAACTAACTTTTATAAGGTAGTCCTCATCAAAACTAAGGTGAAAGGTCTCTAGGCTAATAATCTCCCCCTTTTTGATGATGACAAAACTTATGAGGTTATATATGCATCCATTAAGGATAGACTTCCTAGAAGCTCCCCCTTAACATATGCATGATCAATAAACATATAAAGATATCTAATGAAGCTCAAAACACCAATAAAAACAAGATATATATGCATAAATATAAAACTTGCATATATAAACCTGAATTCTTCTCCCCCTTTTTGTCATTCATCAACAAAGCGGAAAAGACGAACAAACAATAAACATATTTTAAAATAAAAATTTGATACCAATTGTAGGCTGTCTAAAGATCACTAAAAGACAAGTCATCAAAGGCAGAGTTCCAAACTCCAGACGCAGGGCGCGTCTCAGCCGCACCAAGGCGCGAGGGTCGAAACCCGCGTCTCAGCCGCACTAAGGCGCGAGGGTCGAAACCCGCGTCTTAGCAGCACTGCAGCATCAAGGGCGAGGGTCGAAACCCGCGTCTCAGCAGCACTACAGCACCAAGGCGCGAGGGTTGAAACCCGCGTCTCAGCAGTACCAAGGTGCGAGGGTCGAAACCCGCGTCTCAGCTGCACCAAGGCGCGAGGGTCGAAACCCGCGTCTCAGCAGCACCAAGGTGCGTGGGTTGACACCCGCGTCTCAGTTGTAACCGTCCCGGTTATAGGGTCAATCACGGCCCACATAACGGGAAAAGTTAACCCCCATTATGGAGCATTTTTAGGAGACACGTACGCCCCTGAAACCTCTATAAATAGCCCCGTTGCTATGGAGAAGGGGTCGGATTTTTGAGAGAAGAACTCTGAGAGAAAAGAGCTTGACTTTAGAGCTTCCACAGAGAGAGAAAGAGAGAGTCCAACCCTTCAGATAACTTGCGTACAAGTTAATCTTTACCTACAATCTCTTGGTCGACAGAGCTGTGCTACTCCGTCCACCATCCGAAGAGAAGATCCCCAGAAGTTCTCGACGTTCACCCGGTCAACGGAAAACAAGATTCATTTTCCACCGCCACTTGAAGAACCCAGCACTAAATAAAGGGGAGATTCAAGACTCAACATCTTCCCTCCCTTGTAGTCGGAGCATTAGTCCAATCTTTCAACTGATTCAAGAAAACTTTACATCAAATTCTTCTACTCCGTACCAAACAAGAGATGGCGACTCCGCTGGGGACTGAATTCTCCACTACCGAGAATTAAGTGTCGCAATGCGACGAGCAGACCTTCGGGTCTAACGCTGAATTCAAAAAAGCCGGTGTAGCCAGAGCCCCTCTGGCTAAATCTTCAAGGAAAGTCTCTGCGGAGACAGAAAAGGTTCTCTGCGAACCTACTATGGTTCTCTGGCGCAACAAGGAAGCACGTCCGCAGTCCAAGTCCTTCACTTTCGAGAACTTGATCGTTCAGTTCGATCAAGGAAGATTTGAAGAAGTCCTCTCTAGGGGTGGTCTTGAAGGTTCACCTAGAGGGGGGGTGAATAGGTGATGGCTAATCTAATGGTCACTTAATGCCAAATAATGCGGAAGTATAAACTATTATGACCTAAACTAATCTTTTACACTAAACACCACGTATAACACAAGAGTGTTGCCGAATTCCCCGTGAAGGACTCTGGACAAACTCCTCTAGATTCCCCTTGATAAGGGTTGAGGTGCCGCGTTGGCTCTCTTGGTTAAATACAAGTGTTAGCAAACAATCTCAAGCAAGTATAACAATTAAGCACACAATATATCAAGCATGTAAAGATAAGACAAGTAATAGCATGCAAGATATAAACAAGAGACAAAGAGAGAGAGAGTGAGCAATCACAAACACAAAGGATTTGTTTCGAGGTTCGAGCACACTTGCTCTACATCCCCGCCTTTGACACACGAAGGATTTCCACTATAATCGATCCCAATGGATCACCCGGTGTCGCAACACCTACAAGCTCTCGGACTCCCTAGTCCGTACATACCGCAAGCCCACCGGCTCGCCGAGACCGCACCTCAAACAACAAGTTCGCACCCGAACTCGAAACAACGCGGACACACACATCTGCCTCCTCAAAGTACAAGAAAAGATCTCTTGGTGATCTAAACACTTTGATCACCAATAAACACTCTCACTACAACACTCCTATAGAATGAATAATCAATGGATAGCTCAAGTGTTTGTGTGAGAAAAACAAGGAAGAGAATGGTGGAGGAAAACTCAAAGAATCACTTTAAACACTCTTGATAAACTCCCCTTTTGATTGGAAGAATTAGCTCTCAATTTAGTGGAGAAAACTCTTTTAATGAAGTGGGAAAAATTGGCTCAAAGTCCACTAAAAATCTTATCTCAAAACAATGACCAAACCCCCAAATTTATAGGCTAAGAAAAACTAGCCGTTGGGGTCTGTCAGGCCTGCCGGTCGACCGGCCGGTCGACCGCCAACGGTCAAAAATCTGACCGTTGAAGCCTCCGGCCGACCGCCCGGCCGACCGAAATAAACAGAGAGCACTGCTCTCAGTTCCGGTCGACTGGGGCGGTCGACCGGACAACTGCCAGGTCAAGGCGTGCACGTCTGTGCACGTCGGTCGACCGAGCCGGTCGACCGACTTCAGCCCTAGTCGACTTGGTAGGTCGACTAGTCGACTTGGTTGAAGCCTGGAACAGAAAATCTGAGATTAAAAACTTGGTCTTTTTGGCTCACTTAAAATCCCATAAAATACTGAAAAATCTACAAAAATAGTTTTACCAATATATTATGATAAACAAACATGCTTGCACAAAATCAAGGCATGTTATAAATGATTTGGACTATTTTGTAACTTGAAAATATTGGCTCAATTGAAAACAGTATTTTCCAAAACTTGATTTTTCTAAACTTGTTTTCCAAACTTCTTCATGATACAAAAACAAGATATTTTGAATTCATTAAAGCATAGTGTGTATGGATATGATCCACTACACAAATAAAATATCTATGTTTTTGACATTTAGCTCTAAAAATGGTTTTGGTTAAAACATATACATAAGGAATACCAAAAACCAAAGTCGTATTTTTCCAAAATGAAAGTCTTTTCTAAACTGAAAAATTCTTTTATGAAAAGACAACTAAATCAAGAGTGTGTGCGTATATGTACTTGAGCAATCCACCAACTACTCTATCCTTTACATTTTAACTAAAAATAAAAATCTTATACCTAGACACAAGTCTTCATCTTCTTGAAGTCTTCTCTTGAAGCCTTCTCATCTTCTTGACTTGGTCCAAACACCGTGCTAGCTCCAAAACTTGACTTCAAATCCTTTGTTGAAGCTATGCACCTACTAAGATCTTGATCATAAATCTGTCACTAATTAAACACAAGATCATTAGTAAACATAACTACATGAGTTGATCATCATCAAAACAGGTCTAATGCTTCGAGCACGGAAGCATAGAAAGGTCTCCATCACCAAGGTTTCGAAACAGAAACCAGAAGTAGAATTCTGTCAACACCTTTCAGCTTCGTGTGTGGCTAATCAGGTTCCTTGCGAACCTAAGAATCCTCTGCCAAAGCGCATGTGGAGGCCTAAACAGAAGTCTCTGGCCGAAGCCTCAGGCGTAGTTACGCCAAAACCGCGCCTCCTTCGCAAAGAAAAAGGCAAGATGCCTGTCTGCTCCAACAATGCTACCAACCGCGAAGTCCCGACGACAATTATACCGTTGTCTAATTCAAGAGCAGCAACGCCTCGCGCCGACCTCGTTCTTATGAGCGGAGCTACTGTACCATAGCGTACTCGCCGAGTCCATGACCGCAAAGATAGAGCTAAATTACTATCCAAGGCTAATCGCCTTCGCAGCAGCATAGCGGGTAAAGCACCACAGCGTGCTCCGCTCTCCAGTTCGTCAAGCACTAAGCTCGCGCCTGGTGGTGAAGCTAGAACTGAAGCACTATTCTATGCTAAACCCTTCTGCGGGGATAAAAAGAACAGGACATTATCCTATGTACGATCCAAAAGAGCATCTGCGCTAGATTGTTTAGCCCCAAGTGGGTCTGATTTGCAGGAAACATTGACAAATAAATAAACCTCTTCCTCCTGTTGTCAACAAGTGGGATGTCAGTTGGTGACACTCCACTCAGCCCGTTGCCAGCCAGCACCAAGCTTCGCCACTTCTCTAGGCCGACGATCAGTTTTTGATCGACTATCAGTACAAGCCCCAATGAAGCATTGCAAAAGGAGCGTCTCGCGAGATCTACCCTCTGCATCCGTCAACATGACTGGAAGAGGACGAGAGCTATGCAGGGGAAGGCAAGCATCTGACGACACACACTACAGCTCCCCAGATCCAGATTACAGCCCAGACTTAGGCGAAGTCTTGGTGCATGAAGAAGGTGTTTTTCGAAACACCAGATCTAGGGTGACGATACCCTACAATTATGAATAGCCTTCCTCCTCAACGGCCCTAGCCTCGCCAGAGCCCAGGAGATCACTCCAACCATCGGATGAAGAAGATGAAGACAGTGGGTATGCCTCTTCGGCAACAGTTAGCTCAGTACGGACAGACAGAGCATCTGTCAACATGGCTGATAACGCTAACGGTGACCTTCGTCGACGTTTGGAAGCTCAGGAGCAAACTTCCAAGACCCAGCAGGAAATCAATTGAAAGAACCAACTTAAAGAAACAATCTTTTTATGAATTGATACCAACAAAAGGACATGCTATCAATTGAAAGTAAATACCAAATTTTTAATAATACTAATATTGAAAACGTAAGCATATACCAAAATAAAATATTTTTCATCATAAAGAGTAGGAGTAAGATACCAATTTAAAAGTAAAACCAATTGAAAGATAAAATAAGAATTTTTCTCCCCCTTTATGAAATACCAATAAAAAATGTATAAGCTTGTATATAATACCAATTGAAAAATAATTGACATTAAGAAATAAATCAAGCTTAGTAAGAAATGATTCGTGCTAAAAATGTTTGGCATATATATTTAAAGCACAGGTAAACATCTATATGTATGTATTAGAGCAATATGATGTTACTTTAGATATAATCCATACATATATAGAAAACATGAGTGTGCAAAATGAATTTTGATACGAATTAAAATCAAATTTTAGATGATAAAACAAATATTAGTACCACTTGTAGATAAAAAGAAATTTTAAGATACCAATAGTAGATTTTGATATCAATAGAGAGTGAAATTGATACCAATTGTAAGTACTAATTGAAATGAAGTATGAAATATATTTTGATATCAAAAAATATATAAATACCAATTGTAAATTAATGCAAAAATTGTAAACATACCAATTAATATTTAAAAATAAGTCAATTTTAGCATAAACAATTTTATGCCCTTTTTTTATAAAATAAATGTGTAAAGACATTATAAAATAAGCACAATTACGATCATATATATGTATGTATGAAAATGAAAATATCAATTGAAATATGAAGCATACATATATAAGAAATACATATGAGTATACTAAAATAAAATTCTATAAAGATCATATGTATAACTCATACCTACCACCCTATTCATGCACAAGATTAAAAGGATAATCATTAAGGGTATACAAGGTATGGTCGCCCATCCAACCGCCCTTAGGTTGGTAGAGGTTTTCAAAAATATGATTTGAAAGTATTTTAACATATTTGAAAACTCTACCAAATTGAAGAATAAAGATTAGTTTAAAGATAATTTTGAAAATTAATACGAAATCCTTTAAGTAAGAAATAAAACATGAATATATCCATGAGAACATAAAAATCACACAATAATTGACACTCAAAGTCTATAAAGCACAAGAGATTATCATGAATCCAATATCATGAGTAAACAAGATGATATAGAGTGCAAAAATCATGTAGTAAGTATAATCATGGAGATAAGCTATTGAAGCTTAGTTGAAATTTCTTTTATTAAAGACAAAAAATCATCAAAACTAAATATGCTTCAAGGTATATATATGTTTTGTTGAAAGTAAAATTATATATACATATCCTAAGCATAAACGAGTCCAAAAAATTTTTTGCATGAAAAGCAAGTGACTCTAGGCTAGACATGTATATCTAATAGTTTTAGACAAAATTAACATACACATGAAACTAAACACATTTTTATGAAAACATGTACAAAAATAGGAAAAACATATTAAGATGCAAGAATCATCAAAATAAGGTTATACAAGTACATCTAATAGGTACAACTGAGTAATAAAGTACAAACACATAATAATCAAATGTGGCTCACCAGTTGTACAAGTATAAGCACAAGTTTTATCAAAAACTATATTTAAATAAGTAATCAAAAACATGAAGTGAAAAATCATAACAAACATGATCATTAGGGTAAATGCGCGTGTTTTAGAGCTAGGATGTATACAATAGCTAAACTATAGTGAGAACACTAAAATATAAATCCATATAAATATGGGGTATCTCAAATACTACATATATATATCACAAGTCTAATAAATATTGCATTTAAACATAATAAACATGAAAAATCAAGACATGCTAAAAATCATCAATGAGAAAGCATGTAAATATAAATAAGGAGTTAGAGATAGTTACCAAAACTAATAGGGCTCACTCTAGATCTCCAAACCATGGTGGTCCTCCTACTAAACATCCTTGAAGGTGATGCATCCAATATAGTGTTCATGAGCTCAAATACATTCACCATCAATGCACCAATACCCTCATGTCAAGTGAAAGCCCATACCTACTTTAAATATAATAGGGGTGACTTTTGGTACCCACACTTTCTTGCGTCCATGGGGGTTAGCACCTTTCCTAACCCAAACAAACTTGTTTGTAAAATTTAAATTATGTATTCTATCAAATAGAACTTTGCAAGGTGGCCCGTACGTCCACAATGGGTACAAGAGTACACACTAGCATATAAGGTGTCATGTATGTGAACGTAAGAAGCATGTGTATGCCGTGATTAGTGTGCATGAATATGTGAAACTTATTTTTTTCGAAGCATGGATTCCAATTTCTTATGATTCATAGTACATTTGCTCAAAGTGGAGCCCAAACAATCTACACTATTCCTCAATATGCAAATATCATTTTCAATTATTAAATAAGAAGTGGAGCATGCAACATTTTTATTAATAGAAGATGAATTATAGAAGTATGACAAATATGAGAATCAAAATCATCTTTCAAAGAAATATTTTCCTTTGACTAAATCCAGTTCTTTTGAAATTAAAACAATTTTATTTTTCAAAGAATCATTCTCTTTTAAAATAATTTCAAGTTTTGAAGACAAAAGCTCATTATTCTTCAAAACATCATCACAATCGTTTTTATTCTTTAAAAACTCATTTTCTTTTAAAACAAGGTCAAGTTAGGTTTTTAATGAATCCCTTTCATTTGAAACCTCAACTCTCTCTTGCAAAATCATGTTTAGTTTAGAAAACAAATTTTTATTTTCTTCTTTTAATTCAAAACTTTTCTTTTTCAAAAGTTTGTGTATTTCTAGCATGTTTTTATAAAATAGGGAAAGTTCTTCATTTAATGCATGGGCATCCATACTATCATGATCATCATTAGAAGAGGTAGCACTATCATCTAGTTGAGTGTCCGTGTTTACCTCAAGGGAGTCATTCCCTTGGATCATAAAGCAAGCTTGATCGGACTCTTCTCCACTAGACTCTTTCTCCACATTGTTTGTCGTTTGTAGCTCGGAAGAGGTCAAAGTATTCCACACTGTAAAAGCAGAATCACAATGAAAAATCATATATAAATATTCTTTACTAAGTGTATACTTTAGTGCATCAAGGCTTGTGCATTAGCCTCAATATACTTGTCATTACCAAAATACATTTTCTTGGCAGTGACAAGATAAACATGCAAACCTAGGGCTTTTAAATAAGCACTCATCCTAAACTTTCACATATCGACATTAATAACATCAAACATGAGAGGGGCAAGGTGATCCATGAGTGTATAAGCTAAATGTGTGCAAATGCAAATCAAGATTAGCAATCCAAGGTCTCACTCCTAGGTGATTAAACCAAATACCAGGAGCGTAGGCTCTGATACCAATTTAAATACACCTAGAGGGGGTGAATAGGTGTATAAGCTAACCTAATAGAAAATGATGCGGAATTAAAAACTTAATTGCAACACACTATGTGTAACTAAAGAGTGTAGATGAATTCCCTGTGAAGATCTCTGGACTATCTCTTCGAAATTCCTCTAAATTAAGAGTTGAGGTGTTATATGAAGCTCTATTGGTTCAACACAAGTATGGACACACACAAACTATATCTAGCATATGAATAAGTGCAATAAAAAATAATGCAAGATATAAGAGAGAAAGAGTTAAGAGATAGTGGATCAAACGCAAACAATAAGTTATGTTTCGAGATTCGAGCCACTACTCTACATCCCCGCCTTCACACAGAAAGATTTTCACTATGTCCATACACGACCTTCCACAAAGGGACCTCCACCGAGAAATTATAACTCTACACTTGAAGTACACAACTCTCTCAAACACAACCACCTCTACATAAGAGGGATAGGCACAAAGCCAAAACACAATCACCTCTACACAAGAGGGATAAGGCATAAAGCTAAAACTCAATCACAATCACCTCTACTCAAGAGGGATAGACGTAAAGTTAAAACTCAAGCACAATCACCTCTACACTAGAGGGATAAGCGTAAAACTAAAATAAAGAAGAGATTATAAACTTGGCGATCACAATAAACCAGAAAAAACACTTGGTGATCACAGTAGACCACAAACAATTTTCTCATAAAAAACAAGATCCTGTAGATAGGATTAGATATGATAGCTCAAGTATAAGAAAATAAAGTGTTTGAAAATAAAAATAACAAAGAAAAATACTTGGGAGAAATACAAGATAGATATTGAAATAAAGATCAAAACCAATTTTCTAAAGACTCTCTTTTCTTTGATTTTTCTGCCACTTTAAAAACAAATAAAAGATAAATTTTTTTGGCTCGAAAACTCTTTTAAAACTTGCTGCCACACACTGAGAAAGATTGGAAAATAGCTCTCTAAAAATCTTATTAAAAACAGCTTGAGAGAAGCCCTATTTATAGCCTCTCAAAAAAATAGCCGTTGGCAGCCAGAAAAGGTCAATTTTGTCCTTGTGGTCGACCGGCCGGTCTACCATCCAACGGTCATATTTCTGACTATTGTGAGTCTGGTCGACCGCCCGGTCAAACCGAGCCTAAAGGCTCATAGCCTCCCGGTCGACCGGCTTTCTAGGCTAGTCTTGTGCACGTCCTCGTGCACATCGACCAACCTTTGGTCCGGTCGACCAATCGGCCGACCGCCAGCAGGCTCAGAAACAGGTTTTGAGGGATTAAAAACTTATCTTTTAAACTCCAATAAAATCTCATAAATTCTTCAAAATCAGTTCTTATAAATATTTGAAGAACAAATATGTGTGACAAAAAATCAACACATATTACAAACCATTTGAACTATTTTTGTGATATCAAAATTATGCTTTAAATGGAAAACCGTATTTTCAAAACTTGGATTTTGAAATGAAAAACCGTTTTCTCCAAAACTTATATAAATACGAAAATATGATATTGAAACATATTTGAAGCATATTGTGTATAGATAGAATCCAATACACGTGTAAATAATATATACATATATATATTTGACATGAAACCCAAAATAAGTTTTGTTAATTACAAAACTCTAAGCACATGAAATAGAATCATCAAAATAAGTTTTTCTAAATATATGAAGCATAGATGTATATAAATGAAATCCAATATACATTAAACCATATAAACTTATTTTGATTCTATCTATTCATGAAAAGCATATATATATGTACTTGAAATTCAAAACAAGTTAAACTGAAAACCAAACGTATTGAACTTGTGTGTGTATGTGAACTTAAGCATATCAACACTAATCTATCTTACACAAGATCTAAACACAAATTTAAACTAAATAAACTGAAGTCTTCTTATAGAACTTCTTCTTCAAGCCGACTCGATTCAAATACGATCCAAAGAGCTTGACTTCATCCGAGTTCTAGATGTGACCTTGACGCGCGAGCTCTTGAATCTATATGAGTTAGCTCTAAAACTCCTTTATTGAAGCTAAACACCTACTAATATCTTGATCGATAACTGAAACTATTTAAACACGAGATCATTAGTAAACTAACCTTCATAAGTTAGTCATCATCAAAACTAAGGTGAAAGGCCTCTGGGCTAACAATCTCTCTCTTTTTGATGATAACAAAACTTATGAAGTTATATATATCATCCATTAAGGATAGACTTCCTAGAAGCTCCCCTTTAACATATGCATGATCAATAAATATATAAAGATATGTAATGAAGCTCAAGACTCCAATAAAAACAAGATATATATGCATAAATATAAAACTTGCATATATAAACCTGAATTCTTTTCCCCCCTTTTGTCATTCATCAAAGAGTGAAGACGAACAAACAATAAACATATTTTAAAACAAAATTTTGATACCAATGAACACGATCAATTGAAAGAACCAATTTAAAAAAACAATCTTTTTATCAGTTGATACCAACAAAAGGACATGTTATCAATTGGAAGTAAACACCAAATTTTTAGGTAAACAGTATATTCATTTTGTAATAAGAATACTAATTTGAAGATAATACCAATTTTAAAATTATTAATACCAATATTGAAAATGTAAGCATATATCAAAGCAAAATATTTTGCATCATAAAGAGTGGGAATAAGAATCAATTGAAAAGTAAAACTAACTGGAAGATAAAATAAGAAATTTCTCCCTCTTTATGAAATACCAATAAAAAATACATAAGCATGTATATCATATCAATTGAAAATAAATTGACATTAAGTACCAAATCAAGCTTAGCAAGAAATGATTTGTGCCACCGTATTAAATTCCCTGATTTCGTATTTACTGGCTTTTACTTGCATGAGTGATCCACGTCACTATGATCTCGTACACATCTGTTTGCTTGTGCACGCTACTTAGCTTCATTTTACGTATTGGTTGGGTTGTTTTCTAACAGCCCTGGACCTGCAAGTCCAAATTTCAGAGCTTGGACTGTGGTGACCCCTTTCGTGGAGAATAGGCTGATGCAACGGTAGCATGATGGATCGGTGCTAGAGTGTCCGTAGTTCTTTTCATCCAGCCCCCTCTTGATTGGCTCGCGAGGTTTTTTTGTAGCTCGTAAGCATCTATCAGCTCTTGTACCTTGTATATCTCCTTATAAACCATACTTTTGCATCCGTTGATGAAGTAGTATTCATGTAATATTGTGCCACAACCTGTGATAACTGAATAATTGTAATATTTTGCTGGAATATATAATACCGCGTACTTTTATACTCTAATTCTTGCCTCTATCGATGCTTAAAATACATATGCGAGGGTATTTCCGTCCTATATATGTACGTCACAGAAGCGTCCTCATATCCGCGGGAGCGGGGCGCTACATGTATTCTCTTGACTCTTTACGACTCATATTAGTTTTCTCAGTCTAGGTCCAACGAAATTGACCATTTGATCGGCTTGGTTCAACAAAGAACTGAAAAGGATAGAAAACTGTTTGGATCTATCGGTTCAACAAGAAACCGGGTGATCCAACCGGCTCAACTAACTGACTTGAACCCCGTGGTTCACACAAAATGAATGGGTTCATTTAAAATTTTAATATAGATTGTTAATAGCATGATTTGAAGTTGTGTTCTTATTAAAAAAAAAAAATTAATATCCTTAATCCATACTATGTGCACTAACCAAGAGTTCTTTCACTTGCTAATTTTGTTAAAAATGAATATATTCTTATATATAAATTGCATATATCATTAAATGTAATAGACTCTTTCGATTAGATGTACAATTTTGTTGTCTCATACTTCTAAAGACATGTATTTATACAAAATTACCCTACTTGTCTCTTGCTGTATATGAAAATGCAAAAATAAAAAGAGAGAATTGGGGAGGGTGAATAGATGTGAAAAAGATTTCAACGAGAATATCTGTTTTCTAACAGACTCTTTGATTACAGAGGTACATGTAGCTCTGCTTATCTATTATTATGTTGGATCCATCAACACTTGCATAAGAGAGAACTGCAAAAAGAGGTGGGACCGTGGGAGAGATGTTCTCTCTTTCTTTTATGCCTCAAAACCAACAGAATCCGAACTCTATCACAAACTGTTACAATCAAACAAATAGAATGAAATATTGAAAAGCATCTTTTTTTTTTTCTTTTTTTTTTTTTTTTTTTATGACAAAACACATTGTGCCTGCGCAGAAAAGCTGCAAGGCTACCGTATTGTTTGTCAAAACATTGTCCTTGCGTAGAGGGGCTGGGTACCTCACTTTAAATCTGATTTTATTTCGTTATATTTTATTCCGTTATATTGTTCGTTTATACTAACATTTAGTAGTAAATTCTAACATATTTTCTGCTATTTGAACTAAAGTTCTTTTTTAAGAATTATGCTGAATAAAATATTTATGTTACAATATTTATTTTAATAAATATTATTATTAGATAAATTATGATTGAATTATTTATCTTACTAATTTATTACTCAGATGAGACTGACTAAATACTAATTCGATTGGTGTTTGAGGAAGAATTTGAAAGTCTACAATTAAGGAACGTTTAATTGAAAAAAAAAAACCTCCTACTTGATTTTTACCGACCTAGCTATTTGTACCTATTCACCTTAATTAGTTGTCGGATGTAACAATTATAACACTAATAGTACAACGTTTAACCCTCCAATTATTTATTATATAAACTTTTTTTTATGTTTGATTCCCTAAATAATTTAGATCCAACCTAAACCATTCGATCTCCAGGCTCTTTACCTTTTTTAGAATAAACTTAAGTCACTGTCAGTCCCAATTAATAATATTTAATTTAAGAGTTTTCAAATTAAGGTAGTAAAACATATATTGTGTCGACACGTGATAGAATAATTCGCTCAAGATGCACCATAAGCTATTTATTACTTATTAGAATAAAAATTATTAAAAATAGGATTTGGATCTTGGCTCCAATTGAGCCTGCAATCATGCATTTTTCAACTGGGCCGGGCCATGGGCCGGTCCTAAAAAAATATGAGCCCATCATGGTTTATAGTCTAGACATTGTTGTGCATTAAAAATTTTGTATCAACCCATCGATGCATTGAGCCAGCCGAGCTCATTCCAAACCCTACTAGAAACATAATTTGAGACTCCTTATGTTAGGTTCGGGTGACTCAAAATGGAGAGCATGTCCACCAGAAGGAACCGGCCCTTTGGCCGGTTTGGTTCAACATAGAACTGAAAAAGGGAAGGAAACCGTTCGGACCGATCGGTTCAACAAGAAACCGGGCGATCCAACCGGCTCAACAAAACCGACTTGAACCCCGCGGTTCGCCGAAAATGAATGAGTTCGTTTAAAATTTTAATACAGACGGTTAATAGCATGATTTTGAAGTTGTGTTCATGTAAAAAATAAATATCCTGAAGCTATACTATATATGGGGGCATTGTAAGTGACCCACATTCCATGCAAACACGCAAGCGCTCAGATTCGTTTCATGCAACAGAGTATAGCGAACTACGTAGGCTATCACAGGATAGTGGATCCATTCAAGCTTAGTTAAGAACCAGCGCTGTATCCAGTTACGAATTTGACAAGCCCAAGCTATACTTGTCCACCTTTTGACGGCATGTGTCACTTCTTTTATTTGTGGTTTGTATATAAGAGAAACGTGTCCAACATAAACATTGACTTGGACTATACAACATGTTTGACTTGTACTATACAACATAAACATTGACTTGGACTATACAACGTGTTTGACTTATGTGCCACACCTAACTCTGAGACTCATAAGTAAACAACTAACAACAATATAAATGTCTAAGGGGAAATTGTCTTTAAGCTTATGAGATGAAACGGTCATGTGACAGAATCCATACGTTTTGAAACCGTGTGGTCAAGTCTGTCGACTAAGTTTTTAAGTAAAAAAGCCCTTCTCCCTACTAAAAAAAATCTCATATTACTCACATTGTCTTTAATTAGATGTCCTGTCTTAGTTGATTTTAACGGCCCGCGTGACATGTATTTAATGCTTGTCACGTGCTAGTCGTGTGGGCCAGTTTGGGGGTTTTTTTTTTTATTTTTTTTTCTTTTGTAATTTTTGTCCACCGCAAGGTGGATAAATTTTTTTACATTGATAATTTTTTTGCAAAGATAATTTTTTTCATATATGTTATATTTCTGTCAACTTCAAGCTAGAAAGTTAGAAAAATATTTATAAAAGACATAAATTGATGAAGGTGAACAAAAAAATGAATGTTGAACAAAAATATAAAAAAGTAGAAAGAAATTGACAAAAGAAGGACCAAAAAGACGAAAGTTAGAAAAAATTATAAAAAAAAAAGTAGACAAAAAATATAAAAGCTGGACATAAATAAAAAAAAGTAGATAAAAATTGAGAAGGTGGAAAAAAAATAAAAATTGGACAGAAATATAAAAAAGTAGACAGAAGTTATCCATTTTTCTGTAATTTTTGTCCACCTCAAGGTGGATAAGTTTTTTTCCTCAAGGTGAATATTTTTTTTTTGTAGAGATAATTTTTTGCATATACTCTATATTTCTGTCCACCTCAAGCTAGAAATTGGGAAAAATTTATAAAATTAGACATAAATTGACATAGGTGAACAAAAAAGACCAAAGTTAGATAGAAATATAAATGAAGTAGACAGAAATTGACGCAAATGGATAAAAAAGACAAAAGTGGTACAGAAATATAAAAAAATAGAAAGAAGTTATCCATTCTTTTGTAATTTCTGTCAATCTCAAGGTGGATAAATTTTTTTTTTGCATTGATAATTTATTTTTGCCAAGACATTTTTTTTTGCATATATGCTATATTTTTGTCCACCTCACACTAGAAAGTTGAATTTTTTTATAAAATTAGACATAAATTGATGAAGGTGGACAAAAGAGATGAAAGTTGGACAGAAATATAAAAAGTAGATAGAAATTGAAAAGAGTGGATAAAAAAGAGTAAAATTGGACAGAAATATAAAAAAAGGATAGAATTAAAGAATATAGACAAAAAAAGACGAAAGTTGGACAAAAATACAAAAAATAGACAGAAATTAACGAAGGTGGACAAAAAAGTGAAAGTTGGATAGAAATATAAAAAATATAGATAGAAGTTGAGTGAGGTAGACAAAAAAATAGAAAAATAGGTGTGATTTCCATGTTTTATATTTAATTTTCAAATTTTCTATTTTATAATAATCTCCTTATTTTATTTTTATCTCCCTAGAAGCTCTAAATCTCTCCATGACAAACGAATTCTTGTTTGTCGTTTATTTGGTCAAGTGAGACAAATCAAGAGAAAGTTGGAGAGAAACTTATAAAAAAGACAAAAGTTGACAAGAATAGATAGAAATAGAGAAAGTTTAACAGATATTTATAAGAATAGATAGAAATTAACGAAGAAAGTGGACAGAATATTAAATAAAGTGAACATAATTTTGAAAAGTGTACAAAATATATAAGAAAGTAGATAGAAATTTGGAGCATGTAAACATAATACTAGAAAAGTGTAAAAAAGTTAAAAGTTAACAAATTAATTTTTCCAAAAAAATTATCAATGCAAAAAAAAAAAAATTATCCACCTTAAGGCGTATAAAATTTAGAAAAGAATAGACAAAAAAAGCCTCTAAACCTGCTCATGTGATTAGTGTGTGACAAGCATTAAATGCCTGTCACGCCGGCTGCTTAAATCAACTCAGAGAGGGTATCTAATTAATGGCAATTTGAACAATATGAGATTTTTTAGTAGGAACAAGGGCTTTTTCACTTAAAAACTAAGTCAAGCGGCTTTACTATATGATTTTAAAGTACAAAATTTTTTTCACATAACAGTTTCATCTCAGGGGCTTAAAAATAATTTTCCCAATATCTAAAGTCCAGTGCGCACTGTAATACCCCGTTCCTGGAATACGTACATAATTGCGTATTCAGTTTTTCGATCGTATTTTTCGATTTACTTTCCGTATTTGACCGATTTCAATTTTAAATATCATTTTCCAATATAGTGTATTTTCTATGATTTTCTGGAATTTTCCGGAATTAAAAGGAATTTCTTCAAAACCGGTGTCGACCAGTGCTGCTGATCGATTCCCGAATTTTTATCTTGCAAACTGTTTAGAAATTCTAGAAGATTCTTTAGACATTTCTGCTTAGAATAATATTCCTTACTTAAATACTTTTTCTGAAGATTTTACGAATTTATGGATTTTCCGCCGGAGTCGGTAGAAGACTGATTCCAGTATTTTTATTTCACAAACAGCTAGGAAATTCTAGATGGTCCTTTAGACTTTAATTCTTGGAATCACATTTCTTACTTAAATACTTTTTCTGAGGATTTTATGATTTTATGAAAATTCTTTCGGAGTCGGTAGGTAACTGATTCCGGGATTTTTAACTTTAAAACTATACAGTATTTCTTCAAACGGATTTCACTATAGGTCTTTATATATTATTATTGATTTTTGGTGAAAATTGCGAGTCGATCCGAGATACTTGAATTTCGGACGATTTCGGTATTTTCCGAAATGATTTCCGCATCTTTGACTTTAACCTAGGAATCCGTGTTTCCAAAATTTTACTTTTTCAAGTTAGAGAAAATATCTTCTCTTTTACAAATTCTTCCCTTTTTCCTTTTCTCTATTTTCCTTTACTTCTTCCCTAAGCTAAAGGATTTCCAATTACCAAAAATTCCAATCTCTTTTACACCTCTCCACATTCCACACTCTTCCTCATTAATACCCTCCACCTCATCACCTCTTTGCAAGTTTTAATTGGCCAAAGAGAACACCTCACTCCCCACTTGGCAAATTTTGATTGGTCAAGAAAATATCTCATCCCCTATTTGCACAAAAACCCCTCCCTTCTATTTAATTACATCCCCTTTACAAATCTAAAACCTATTTAAACACATCCTTTACATTTTAATTCCTTTTCTTCATTTCACCAAGAAATAGCCTTTACAAAATCTCTCTCCTTCTCCAACTCAAACCCTAAACTTCCAAAAGCAAACCTAGGTCTTCATCTTCATCTCAAGCAACTTCAACCTTGGGATTTGGGATCGTCTTGGACCTATCGTCGACCACAATCTTTCGGAACTCGTAAAAGCTTCACACAACCGTTCGAGGTGAGTATATTTACTCACCAAGACTTGATCAATTCCTAGTATACATGTATCTTCATATCTAGTGGACCCGTGTCATCAAAATCATATTTTTCTTATTTTTAGACTATCAAAATCAACCAACACAAAATCTGATTTTTTAGACAATTAACAGCAGATTTCAGAACTTCGGTCGACCGGCCCAAGGGGGGCAGTCGACCGATGTGCACAAACGTGCACAGTTTTGAGTAGGCGGTCGACCGGTTCACCAACCAGTCGACCGGTAGAAAACCTGGAGCTCACGGCCCTGTATCGGTCGACCGGCAGTCGACCGACAGGCGACCGTTAGTTGTGTCTCCGGTCGACCGGCAGTCGACCGGAAGTCGACCGACCAAACCTGGAGGTCACGGCCTTGTATCGGTCGACCGGACGTCGACCGTTAGTTGGTGACTGTCCCGTATCGGTCGACCGGCCATTTAACCCAGTCGACCGATAGTCTGGTTTTGGGCCAAAATTGCTGATTCTTCTCTTTTCTGAAATTGGATCTTATCCTTGATACATATATGATATATTATCATTGCTAACACTTCATAACTGGTACTTCAGTACATGTCATTACATATTCTCACTCCTTGACTTGTTACTTGATATATATCACCCCTCGCCATGCCATTACTTCATGTATGTCAATCACATGCTACCGTTTCATATCTGATTATATCACATGACTATTATCAATCACTTAGTATGACTTGTTGCTTGCTAATATCATCACCTTGTCATGCTATCTGTTAGAACCAAGCATGATACACCGATTCTTACAATTATCACGATAAAGGGGATGTAACACCTGATTACCGTTATGTACTGATTACTGTTATGTATACCTGTTATGATATTGTTCATTCCCGAAATCTGATAATTATGTTAAAAAGCTATAAAAAGGACAACTTGTATGGGTATGGGAGGAAGTGATGGATGCCGGAATGATACCTTGCTTATAGTGATGGAATAAAAGTATATATATATGGATATATATATATACATTGGTGAAAGTGTTATGGCAACTATTATTAGGGGGACTTTGAGCCTCCAAACTGGTTCCAGGTGTATGGAAACCACTATAAGAAGTGATATCAGTTCTCCATCTACTTCCGGTAACGACCCTCGACTCTCTTATATATGGATGTATGTGAGTCGGGATATATACCGAGACACATACCTAGATATATGAGTCAGACGAGTAATAATAATAATTATATGCCTGTTATATTTCCAATCATGATTCCAGTGATGATTCCGGTTATAATCTTAGTTATGATTCATGTTAGGATAACTGTTATGATTCCTGTCTTAGTTCCGGTTATGACTCATATTACACGTGTTATGGACCTCTCTGATTATTATTATTATGTATTCCTGTTTTGACTATCATATGATTTGCAACTCTGATTCTATACGCTTGGATTTCTGTGGCATGAGATAATGGTATATATATGAGGGTTTCCTTATTTGGATTATTCCTTCGATGTACTAGTCTCATGGGACCGTGACTTAAGCGTATACAATCACTTTTGCTTGTAATCAGCTTTACTAGTGTTTTCCTGTTTCATGATTATGTTATACCCGTCCTTATATACCATACTTGTGTTCTAACCCCTATTCATGTCTCTTAGCCACTTGGCTGTAGTTCACTTATTGTTATATGTCTTGATTCCTTGGATTTGCATATTCAGATTTCGAAGCTTGGATCGTAGTGGAGCCATCCACTGTAGATTGAGCTTCCTCTAGTGAGCAGGCAGGCTAGCTCTTCTTCCTTCGTGCCAGACTCCTTTGACTCACGGGATCTTCATCCTACTCGTGAGCATTTTTGTATCTTTGTTGTATATTTCACTTTTGGACTTGTTATGATAAAAGACACATGTAATGTGTAGATGTTTATCATACTGTGATGACTTTATATATGTACCTTTTATGTTGGCATATGAAAGAATACCACGCTTTGTGTTGTACTCTGATTTCTTGTTGTACTTTTATGCTTAGCGTATATACGTGGGGGCTTCTTTTGACCTACGTATATACGTTGCAGTGACGTCCCCGTATCCGTGGAATCGGGGCGTTACACGCACTTAATGTGGTGTCTAATATATGAGGTAACATAGCAATTAGGGGTGAGCAGAGTTCGGTTAAAACCGAAAAAATCGCCCAAAAATCGAAAACTGAAACCGAACCGCGTAAATTCGGTCGGGTTTCGGTATCGAGTTCCAAAAGATGAACCGAACCGAATTAACCGAACCAAATTAACCCAGCACAACTTTGCGCCAATACAAGCAACATTCTTGATTTTATAATGATGTTGATGTATGTCTTGTCATGCATGCTTGTGTTTATGTCATGAGTACACAGCTCTAACTTTTCAATATCATTAAAATGCTTGAATTAGTGAAACATTTCAAGTAATAAATTCATGAGCAGTTCACATTTTTGTGTAATATTAAGGTTATTATATACATATCGCTTATATTTTTTTGAAATATTCTGTTATATGCAATAGAGTATTATGCATCTCTTTTAAATATCTAATGTAGATATATTCTAAAGCTTTTCTTAAACCATTTTTGAACTTTTATGTTCGTCTAAGTTTTAAAAGTTAGTTTTGAAAATCACTTAGAGGGGGGTGAATAGGTGATAATGCTAATCAATGCATTATTAAAAATATGATGCAACAATCAACCCAAAACAAGACTAGAAGCCGAATACCCCGTGAAGGGTTCTGAACTCCTTCCTCCTGATTCCTTTAGATATGAGTTGAAGGTGCGCAATGCAATCTTGTTGTATGAGTATTTGATTGACAATGTGATTATACAACAAGCGAATATAATAATGAAAATGAAGAGCAAGTACAATGTAGTAAAGAAAATGTGAAGCAAGTAGATAAAGCAATGAATATGAAGTAAGTGATTGAAGCAAGAATTAAGAGCAAGTAAGAACAAGTAAACCAAACGCAAACACCGAGAATTTTTCCGAGGTTCGAGCACCCAGCTCTACGTCCCCGCCTTCACCCAGAAGGATTTCTAACAACTATAACTTCACAAAGAATTACAATCACACCGGAGTACCCAACTCCACAATCTCAAGTACAAGTTCTCTCTTAGTGATCAAAAGACCACAACTATCTTTTGCAAACACCTCTTTCCCTTATAAGAGCCCTGTAGAGTAATGGTTAGAATTGAAGCTCAAATAGTGTAAGTGAAAAAAGGAAATGAACTAGAGAGAGTTTAGAAAATAAAACTTCAGCGATGAGAGAATCTTCAGCATAAAAACCAAGGACCAAACTCTCTTGAAAGCTTTTGAAAACTTTTGAAACTTTTTGTATATTGCTTGTTGTTTTTCTTAAAAACATAACCCTAATCACCTTTATTTATAGGAGAGGCCTAGGGATTAAAAAGTAAACTCATATAATGTTAATTAGGAAGAATTTGACGCATAAAATATCCCCTAAATTCGTTTAGAAACGAAAAATACAAATTTAAAACGTGTTTAAAAGCTAGCCGTTATGGCTGAAACGGCTACCTCGGTCGACCGGCCGGTCGACCGGGATTCAAACAAAAAGAGCCATTGCAGGCTCTCGGTCGACCGCCCGGTCGACCGAAACAAACAGAGAGTAACACCACTTCAGTCGGCCAGCCGCCCGGTCGACCGAGGTCTTCGGTTGTCCGCCCTGTCGGCCGAAGAACGTGCACACGGATACGCATCCAACCTGCCAGAAAACCAGTTGAGTGTCGGTCGACCGGTCGGTCGACCGGCTCAGGCCAAAAGTCAAGACTGAACAAGAATTTTAAGGAGATTTTGATATCTAATAAAATATTTTTGATTAGAGATATATATAAGATATAAGATTGAGTTTGTAATCAAAAGACTTTGTATTAAATTATTTTATATATATTTATAGGGAATATTTCTAGGAAATGCATGTGCGCAAAAACGTGTGTGTTGGAATATAGAGCTTCAATCCTAATCACTATTCTTTAACAAAACTATAAAACTAGAAACAAGACTAATGAAGTCTCATGAGCAATCTTGAAGTCTTGAACCATGCAAAGCCTAACTAGAGCCTTCTCTTCTATATTCCTTCCTTGATGTGCCATGAACCTTCTTTACTCCATGAACTTAGAATTTCTTGCAAAAGCTAAGCAATGGTCTCCAAACATGGTACAAAACCTGAAACTTATCTTTAACAAACTTATTAGTACCAAATAGCTCTTATTTATTTTGTTATCATCAAAACTCTAAACAAATGGAGAGTGTAACATTTTGGGCCAACAAGTTTATTTTTTAAACCAGTGTTCGCATGAGAAAAATATTGATCACGGGAAAAAGATTCATAATCAAGTTAGATTTGACGAGAAGGTGCGAAAGTTGAGATGGGAAGTTCAATGACGAGGTGATCTCCCAAATTAACCGAAGAGAACCGAACCGATCCAAGTCAGTTCGGTTCGCTTCGGTTCGGTTCATGACCTTATTTGGTTCGGTTCGATTTTGTCAAAATTGGCAAAACCCGAACCGAACCGACCGATGCTCACCCCTAATAGCAATAATTGCCTTCCCCGCCTCATTTGTTAAAATGCAACAACTTTAAACAAATGGCCCATGACATCAGACAAACACAAGTCATATTGTTTGTCAAAACATTGTGCTTGGGTAGAGGAGCCGCGACCCTACAAACCCCTCTACATGGCCAGCCACAGAGAAGCTCTTCATGTAGCCATCCTCCCATGGCTGGCCTTCGGCTACATGGTCCTCCTCCTCGCAGTCGCCTTGGCCACGGCAGGCCACCGCGTCTCCTTCCTCTCGACTCCTCGAAACACACGCAGGCTCCCCAAAGTACCTACTCACCGCCCAGCCCTCATCCAATTCATCGACCTCCCCTTGCCCCCCGTCGAAGGCCTCCCCGAGGACGCCGAGGCCACAGTCGACATCTCGTTCACCGACATTCATTACCAGAAGATAGCCTACGACTCCCAAAGAATCCCATCAGGCATTTCGTCGAACGCCATGTTAGTATTTGAAGGTATTTCAAAATTAAGTAGAGTTCATTTAGTCCCACATTGGGTAGGAAAAGAACTCTTTAGTGCTTATATATGGAGTCCCTCTCATGATGGGTTGTGTGGGTTAGAAACTAGGGGGTGCTCTCGTGCACACATACCCATTGAGGCCCAGCAAAGAAAATTAGGTTACTGGGTTCGAAGAGCTCTCTGCCCAAGTTTCTTCCTCTGTCCAACCCAAGGATTTTTGAATGATGAAAAACTCAAAAACTCTCTTTATTTAATGATGAAAAACTCAAAAACTTTCTTTATAAAGGACCTATTCCCTGATCTCAACAACACAACTCAAGCCTGTGCAGCCCTTGCAAGGCCAGCTCTCGTTGAATCCTAGAGGGTAGGCCGCCATCAACCTGCTGCACCGAGATACTCTCTCAGAGGGGCGCGATCTACTCTTAAAGGCAGTGCTTCACACGCCTCGATTAAAATAGAGAAGTTTCGTCCTTTTTGAAAGTTTAATTTAAATAGCTTATCGGTAATTCGTACATTATTTTCCAACACACCAGTCCCCGGACTACAATCTTTACAACTTCATCCCTTATTGGATCGTCGACATCGGTCGTGAGTTCGACGTGTCGTGTGTCTTCTTCTCCGTCTACTCCGCTGCTGCGATCAACTTCTTCGGCCCGCCGAAGTCGATAACCTAGGACGGGAAGAAGCGGTGGTGGCTGTCACTGGAGAGCATGACCATGAAGCCCGACTGGGTCCCTTTCCCCTCTGCCGTGGCATTCCAGCCCAGCGAGGCAGAAGTCTTCTACCCCAAAGCACGATCGCCAAGTCGTTGGTGACGGCGATGGTCGAAGAAGAAGGAGAGGGAGTGAAGAGCAAGGCGATAGAAATGGGGGTTCTGTTTCCGATAGAGCACTTCACGATGAGTATGTGAAGGGATTCATAGACTACCTCCTCAAATCTGACAATAAATCTGTTATCTGAAAGCGCACTATTAAATGTGTACAATAAATTGTCCCATAGAGACTGAGTGGTCACTGGATGTACAACGGCCTTCAATTAACAAGTTGGGAGATCAGTTGGCGGTGGCAAACAGAGACTCAGTTGGTCCCTTCCCATTCTCCACCAAAAACGCCATCTTGAGCCCCCATGTTGCGTGCACCTCGAGATGACAATGCATGAACCAAACATCTACAACAACAATGCATCAACAACCTGGATAATTCATTTAGTAGTTAAAATAATTATTATTAGTATGATTGTGAAGAGTTTGAAATGTTTACTCATAATATTTTCTAATATCATGTCACATAACCTGTTAATTGCTTGATACATGATTTTGTGATCCTATATTCATTTGTATCTTATATTTGACTTGTATTGTATACTTCACCTGACACTGACATATTAATTTTCTGACTCATGATTATCAATTTTACAGGGATTTGACACTTGCTATCATGTTATACACCCAGAGATCATGCACCCCTATATCCTATATGCTTTTCATTATTATTATATTCATTTTAATTCTCATAAACCGATTATCATGAACATAATCTGTAATAATTGGACAACCT
The DNA here is from genome assembly GCA_038442645.1 of Agave tequilana. Taxonomy (NCBI): domain Eukaryota; kingdom Viridiplantae; phylum Streptophyta; class Magnoliopsida; order Asparagales; family Asparagaceae; genus Agave; species Agave tequilana. The sequence goes on along the minus strand of JAVJIF010002375.1, from coordinate 271,833 downwards.
ACATCGGGACGGGGGAAATTGATGGAATTAATATATGTACGTGTTTATAATGGTCAAATATTGTGCAACTAAAACTTCGTTTCTTCCTAAGGGTCACCAGGATTTCGGTGAGTTGCACTGGCACCCTGCTCCAAATTTCATCCTTTTAGGGGATACAAATAAGACCCTTACGACTTAGCGGTCAGTTCCGGCTTAGTACTGGATGCTCCATGGTCGTGTCCCGGGTATGCGCAGGACCCAATATAAACATAGTTCGTTGATCTTCCATCTGTTTCCAATAACCAAACTCACATTATAAATATGTGGATGTATGTGGACTAGGACGTCAGGACACATACATAGACATACCGGTCGAACGAGTAATAATTATAATAATATAATAATCTGATTGCATTCATTTAATAAGAATTCTGTGTTATACTGTTTATTGTGGTTATTCTATGCTTGCATGACTTGAGTACACGACACATTTTAATAAACTAACGATGATAATATTAAGAACATGTGTTATTTGGTTATTCTCCCATTCAGGTATTGGTACTCATATATCATATTCGAATGAGTTTAGCTGGAGTACGAGTTCTAGTGTGGATTGCTCATGGTATGGTACACAAGAAAAAGAATGATTAAAATATCAGGCGGTACTGATTATTATATTATTATGTCACTCACAATACAGCATGTTACCTTACCTGCATATTTGACTTATCATTGTATTATAGTTCTTCAATCTATGTTTGTACCACTTGAGCTGGACACACTATTTTATGATGTAAGATTTGTCGAATTTACTATTTTATAATGTATTATTCTATTCACGCCCTTTTTGCCTGACACAATACTACACCCATGTATGATTGTCAGTGCCACTGTATTAAATTCCCTGATTTCGTATTTACTGGCTTGTACTTGTATGAGTGAGCCACGTCACTACGATCCCGTACGCATCTGTTTGCTTGTACACGCCACTTGGCTTAATTTTACGTACTGGCTGGGTTGTTTCCTGATAGTCCTGAACCTGCATGTTCAGATTTCAGATATTGGACTGTGGTGACCCCTTCCGTGGAGAATAGGGTAGTGCAACAGTAACGTGATGGATCGACGGTAGAGTGTCCTTAGCTCTTTTCTTCCAGCCCCCAATTTGATCGGCTCTCGAGGTTTCTTTTACAGCTCGTGAGCATCTATCAACTCTTGTACCTTGTATATCCTCTTGTAAATCATACTTACAAAATTACCCTACTTGTCTCTTACTGTATATGAAAATGCAAAAATAAAAAAGAAAGAATTGGGGAGGGTGAATGGATGTGAAAAAGATTTCAATGAGAATCTCTTTTCTAACAGACTCTATGATTACAGAGGTACAAGCAGCTGTGCTTGTCTATTTTTATGTTGGATCCATGGACACTTGCATAAGAGATCACATAAAATAACAGCAAAAATAGGTGGGACCATGGGAGAGATGTTCTCTCTTTCTTTTATTCCTCAAAACCAACAGAATCCTAACACTATTTTTTTTCTTTTTCTTTTGTTCCCCCTTTTTTCTTTTTGGCTACATAGAATACGAACTCTATAATAAACTGTTACAAGCAAACAAATAGAATGAAATATTGAAAAGCATCTCTTTTTTTTTTGTGTGGTGACAAAACATTGTCCTTGCGTAGAGGAGCGGCAAGCCTCCCCCCACCGATTATTAAAATGCAACAAATTTACACAAATGTTCCATGCCCATCAAACAAACACAGTCGTATTGTTTGTCAAAAACATTGTGCTTTGCGTAGAGGAGCTGCGAGCCAACAATCCCCTCTCTACATGGCCAGTCACAGAGAAGCTCTTCACGTAGCCATCTCCCATGGCTGGCCTTCGGCCACATGATCCCCTTCCTCCACCTCGCTGTCGCGTTGGCCACCGCCGGCCTCCGCGTCTCCTTCCTCTCGACTCCTCGAAACACTCGCAGGCTCCCCAAAGTACCCACTCACCTCTCAGCCCTCATCCAATTCATCGACCTCCCCTTGTCCCCCGTCGACGGCCTCCCCGAAGACGCCGAAGCCACTGTCGACGTCTCGTTCGACGAGCAACAGTACTTGAAGATAGCCTACGACTCCCTACGGGTTCCCATAAGGCATTTCGTCGAACACCAGTCCCCGGACTACATTCTTCACGACTTCATCCCTTATTGGGTCGTCGACATCGGTCGTGAGTTCGACGTGCCGTGCGTCTTCTTCTCCGTCTACTCCGCTGCTGCGATCAGCTTCTTCGGCCCACCGGAGTCGATGACCGAGGACGGGCAGAAGCGGTGGTGGCCGTCGCCGGAGAGCATGACCGTGAAGCCCGACTGGGTCCCTTTCCCCTCGGCCGTGCGTTCCGGCAAAGCGAGGCGGAGATCTTCTACCCCGGAGCGATCAATGTAAATGCTTCGGGCGTGAGCGACATGGAGCGTCTCAGGGTCAGCATCGAAGGGTGCACCGCCGTCGCGTGGCGGAGCTGCAGGGAGTATGAAGGTGAGTACTTGCAATTGCTTGAGAAGTTGTACCGAAAGCCGGTGATTCCGATTGGATTGCTTCCGCCGGAATCACCAGCGGAGAGTAAATCAAAGGATGGTTGGGGAAAGATATTCAAGTGGCTTGATATGCAAAAGCCTAGATCTGTAGTTTTTGTGAGCTTTGGGAGTGAATTGAAGTTGAGTGAGAACCAGGTGCATGAGCTAGCCCATGGCCTGGAGATGTCGAATGTGCCTTCCTGTGGGCTTTGAGAAGGCCTGCTTGGGTAACGGGCCAAGACGAGGAAGCCCTGCCGGAGGGGTTCGTCGGCCGGACAGCGGGGCGAGGCGTGGTTAGCTTCGGGTGGGCGCCGCAGCTTGAAATCTTGGCCCATCCTTGTGTTGGGGGATCGTTCTTTCACTCTGGATGGGGATCTGTCATTGAGACGCTTGGCCATGGGCATGTGCTTGTAGTCTTGCCAACGATCTTCGATCAGGGTCTCAACGCGAGGCTGCTTGTTGAGAAAGGCCTCGCCATCGAAGCGGAGAAAAACGAGGACGGGTCCTTTAATAGGAACACGATCGCCAAGTCGTTGGTGACGGCGATGATCGAAGAAGAAGGAGAAGGAGTGAGGAACAAGGCGAAAGAAATGGGGGTTGTGTTTTCCGATAGAGCACTTCATGATGGGTATGTGAAGGGATTCATTGAATACCTCCGCAAAATCTGACAATACATCAGTTACGCAGTATTAAATGTGTACAATAAATGGTCCCACAGAGACCGAGTGGTCACTGGATGCATTATGGGCCCATCTCCTGTTTTATGGATTCGTGATTTATCTGTCCATGATTCATACATATGAACTGAACCTGTGGTTTACTGTATCGTCATTTCATGTGTACTTTCCTCTTTGCGAATTATATATATTCGTTTCCTCTTTTGACGACCAATTTCATGATTCGTAATTTCTCATTAATCTTGTGTTATGGGCTTTGTTTCAATGGGTTTGGTGATGGTTAGTTTGACACATAGGAGCAACAACTAGCTTAATCTTGTGTCAAGACTTTGGTCCGTGACATTAGGGGAACTACAAGTCCTCTTATAGACGAGGCCTTTCAAATCATTTGAAAGTCTGAATTAAATTATAACATTTTTAAATAATACTCTCTTAATTTAATAATTTAAGCATATTCTACGCTTAATAATATAAGATAAACTGCAAAAAGAGCACGCAGAGAATGAAGAAATCTCAAAATAGATATCATATTTTATTTTTCATAAAAAAGAATACCTACTATTAATTCTCTTAGTGAGCTATTAGCTCTGAGTTCACATTATCACGTGTTCTTTTTGCCCCACCCCCCCCCCCCCCCCCCCCCCCCCCCCCCGCCCCCCCCCCACCCCCACCCCACAAAAAAAAAAAAAAAAAACTTATTAAAGATTAATTAATACTTTTAAATCTCTCACTCCTTTCCCATTAGTCTCCCTCTCACTCTCTTTCTCCCACTAATCTATTATAGATTAATTAATATTTTTAGATCTCTCCCTCCTTTCTCATTTGGTCTCACTCTCTCCCCCATTAATCTATTATATATTAATTAATACTTTTAGATTAACAATTATTTTTTACTATAACGTCTAACGAGACAAACTTTATTCCTAAAGGAGTAATCAAACATTTACAAACTTAAAAGAATAAAACAATGAAATTAATGAATATTCTTGTGTATATTATGAATAATATGTATATCAATGGGAGATGAATACAAGTAAATAACCAATAATAGATTTTTCAATTAGTACAAAGTATGTAGCGTAACATACAGAATTACAACAACATCGCTATTTTTTGAAGGATTGAAATAAGTATTTGTTCTTGTAATACCCTTATTTTGTAATATAGGATTTAATAATAATGATAATATTTTAATACGTATATATGTATTTTGTAGTATGACGTTATTATTAATATTATTATCTATATAAATTTGTATGTGTGATTATGAGCCTAGCTATCTCTCTTTCCTTTCATTCCCATTCATTTCTATTTTCATCTTATTCTTTTTCCCAAGACCCAAACCGGCAACCCATTACTCTTTCAAATTATAACCCTAAATAAATCAAACCAAATCCTAAACTTAACTACTAAATAAAGATCCAAACCAACTCAATCTTTATCCAAACTAATTAATCCTAATCCTAACTACAACATCAAATCCTAATATAATCCCATCTTTCTCTCCTCTTCCTTCTTTTCTTGCATGTGCACCGGAGGTCACATCATCCTCCCAAGCCCCCGCATGCTCTTCCCCATGGCCCACATCTTCCCCAGGCCATGCCGCATCTCCATCATCTCGTGCCAGGCCATACTTCTTCTCAACTGTCCAACGTGAGCAGCCCATGGCCGGCCTTCTCCTTGATTGGCCGAGCAACTCCAGCAATGCCCCGGTGAGCTCGCGACAACCTCCATGGCCGACAACACCTACCACCTCCCCATCTCCATGGTACACACGGCAAGCATCCCTTCGTTGTCTTCTCCTCTTGTTCCTACGATCTTCATGGCAGCCAGGCCATCCACGGGTCCTCCATCTCCCTAGCACCTGGCACCATAGCCAAGCTCCATGCTGCAAGTCCCTCCACCAACATCTCCCATGATAACACCCTCTACCATTCGCCCGGATCCCCAACTGGCCAGCAACACCCAACTCTATCCTCTCCTCCAAGACCTTGCCGTAAGCCATCTCCTCCATCAGCCCGTGTGCATCCTCGCCGGTAAGCTCCACTATGTCCTACGGCAGTCCGTGACCTCCCCGGAGCCATCCTCATTCTTCGACATCCCCGCGGCCTCCGTCTTTCAACGGAGCTGACCCCCGAATTCCGCCCAAGCCATGTGTGAGTATGCTTCTTTAGTTTTCTCTAAAATGAAAATGACTTTCATTGTTTACAGACTAGAATTCTTGCATGTGGAATTACCACCTTGTCAAATATTGTCACCCTTATTTTGGAAATAACTAAACCATGATTTCTTAAAACATATATCCTATGAAGATACTTGATCCAAATCAGCCGTCTGTTGAAGTTTCTATACTCCTGGAGATTGTGAGAGAATTTCTCTCCTCACCATCATCTCAAGCTGTCTGTTTTGTTTGAGGCATTGCTGTAACCGCTCCAGACAGTTCCTTTGCACCTATATGTGCTGTGCGTGTTGGTGTTTGTGTATTGTTGTATTTAGGTAGTTTTTGTGCTCATAGTGTAACTTGATTACCCGTTATATATTTTTTATTTTTATTTCATAGGTAATAATTCTAAAAACTCTCTTAAAGCCGAATTATACCCATAATCTCGTATTAAAAAATATGAAGTACTGTTTCTGCTTGCATCAACCCTTTGTTCTGTTGCTAATTTGCAAATGTTAAACATTACTTTCTCTTATTCATGAACTGACAACAAAAAACATATTAATTTAATCAATTTTTTTGAGGCTATTATTTGAAGTCTGTTGTGTTATAGCATGTCCACTATGTGACTGTCATAGTACTTATTACGAGTGGACAAAAATAACAAAGAGTCAAGGCATGTAGATGTTTGCTTTCACTTCCCCATCTAGGCTATTCCTGATCTAGTATGAGCTTAAACTCATAATAATGCCTCCCATCTCTCCGTGAGTTGCTGTCGTCTTCCGCCGGCGAGCGCGAGCACACTCACTCTCTTCCCGGCTTGATCCTCGAACCGTAGACACTCTCCGCGGCTTTCGTCTCCGCCGTTCGCCAGCCATCGACAACCACTTCCTCCCCATTGGCCGTGAGTTCTTCCTTCTCTCTGTAAATATACATTACAATAATATATATGTTGAGTATATAGTGCTATTTAACTTGTATTTTAACGTGTGTGTTTGTGTATTTTAGTTATGGTGTGTGGGTGTTAATATATAAATATATGTATAACATATACTTGGGTGTATGCATGAGTACGTGTATTGTATGTACTAGTGTATTATGTGTGTTTGGTTGTGTGCTACAGTAATACAGACCAATTTGGTGAGATCTAAAACCGTTGTCGGAAGTTCAGAATTGTATCCGTTATGAACCCGTTACACTGGCAATTCGAGACCAACCCATGGGATGATTCAGAGGTTCGCACCAGTTCGTGCAGTGTAGACCAGAGGGTGATTCGGTTCCAAAACCGCGTCATTTCAGGTAAGTGTTCTTTGTTTATTTATTGAGTTTTTGGTATTATTTCACGTCAATACTTTTAACTTATTCCAAATTAATATTATTTTATGTTTAAATAGTGTTCATATGTAATTACTGTTCATGCATGCCAATTATTGTTCATGATCACATATTAAATGCATAAAGAATAAATCCCAGAAGATTATATTGCCAATTCTGAATAAATATCATAATATAATGATACCACTTAAGTAACCTCACTGATTATATATGATACCTATCTGATAAACATACTGTTCATGTTACTAAAAGTTATTAGAAAAATATATCGTTAGACCGTAACGCTCGGTACAGCTCTATTCATCGTATATACGGTTACTGTTACTGTTCATTGTTCTTATTACTGTTCATCGTGTATATGATTACTGTCACTGTACTGTATTGTTACTGTCACCATATCGTCCCAGTATTCTAGGTAACATGGATATTGATTGACTTAACTGAATTAAATAATAATGTAAAAAGACAACTTACACCGGGATTGGGAAAATTGATGGAGGAGATAGCGTCTGTATTTTGGGTGGACCTAGGATACAGGTTACTCAGCTGACTGAGGGTTCCACTGCAGGATTCCTGGGGGATGACTGACATCCCATCTGTACTGTTATTGTTCCACTGTTCATACAGTGAGATTACTGTTATTGTTATTGAGTACCTAGCGGTACGGCCTGGCTCAGCGTCAGGAAACTAAGGCCGTGGTCTCGGGTATGTACGGGACCCACCTAAAACATGGATAATATCTCCAACCAATTAGTTTCAATAACTTAGGACCCTGATTGATACATGTAGTAGGCGTAGTATGGGATGCATTTATTACAGGTGGCAATTGGTGTTCGCTAACATAATAAATGATAATGAACTGTTAATGCATTGTGACTGACCGTGATCACCGACTGTATGTATATATATCTAGGTTAGACATATGATTATACACATAACCAGATTTGTATACCAGACTAGTGACATATATTAGGTTACACATTTTGACATTAGTGGGTTCCTTTTATCATGATAGCTGTTATATATCGTTTATAACCTTGTTCTTTATTTTGGTTATTCTGTTATCTTTTATTTCAGTTACCATGTCGTTATTGCTTATATTGTTTTTATGCACGAGCACATTTTTCTTTACACACACACTCATTAGGTCGCTTCTGACGACCCTGGATTTGCACGTCCAGGGTATTGGACATCTTCTTATATTGTTCAGGTGTTCGTTGAGCTCGTACGCTTCGCGAGGAGCTGGACTCTCTCTTTTTTTTTCTGGTATTCTTTCTTTTCTTTATTCCTGCTATTATTTTTGATTCATGTATATCACACTTAGCTTCTATTCTATTCCTTATTTCATTTGAGATCATGTGTAGCCTTTATATGTATTATTGCAGTGATCGTTGATTATTATGATTCAGATTTATAACTTGTTTAGGTTACTTTAGGTTTAGCGTATATATTTGAGGTATTTGTCTCGCGTATGTACGTCGCCGACTCTCGTCACGACTCCGTTTTCACGTATTTTGGAAGCGGGGTGTGACAGTTCTAGTTCTGCAGGAGGCACCTATAGTAGAGATATACTATTAAGAGAGATAAAAGTAATTAATGAAATAAATACGTCACTTGTCGAATATATTTCTTAATTATTTTGAAATATTGACTATAAATTTACTAATTATTTTGATACATTGAGCACATGATAAGCCTTGTACTTGGTCAGCCCCTTTAACCTATCAACAATAATAGGAACCAATCAGATCATGATTGAAACAGCAGAGGTCACCAGTTTTAAGCCAATCATCTGGAGTCAAGGTGGATGGAATTCAAGTTATAGGAAAAAACTTGTAATAATCTACATCATGTCAAAAATAAGATTTCTAAAGCATGTATTTGCAAAAATTATGATAATTTGGAGAAGAGAAAATTTCTGTATATTATCGTATATTCTTTCACCAAGGATTACATCAATATATATATAGAAGTGGAGAGAAAAATATAAGAAAAATATACATGTTTAGATACAGTGTATCACATGTCTATACACTTGTTTAGATACAATGTATCACATGTCTGTTAACACCCTCCTTCAAACTCACAGTCGAGAGTTTGAAAATACGCTCATCGATCATCTCTCGTCAATGGCAGGAGTGGTGAAGTCATCGCTTGTTGAATAGCTCTCGTCGACGACGGGAATTGTGAAGTCATCGCTCGTCGAATAGTCTTGAATGTATTTTGAATTTGGAGGAAAAACTTGAGTTTTCCTCTTATTTGGCTTTGAGGTTAGTCCCACATTGGATAGGAGATGGGAGGTTGAGTAGTATATATGCTAACTCCTCCTATGCCTATTGTTATGAGTGTTGGGTCATAAACCACATCCCCACATGCTCGCAGACACGCCGAACTGACCTGGGCCGGGTTCAGGTGGCGCGCGCGCCCACGACCTACGGACACAACTACAGTTCGATTCAAGGGGTTCTTGGACTTGCTATATTTTTTATTTAAATTTTATTTTAAAAATTATGTTGAGATTTCGGGTAGAGTTGCACCCGTTCAAAGAGAATCAGTTCTGCACTCTGTAATCACTCACAGGATCACACAATTCTCTCAGGCTGTTAAAACAGTAGAGGGCTACCCTTATCTCTGCACGCATCTTTTACATAAAACAGAAAATCTGTTCGCCCTCTTTGTCCCACAAATTTCTTTCAATATTCTACTGAAAAACTGTGTTGTTGCGTTCGGATTTTGGTGTTTTTTCAATACTATTATTTTCACTTGCGAGTAATGAATCTCCGTCTGACCAGAGGTCGACTCATCACCATGAGTTGGGTACTGGTATACTACCAGGGGCATTTTTACCGCTAGAAGACGAGGTCATTTCAAAGTTCAGATGAGAGACCGACTAACTTTCTTTTAGGGCAGTGCGTCTGCACAACTACGTCACCCCATGCCAGCCTTTTATTTTTTTTTATTCTGTATTTCGGTTGCATACTTAGGGCAAGTAGTTTATTAAATTTAAAAGATTTATATATGTTGCATGTTTTAACTCCAGTTAAATTTTTTACAATCTAGAAGAAAGTTTTTTGATAATTTCTTGCAATTGAATTTAGGAAATTATTTCATGCAATATAATTACTTGTCTGTTTCATAAACTAGAATTATATGCAAGTAGAAAATTGTCCCTGAATATAAAGATAATTATTTAAAAATCTTAAAAGGAAAAATTTTGCATCCTTACAAGTTATCTTTTACAAGTTCTTACCAAATTAGTTAAAGGACCGTGTTTCAAATTTTCATTTATCCTTAAAGTTTTCATTAAACTATTTTATCATAAAAATTATTTATAAGATCTTTCTAAACTATTTAGATCTTGTGATATCATTTTGTAAATCTTATCTTGTAAGATTTCTTAAAATCTGATTTAATTCTAATCTCTTTCAATTCCTTATAAAGCAAAATCTATTTGTACTAATTATTATAAGGTCAAATCTTTCAATATAAGATCCTAGAAAAATCTTAATAACTTTATCCTTTTAATTACAAAATTTTCTTCTTTTGTTTTCATCACAACATCTTATTAATTTTCATTGCAAAAGGAAAATCTTTTACAAGATAATTTAAATTGTTTAAATCTTGTCTTATATATATATATATATATATATATATATATATATATATATAATATATATATATATATATATATATATATATATATATATATATATATATATATATATGGGTAAAGTGCTCCTAGTAGGTCTCCTTAGATTACAATCTAAGGAGAGGCTTAATACTCCAACATCCAAAAACAATTTCACGATCTGACCGCACATTATCAACTTCATGTTTTAAGATGTATACATATAAAAAATCAAGTGATTTTGGGTTCGTTTACTCTATTTTCTTTGGGTTCAAATATTAATGGTTTTTTAAAAGTAGAACAAAATGGAACAATTAGATCAATAAGAAAACGAAATTCAAATCATTTGATTTTTTATATATGTACATCTTAGAACATGAAGATGATAATGTGCGGTCGGATTGTAAAAAAAAAATTTGAAATGTTGGGGTTTTAAGCCTCCTCCTTAGATTGTAATCTAAGGAGACCTACTAGGTACACTTTACCCTATATATATATATATATATAGTGAGTTGATCCCCTAAGAACGGTTCTCACGAACTCATGTGAGAACTTTCACTTGGGCCGTCGGATCTGATAGAGATCTAGTTTTATTTGATTTGATTTATCAGATCCGACGACCCACGTGAAAATTCTCACAGAAATCCGTGAGAACCGTTCTTAGAGGATCAGCTCCCTATATATATATATATATATATATATATATATATATATATATATATATATATATATATATATATATATATATATATATATATATATATATATATATATATATATGAGAAAAATGTATATCAGCCTGCGAGCTTAGAGTACTTTGTCAGCCTGCGGTGACGTGGCTCAATTTGTTACCTCACTGTCTTTCGGCCGCTTTTAGGAAGAAGTTAAATTACCAAATACCCCCTTTTCGATAACTTTCCTTATTGTTTATTATTATTTTTCCCCCTTTTTCTTGCCGCTTTTTATTGGATTTAGGTTATTGTATATAAATTACTTTTCGCCCTATTTCCTTACCTCTTTTTTGAAAGATCTAGTTTCTACTTTGCAGTCTGCGATAATATTTTTTCTAAAAATATAAAATCTTTTCAGATCAATTTTTTCAGCCTGCGATAAAATTCTACTTTATAGTTTAATTTAAGCTGCGACCTTAGTCAGAGACTTTGGTCGCTGTGTACATTTAAACTGCGACCTTAGTCAGAGACTTTGGTCGCAGTGTACATGGTAATTGCGACCAAGGTCGCAGTTTTGTTATTGATAAAGATGGCCAGCAACTGTAATCTAGGGTTGCATTACATGGACTGCGACTTAGGTCGCAGTACGTTAAGTAAGTGTTTCCGTTATATTAACATGCATAGCGACCAAGGTCGCAGTGTTGTTTTATTAAGTGTTATTTTGGTTTAAGTCATTTTTTGAATCTAAATGAAAAATGAAAAGTTTGCTGAGGGGACGCGACTTGGAGTCACTCCGAGAGACGCGGCCTGTCATAAAGATTTTATGAGATCTTTAAACGTCAAGTCTATGTTGTTTACGCGTCGGCTCTTCATTGGGTTTAGGCGTTAATGTCTTTTAATGCCAAACCGGCGCTGGCGGTTGGAGACCATTAAAGCCGACGGTTCTGATTAATGAACCATTAATTATGGTTATTATGGGCTGCCTATAAATAGGGCTCACCCTCTCCCTTTAACAGCCCATAATTAGACTGTTTTATTTTCGAGAGCAATTGCTCTGAGAATTTCCGCCTTCTTCAGAGTCTCTAACAGGGGCCTGCCTCCATGGATGAAGATGACCGTATGGACGAACTTGATCGATGTTCGTCCATAAGGGAAGAAGTCATAGACCTCATCGTCCATAAGGGAAGAAGTCATGGTCCTCGTCGTTTACAAGGGAAGAAGTCATAATTCCTGACGAGGACTTAACCCTCACCAAGATCTCCTCGGACTTGATGCACCAGTCAAGCTTGCTGGCATGGCATGGTCAGAGTGGGTATGGCGGCGGGGATGTGGTGGATATAGTGGTGGGTAGCATACCTTGTGAGGTCTCACTCTCCCTTTAACAGCCCATAATTAGACTGTTTTCTTTCGAGAGCAATTTCGTCCACAAGGGAAGAAGTCATAGACCTCATCGTCCACAAGGGAAGAAGTCATGGTGGGTAGCATACCCTGTGAGGTCTCAAAACCTCCTCTCTTACCCCAGAAGTGACATCGAGGAAATTCCATGCTCACTGGATAACCTTCTGGTGGAAGAGATGTTCATCAACGAAGGATCGTATCCCGCCACTTTGGAAGGTCAGGTGGAATCGGAGATTCTGCTGCCACCAGACCTCAATAACACCACTGCTCTTAGTCAACAAGGGCTCTTTTGATGTTTAGTCTTCTTTGTACTGCTGTATTGTAACACTCAATCTTATTGTATAAGAGAGCGTCTTTTGATGTTTAGTCTTCTTTGTACTGCTGTCTTGTAACACTCAATCTTATTGTATAAGAGAGCGTCTTTTGATGTTTAGTTTTCTTTGTACTGCTGTATTGTAACACTCAATCTTATTGTATAAGAGAGCGTTTTGTATCATTTTCACATGCCTGGATATAAATGCCTGGACATAAATAAAAATCATATTTGTTTTTTAATAAACTACGATGTAGGTCGCAGTCATGCATTGCAAACAAAACAACTTGGACCAGAGACGACACTGCGACCAAGGTCGCATAAGACTACATTGCAAACAGAAACAACTGCGACTAGGGTCGACAGTGCGACCAAAGACTGCGACTAACAAACTTCTGCAGTGACGTGTCACCTCGTCGCAGTGTTGTTGTTGATTAAGATTAAAGACCAGCAGCTGCGACGAAGGTCGCAGATTATTTTTTTAAGACTGCGGCCAGCAACTGCGACCAAGGTCGCAGTGTTGTTGTTGATTAAAAATAAAGACCAGCGAATGCGACCAAGGTCGCATTGTATTTTATTAAGTCCAAAAACTAGCAACTGCGACCAAAGTCGCATTGTATTTTATTAAGACTACGGTTAGCAACTGCAACCAAGGTAGCAGTGTTGTTGATTAAGACTAAAGACCAGCAACTGCGACCAAGGTCGCAGTTTATTTATTAAGTCTGCGTCCTGCAACTGCGATCAAAGTCGCAACCTTTCATTTTAAAAATTTATACGGGTGAAGTAATATAATTATTAACTGCGTCCATGGTCGCAGTATATTCGTTTAGCGTAAAATATTTAAAATGAAGGTTTGTAACAATTGTACAGCATTTCAACCATGACATAGTAGTAAAAAATGTAATTCACACATTAACTTTAGAAAACAGATTTATATATATTTAAAAAAATACAAAATACAATTTTTTAAACTTCTAATCCTCGTCATCACCATCGTAATCAGATTCGTCGTCAAGAGTCATGCTTTCATCTTCTGTATCGCTTTCTGTCTCTTCCTCCTCTTCAGCGACATTCTTCGCTTTCTTCCTCTTCATGTTTGTATTTTGGTTCATCAATGAACTCTCAGAACGGGTCGTCTGTATCAAGCTCATCCTCTGACCCGTAGCGAGGCATATCTTCAGAACTATACATCCAATCATCATTAGATGATTTGCTTCTTTCCGGTGAAGACGGTGGAGAAGACATTTTTTGAGTCTATTGACCGAACAGTGAGAGTAACGAGTTTGAGCAAAAATAATTTAGTATGTTTGTAATCCTTTGCTGATGACCCTTTATATATTTTTAATCCTGGAATTCCAAAGGGTTTAAGCTCTCAAACCACGTGAATATCTCCCAAACTTATTTTCTACCTTTTCTTAAAAATTGTGTATACTTCCTAGGTGACTGTTCAGTTATCCAAAACAGTTTAAAAGTTAATATACTATAACTTTAAATTACTTTGAACTCCAAAACAGTACATTATTGCGACCATAGTCGCATTGGGAACTGATAAATGATTAACTGCGACCATAAATTGCATCCGTAGTAGGACTGCGACTATGGTCGCAGTGTTTAAGTGCAGCAGTCGCAGTTTGGATATGTAATTAAAAGAGCTTATAAGTTAATATAGTGAGAAAGAGACCTTACAAAAAAATAGAATTAAAAGCTTTTAAAAGAAGACAAAATATAATTGAATATCAAAAGATCAGGAAATCCTAATCCTCGTCATTATCCCCATCATAAGCAGATTCATCGTCTTCATTCTTCTGCTCTTCCTCTTCATCACTTATTTCCTCATCATCTTCCTGTTTTTGATCTTTTTTTTGTTTCACCGATGAACTCCCAGAATGGATCGTCTCTATCAAGCTCTTCGTCTGACCCGTTGCTAGGAAGCGAGCTTACAGCATCAGAGGACATGCTTTCATCAAGCATGTCTCCGTCAAGTGGCAAAGGAATAATGTCTTCTTCACTAACCCACATGAAAACTTCATTATCATCATGAATAGGAGGATCAGTTAATACATTATTTGATGTAGTGAGATAGTCAAAAGGAGTGAAGTCTAGACTGATATCAGATTCACTAGAATATCTTGAAGACAAAGGACCGGTGGGGGAACGATTGAAGTTAAAATCTAAGTGTTCAGAGGAAGAAGATGGGGAAGACATGATTCAAGAATGAATTTTTTTTTGGAAGTTTGTGAAATCAAATTGAAAAGGAAGAGCAAAAATATAGTTTTTAGGTATGAGATAATATATTAGTAACAAGCATTATATAAAGGTGAATATTTGTGGAAGAACATGAATAGTAATAATAATTGTTAGAGGTGATGGTTTAGTATGGTAAGAAGTGGTAAAAAAAAATAAATATTTAATTGAAGATTTATTTTGTACCATACTCAACCAATATTCTAGTGATTATCTGCGATTCTCCCGCAATAATCTTCAATTAAATATTTTTTTTTACCACTTCTTACCATACTCAACCATCACCTGTAACAATTATTATTACTATTCATGTTCTTCCACAAATATTCACCTTTATATAATGCTTGTTACTAATATATTATCTCATACCTAAAAACTATATTTTGCTCTTCCTTTTCAATTTGATTTCAAAAACTTCCAAAAAAAATTCATTCTTGAATCATGTCTTCCCCATCTTCTTCCTCTGAACACTTAGATTTTAACTTCAATCGTTCCCCCACCGGTCTTTTGTCTTCAGGATATTCTAGTGAATCTGATACCAGTCTGGACTTCACTCCTTTTGACTATCTCACTACATCAAATAATGTATTAACTGATCCTCCTATTCATGATGATAATGAAGTTTTCATGTGGGTTAGTGAAGAAGACATTATTCCTCTGCCACTTGACGGAGACATGCTTGATGAAAGCATGTCCTCTGATGCTGTAAGCTCGCTTCCTAGCAACGGGTCAGACGAAGAGCTTGATAGAGACGATCCATTCTGGGAGTTCATCGGTGAAACAAAAAAAGATCAAAAACAGGAAGATGATGAGGAAATAAGTGATGAAGAGGAAGAGCAGAAGAATGAAGACGATGAATCTGCTTATGATGGGGATAATGACGAGGATTAGGATTTCCTGATCTTCTGATATTCAATTATATTTTGTCTTCTTTTAAAAGCTTTTAATTCTATTTTTTTGTAAGGTCTCTTTCTCACTATATTAACTTATAAACTCTTTTAGTTACATATCTAAACTGCGACTGCTGCTCTTAAACACTGCGACCATAGTCGCAATCCTACTACGGATGCAATTTATGGTCGCAGTTAATCATTTATCAGTTCCCAATGCGACTATGGTCGCAATAATGTACTGTTTTGGAGTTCAAAGTAATTTAAACTTATAGTGTATTAACTTTTAAGCTGTTTTGGATAACTGAACAGTCACCTAGGAAGTATACACAATTTTTGGGAAAAGGTAGAAAATAAGTTTGGGAGATATTCACGTGGTTTGAGAGCTTAAACCCTTGGAATTCCAGGATTAAAAATATATAAAGGGTCATCAGCAAAAGGATTACAAACATACTAAATTATTTTTGCTCAAACACGTTACTCTCACTGTTCGGTCAATAGACTCAAAAAAATGTCTTCTCCACCGTCTTCACCGGAAAGAAGCCAATCATCTAATGATGATTGGATGTATAGTTCTAAACCGATGCCTCGCTACGGGTCAGAATCTGAGCTTGATACAGATGACCCGTTCTGGGACTTCATTGGTGAACCAAAACACAAACATGAAGAGGAAGAAAGCGAAGATGAGACTGTCGCTGAAGAGGAGGAAGAGACGGAAAGCGATACAGAAGACGAAAGCATGACTCTTGACGACGAATCTGATTACGATGGTGATGACGAGGATTAGAAGTTTAAAAAATTGTATTTTGTTTTTTTTAAATATATATAAATCAGTTTTCTAAAGTTAATTGTATGAATTATATTTTTTACTACTATGTCTTGGTTGAAATGCTGTACAATTGTTACAAACCTTTATTTTAAATATTTTACGCTAAACGAATATACTGCGACCATGGACGCAGTTAATAATTATATTACTTCACCCGTATAAATTTTTAAAATGATAGGTTGCGACTTTGGTCGCAGTTGCAGGACGCAGATTTAATAAATAAACTGCGACCTTGGTCGCATTTGCTGGTCTTTAGTCTTAATCAACAACAACACTGCTACCTTGGTCGCAGTTGCTAACCGTAGTCTTAATAAAATACAAAGCGACCTTGGTCGCAGTTGCTGGTTTTTGGACTTAATAAAATACACTGCGACCTTGGTCGCAATCGCTGGTCTTTATTTTTAATCAACAACAACACTGCGACCTTGGTCGCAGTCTTGAAAAAATAATCTGCGACCTTGGTCGCAGCTGCCGGTCTTTAGTCTTAATCAACAACAACATTGCGATGAGGTGACACGTCACTGCAGAAGTTGCTTAGTCGCAGTCTTTGGTCGAAGTGTCGACCCTGGTCGCAGTTGTTTCTGTTTGCAATGTAGTCTTATGCGCCTTGGTCGCAGTGTCGTCTCTGGTCCAAGTTGTTTTGTTTGCAATGCATGACTGCGATCAACATCGTAGTTTATTAAAAAACAAATATGATTTTTATTTATGTCCAGGCATTTATCTCCGGGCATGTGAAAATGATACAAAACGCTCTCTTATACAATAAGATTGAGTGTTACAATACAACAGTACAAAGAAGACTAAACATCAAAAGACGCTCTCTTATACAATAAGATTGAGTGTTACAATACAGCATTACAAATAAGACTAAACATCAAAAGATGCTCTCTTATACAATAAGATTGAGTGTTACAATACAGCAGTACAAAGAAGACTAAACATCAAAAAGAGCCCTTGTTGACTAAGAGCAGTGGTGTTATTGAGGTCTGGTGGCAGCAGAATCTCCGATTCCACCTGACCCTCCAAAGTGGCGGGATACGATCCTTCGTTTATGAACATCTCTTCCACCAGAAGGTTATCCAGTGAGCATGGAATTTCCTCGATGTCACTTCTGGGGTAAGAGAGGAGGTTTTTAGACCTCACAGGGTATGCTACCCACCACTATATCCACCACATCCCCCGCCGCCATACCCACTCTGACCATCCCTTGCCAGCAAGCTTGACTGGTGCATCAAGTCCGAGGAGATCTTGGTGAGGGTTAAGTCCTCGCCAGGGATCATGACTTCTTCCCTTGTGAACGACGAGGACCATGACTTCTTCCCTTGTGGACGATGAGGTCTATGACTTCTTCCCTTGTGGACGAACATCGATCAAGTTCGTCCATAGGGTCATCTTCATCCATGGAGGCAGGCCCTGTTAGAGACTCTGAAGAAGGCGAAAATTCTCAGAGCAATTGCTCTCGAAAATAAAACAGTCTAATTTTGGGCTGTTAAAGGGAGAGGGTGAGCCCTATTTATAGGCAGCCCATAATAACCATAATTAATGGTTCATTAATCAGAACCGTCGGCTTTAATGGTCTCCAACCGCCAGCGCCGGTTTGGCATTAAAGACATTAACGCCTAAACCCAATGAAGAGCCGACGCGTAGACAACGTAGACTTGACGTTTAAAGATCTCATAAAATCTTTATGACAGGCCGCGTCTCTCGGAGTGACTCCAAGTCGCGTCCCCTCAGCAAACTTTTCATTTTTCATTTAGATTCAAAAAATGACTTAATCCAAAACAACACTTAATAAAACAACACTGCGACCTTGGTCGCTATGCATGTTAATATAAAGGAAACACTTACTTAACGTACTGCGACCTAAGTCGCAGTCCATGTAATGCAACCCTACATTGCAGTTACTGGCCATCTTTATCAATAACAACACTGCGACCTTGGTCGCAATTAACCATGTACACTGCGACCAAAGTCTCTGACTAAGGTCGCAGTTTAAATGTAGACAGCGACCAAAGTCTCTGACTAAGGTACCTAAATCCTAAATCCTATAAAGAGTGGCAAAAAAAGGGGGAAAAATAATAATAAACAATAAGGAAAGTTATCGAAAGGGGGGTATTTGGTAATTTAACTTCTTCCTAAAAGCGGGCCGCAAGTTAGTGGGGTGACAAAATTGAGCCACGTCACCGCAGGCTGAGAGAGTTCTCTCAGCCGCAGGCTGATATACATTTCTCTCTCTCTCTCTCTATATATATATATATATATATATATATATATATATATATATATATATATATATATTATATAAACACTTTGTAAGATTTCACATGCGTGTATCAGTTAATTAACTGCTTCTTTCAATAAAATTTGTCTAATTAAAATTGTCTAATTTTGTTATATTTGTTCTAAGAATTATTTATTCTTGCATATCATTTGTTAATTAATTTCTGCTAGTCTGTTTCTAAAATTTAATTGGACTTGTTGATTAAAAATTTAGAAGCAAATTAGTTTTAAAAAATTGGAATAACCTTTTAGAAATTATTATTGTTATAATTTCGAATTAGGGAAATTAAAAGAGAAATCTATATTTTTTTATATCTTCCTTGAATTATTTAGCACATAATTAAAGAATGTCTATATACTATTTTATTCTGCAAACCCTAATTAAAAGATACTAATATAAACTAAATTATGGAATTGCCTATAATTTTGAAATACAGAATTCAGGTAGCACCATCCTATCTATGGCCAACACTGAACATTCCAAGGGTGTTAAATCAGAGAAATTCACCGGCACATATTTTAAGAGGTGGACAAACTAGATGAAGTACTGATTGCTCACTTTAACTCTCATATCAGTCATAGATGACACCTTCCTGTACCTTCTCCTAAATCTTCATCTGTTGGATCTTCTCCTTTTGAAACTCTTCCTACAACTCCTTCCTTCTACATCTATTTGAAACCTGAGAAAATTGACTATCATTGTCTCCATAGAATTCTTAATGCACTCTTTCTGATAGTTTATATGACATTTATTATGAATATAAGAGTGTTAAAGAACTATGAATAGCTCTCAAGAATGAATACGACCTCGATGATACTGGAATCGAGAGATTCACCTCCTCCTCCTTCAATAAATTCATGATGACTGATAGTAAACTAATTAATGATCAACTTCATGAATTTTAAAATTATATCTGAAACTTTCAATCGAAAGAAAATTAATTCTCCGACTATTACAAGGTGTCTTATCTTATTAACAAACTCTGTCCTTCATGGTCAGCCTTTGCTGGAGACCACCGTCACAAGTAAGGTGACCCAACCCTTATTCAATCCCTAAAAGCGATTCGCATAGAAGATCAACATAGGGAAAACTCAAAAATCAAGTCAGAAATGAAAGCTAAACTAAACTTGGTGGAGGATAAGCCTAAGCGCAACTTTATGAATCCCAAGGGTAAGAAGTTCAAAAAACCCAATCATTTTCATTCTTCTTCCCATGCAAACTCTTTTTCATTCAAATCTTCTCAATTTTCCTCCTTCAAACTCAAAATCTTTGACCAGAAGACTGATGAAAGATTCTGCCACGTTTGCGGGAGAACAAATCACATGGCACCTCAATATTTCAACCAGAAAAAAGAACCAGTCAAAACTCAATCAAGAGAAAATGGAGAAAATAGCGGGTACAAGGTTAACATAGTAGAACTGATCTCCAACTCTTTTAGATTAGATTATTCTCTTCCAATTGTCAACTCAATCACCTTCTCCGCGGACTGGTGGTTAGACTCAGGAGCCAATATTTATATTTGTACTGAACGTTCCTGCTTTAAATCCTATTAGAAAATAATGTGGAGAAAGTGTGACCCTGTCAGATGACTCCACCAGAGAGATAAGGAAAACTGGACGCATTGACCTGAAGATGACCTCCGAGAAAATTCTAACTCTTCAAAGCATTCTGCATGTACCCACATTTCTGAGAAATCTGATCATCGAATCTTCACTTCTTACAACTGACTATAGGATTGTCAAAGAATTCAATAAGTTTGTAATCTTCAAGTCTAATATTTTCATTGGAAAAGGTTTTGTTTGTGATGACCTTTTTCGTCTCAATGTAATCAACTTTTTTGGTAATGAAATTTCTACTTATGTTGCTTTGAACATTGAGTCTTGTGATATCTGGCATGAAAGATTAGGACATGTCAACTTTAATTCTATCAAGAAAATAATTAACTTGAATTTTATTTTCAAATATTCTTTTGACACATCTTCTAAATGTGAAATCTGTGTTCAGGGTAAGAATATCTGAAAATTATTTTCTTCTATCAAAAAGACATCTGAACCTCTCGAGCTTATTCATAGTGATGTGTGTGACTCGAACAGAGTTCTCACCCGAGGCGGTAGAAGATATTTGGTGACATTTATTGATGACTACTCCAAATTTCATTGCACCTATCTTCTCAAATTCAAGGATGAAGTCCTCGATTGATTTAAAGTGTATAAAGATGAAGTTGAGAACCAACGTAAAAAGAAGATTAAAATTCTAAGATCTGATCGTGGGAGGGAGTATACCTTAAATGATATGACAGAATTCTGCCAAGAGTATGACATTATTCATGAGATAACTGCTCCCTATATACCTCAATCCAATGGTGTAGCTGAAAGAAAGAATAGAATACTGATAGACATGGTAAACTGCATGTTACTCAGCTCAGGTGCACCCGAGAATCTTTGGGTCGAAACCCTTCTTTCTGCCTCTTTTATACTCAATAGGGTTCCCCAAAGAGACTCCGACATTACTTCCTATGAACTTGGAAAGGGAGAACTTTTAACATTCAATTCTTCAAAGTTTGGGGTTGCATGGCTAAGGTTTCAATACCAAAATCGAAGAAAAGAAAAATCGGCCTCAAGACTGTTGATGCTATCTTCATTGGATATGCACTAGACAGCAGTGTTAACCGATTTCTAGTGGTTAACTTTGAGATCAATGAAATATCCAACAACATCATCATTGAAGATAGGGATATTGTTTACTTTGAAAACATCTTTCCTTTTAAGTTTAGAATCTCTAGTGATCCTTCTTGCACTCCTTTTGTCACTGATATTCTTTCTTCTAGTTTTACTCCTGTAACTGATTTTGAACCTAGAAGGAGCAAAAGAACTAGAACTCTTACATCTTTTGGTAAAGATTTCTTTACATATCTCGTGTAAGGTGATCCTAGCTTCTTCAAGGAGGCAATGGACTCTTCTGAGTCTCCTTTCTGAGATGAAGCCATTGACAGTGGAATCAAGTCCATAATGGAGAATAACACTTGGATTCTCATTAGCCTTCTTCCAGGATGCAAAGCTATAAGTTGTAAATGGATCTTTAAGGAGAAACTCTGACCCGATGGCACTGTCGATAAATACAAAGTTAGACTAGTTGCCAAGGATTTCACCCAATAAAAGGGTATTGACTTCTTTGACACCTATTCTCCTGTTGTCAGAATCTCTTCAATCAGAATCCTTCTAACACTTGCTTCAAATTCATAACTTGTTCATACATCAAATGGATGTGAAAACTGCTTTCCTAAATGGTGATCTCGAGGAAGAGATCTATATGGACCAACCAAAAGGTTTTATTGCCAAGGGATAAGAAAACAAAGTGTGCAAACTGGTGAGTCCTTGTATGATCTTAAACAAGCACCTAAACAATGACATCAGAATTTTAACAAAGTTATTGCACAATTTTAATTCATTATCCATGAATTGACAAGTGTATCTATTCAAAGAAACTTGATAATGATTACATCATTCTTTGTCTCTATGTGGATGACATTCTCATCTTTGGTACTTCTCTTGATGCAATCCAAAGAGTAAAGGATTATCTTTTTTAAAATTTTGATATGAAGGATTTAGGTCATGCTGATATGATATTGAAAATGAAAACATCCAGAACTTCTAATAAAATTTCATTGAATCTGTCACATAGTATTGAGAAAATGCTTCATAAATTTGATTTCTATAACTTTAAACCTATTTTTACATCTTATGATTCTTCAATTGCTTTGAAGAAGAATACAGGTGAGTTTGTTTCTCTACTGAAATACTCTCAATTAATAGGTTCACTTCTCTACGTTTTCAATAGGACTAGGCTTGACATCTCTTCTGCAGTAGGTAGGTTAAATAGATATACTAGTAACCCTAGTAAAAAATACTGGACTACAGTAGAGAGAGTTTTCAAATATCTTTGAGGCACAATTGGCTACTGTCTGACTTAAACTGAATATTCTGATATTATGGAAGGTTATAGTGATGCCAACTGGGTCACTGACTCCAGCAGTGTAAGGTCTACTACCGGATATGTTTTCATATTCGGTGGTGTTGCTGTATGCTGGAAATCTTGCAACAAAACAGTGATTGCCAGGAGCACCATGGAGTCCGAGCTCAATGTTCTGAACATAACTTGCTCTAAAACTAAATGGTTAAAGGATCTTTTGTCTGAATTCTCTATCGTACCTCGACCCATTCTTTCAATCTCAGTTCATACTGACTCAAGATCCACCATTGAGATTCTAAAGTAAGAAAATGTCAATAAGAAGATGAACAGACACATTCAAATCAGACTTAAGTCTGTTCAGTACCTATTGGGCAAAGTTATCTTCTAGACTTTGTAAAGTCTGAGAAGAATATTGCTGACCCATTTACTAAAGGTCTTTGTAGGAGTGAAGTCCTAGAATCATCGAGGGACATGGGGTTAAGCCCATAGTAGAGTTCACCGATAGTGGGAACCCAACCTATTTGATTGGGAGTTGATTCCATGAAGAGGTTCATTGTGGTAAAAACAAGCTGAGCTAGTGATACTCGTATAGAGCATTGACCCGAATATATTTATATCTTGTATGTAGTATTATAGCTACTACCCTTCTCTATGGTGATGATGCTCTTATGATACAACTAGGAAAGGTTGAGTTTAACTCTTAATAAGTCCAACGCATATAGTGTGGAGGGTATATCATCAGTTATAGTACTCTTGGAGGACTACCTACGTGAGAGGAACCGTGATGGCCGTAGTTGGGGGCAGGGCTGACCCTTGAAACTCTCATGAGTCGGTTATTATAAGCATGACCTTTAACGTTCAACCCGCTCGCTCAATATATGGAGACTTACTGTGTGTGTATTCTATCAATATCTAGTAAAAGAGACTAGTTTTAGGCGTAATCCACTATGTCTCTTAGTGGCGATGAATTCACCAAGGAAGGTTCAGGCGTAGTCAATTTATCCCGAATTTACAGTATGATGTTGCATGATTTTATTCGTGTTTTATGATTTGATGATTTGTTTGTTATTATTGTCGATTTATCTTATCTTCCCTGAAATCAAGTTTTGGGGGAGACTGTTGGATGTGTTTTTAATTTGGAGGGAAAACTTGAGTTTTCCTCTTATTTGACTTTGAGTTTAGTCCCACATTGAGTAAAAGATGGGAGGTTGAGTAGTATATATAATAACTCCTCTCATGCCTATCGTTATGAGTGTTGGGCCATGTGCCACATCCCACAACACATACACACGCCGAACCGAACCGAATCGGGCTGGGTTCAGGTTCGGGTGGTCTGCGCCTACGACCTGCGGATATGAATGCAGTTCAAATCAAGGGGTTCTTAGACCTGCTATATTTTTTTGATTTTTATTTGAACTTTATTTT
Organism: Agave tequilana; assembly: GCA_038442645.1. NCBI lineage: Eukaryota > Viridiplantae > Streptophyta > Magnoliopsida > Asparagales > Asparagaceae > Agave > Agave tequilana. The sequence goes on along the minus strand of JAVJIF010002375.1, from coordinate 247,476 downwards.
AAAAATTCTGTTGAGATTTTCGAATAGAGTTGGACACGTTCACAGAGAATCAGATCTGCACATTGTAACCACTCGCATGATCATACGATTCTCTCGGGCTGTTACAACAGAAAGATCGACAGAGGGTTATAAATACCCTTATCTCTGCACGCATCTTTTACATGAAATAGAAAATCTACCTGCCCTCTTTCTTCACAAATTTCTTACAAATATTTTGCTGAAAAACTGTGTTCTTACGTTCGAATTTTGGTGCTTTTTCAATATTGTTATTTTCACTACGGGCAATGAATCTTCGTCTAAGCAGAGGCTTGGCTCGTCGTCCTGAGTTGGGTACTGGTATACTACTGGGGGAGTTTTTATCGTTGGGAGAGGAAGTCATTTAAAGGTCCGAATGAGAGACTGACCATCTTTCTTTTAGGACAGTGCATCTGTACGACTACGTCACCCAGGCTAGCCTTTTATTTTCTTTTAATTCTGTATTTTGGTTGCATGCTTAGGACAAGTAATTTAATAGATTTAAAAAATTTATATTTGTTACATATTTTAAATCGAGTTAAATTTCTTACAAATAGCTCTCGTCGGCGGCGGGAATGGTGAACTCATCGCTCATCGCGTCTCTCATCAACGGCGGGAATGGAGGGCAGAATCGGCCACACAGGACAGAGACGATCACTGATGACGTGTGCATAAAGAGGACAAAGATAGAATGCCTCATAAGAACACGATTAAATGAATTCTGCAGTAAAGTGGCAGAGCAACGTTGGAGTAAGATGTCGTCCAGGTTGACAATAGCGGAAGATGAAGAGATGGCCTATCGCGGAATGGCTCGGTGCTAGGCACACGCTGTACGAGCATGGCCCATCGCATGCCTGTTGATAATGTAGAATGACGATCAGCAGAGGAATGACTTTGATACCATGATAATTTAGAGAAGAGAAATTTATGTATATTATTGTATATTCTTTCACCATGGATTACAAATATACATGTCTAGATACAATGTATCACTTGTATCTCATGTCTGTTAGCAAACTAGACTCACCAAATACTTGTACGTTGCCAACTAAGCATGACTCAAGCAACAAGACTCTCGTCCTCACATACAACAAGGTTGTATGTTCCAATCTTTCTATCTTTAGTGGTTGAGAGGATATTTCAAACGAAATTTGTAGAGTGAAATAAGAGATATTTATGCAACAGTTCTACTTCACAATGTACAAGGACCTTTAGGCTTGTCTAACAATTCGTGAAGACTGATTCACGGCTGAGAGAGTGTATATAGACGCTATTAGTAATTCATGGAGAATAGATTTTGGTGATTTTTGATTTGTCTCCAATATATATATATATATATATATATATATATATATATATATATATATATATATATATATATATATATATATATATATATATATATATATATATAGAGAGAGAGAGAGAGAGAGAGAAAGAGAGAGATCTGTACCTATTGTGCGCAGAACAACAACCACTTAGAAGAACCCTTAAGTTACAGATGCAATATAAAGGTACTACCAATAGTAAAAACAATAAAACAAAGAGAGAAAACCAAACACAAGATTTTAACGAGGTTCGGCCAATTTCGTCTACGTCCTCGGGGGGCAAGGAAGAGAGATTTCTTGATTAATTTGATAATCAATACAAATTGCAAGCATTACATATAAAGAGGACTCTGCCTCTCTAATATACCCAAGGAAACCCTAGGAGAATCAGATTCCTTATTGGGCTGGTTGCCAATTAAGAAAACTTCCCGAATTCAATCCAGATCAGCCCAGATTCGCCTGTCGGTCGACCGACCCAAGCCTCGGTCGACCTTGCCAGTCGACCGTGCCTAACCGAGAGTTAGGTAATGTAAGTCGGTCGACCGGGCGGTCGACCGTTCTCCTTCTGCGGTCGACCGGGCGGTCGACCGCAACAGCCTGTGCACGTTGGTGCACACGGTCGACCGGTTCTGCTGCTGCTGCTGCTGATTCTTGTCGTCGTCGACTTTCTCGATTTCCTCCCTCTTCCTACAGTACCTCAGCCGACAGCTGAGAGAGACTCTCTCAGCTGTCACTTTGTGGCTTAATTTTAATCACAATTTTGAGTGCTGGTACCATGGTCGCAGTTTTATATGATGGCTGTGATTAAGTCGCAGTGTTTTTATGAGAACTACTGTCATGGTCGCATTCTCTCTAAAGACTGCGACCAAGGTTGCAGTCTTTTTCTAAGGACTGCTACCATGGTCGCAGTCCTAATTACACTGAAAATATATTATTTTTTAGGACTGCGATCATGTTTCAGTGGACTGCGACTATTTTGCAGTAAGTTTGCGATCATATTGAAGTGACAGCTGAGAGAGTCTCTCTCAGCTGACGACTGAGATACATTTTTCTTAGAGATACACACACAAAACATTCATATCATTTCCCTCCTCTAGAAGTTTCTTTCCTCAAAGTGTTTTCTTCTCATCACAGGAGACATGGATGTAACCTTTCAAGACTTTCTCCATAAACGAAAACACAGTTGCATATTGTTTCAATATCAAAAATTGATCTAGCATGCACTTGTCATATTAATTATTTCAACCCATTCCTTATATGTTTAAATGGTGACTTGGTCACAATCATTAACTCAATTCATGGACCTTGCGAAATGTGGGAATTGGTCCCATTCTTCTCTCTTGTCACTGGATTTGTGTTCCATTATTGTACCCATTTTTCTTAAATTGAGTCAAAAAGAAACAAACAAAATAATTTTGGTCCGTTACTTCTCATTTGTTGCTGTTATCCTCTTCAAAACCCTACCGTGTTATTAATTTCAGTTGTCCCCATGTCGTCATCTCTTACGTCCATGATTTTTTTTTTGTTCATCTTTTTGTGTCTCTATTCTCATCACTGACTTTGTAAAAAAGAATAGTCCACACAACGGCGTGGCAGTTTGATAATTGCTAGATAAATAAGAAGATAAAATTATCAACCACGCTTTTATTGTGGAATATGTTGATGTTTCAAAAACCATGACTCCCTACGTCAATACTCATAGGAAACGTAGGAGCAATAGAAAATTTTGCTTTTTCTTTCTTCCATTATTAATTGAGGACAGAAACAAGATAAAGGTCCACTTCTAAGTGTAGACGTTTACTAAATTATTTAAGTTAAATTTTTCATTTGATAATTACAAAATTGAACCTGAAATCTCCCACTAAATAGAAGAAATTATTACCAGCAAACTAACCCTCTGATTATAGAAAGTTTGATTTTATTTTACATTACATGTTCAATAAATGAGTAAAAACTCTTTTTTTGTTAAAAAATAAGATAAATGAATAGAGTAAACAGGCTTACTCTTGCACAAATGACAATTTGTGCAATCTTTTCTTTTTCTTTTTCTGGTTCACCCCCTTTTTCCCTTGGGGAAGGACCAGTGAAAGTCTATTACAAGTATAATAACAATCAGCCTATAATGGAGTAGTAACGAAGTCAATCTGTAAAGATCTCATATGTCAGGAGTTTATCAATGCATATCTATTATAATATGGTGTTATTTGAAATTGACTGGTAGATAGGTGATCTGTATTTTAGATGAGTTTCCTACATACCTGAAACAACGAACCAAGCTCGTCGCACTGAACCAGGACGTATTGCTATTCATGATATAACAATATGAGCAGGACGAGATGTCAGTCGTCTCCAAGAACCCCATGGTAGAATCCTAATTCGGTTGTACAATCTGTAATCTAAGTCCACCCAAAATACAGATCATGTCTCACCTATCAATTTTCCCACTAACCGTTAATTATCTAGTGTCAAATGTCACTTAGAGTACTGGGTCCAGTCAATAACTGTGACGGCCTCATTGTCTATAATTCTCGATCCACATGAAAAAAATCGATTTTTTTCTAAATTTTCAGAAGCAACTCCGATGTAATTACTACAATGCCTTGTATGATAATTATACTATTTTAGTCACAATCGATTTACTTATCACATCGTTATGATCACAGTCTCGGCGATTAATAATTCTAATATATATAAGCTCGAGATAACCATTCTCAGTATCCTCAATTCAAACATAACCATCTTCATAATCAAGCACAACATAACACCTATGACCACGCATATATTTTCAGACATATGTAAAAATCAAATTATATATCTTACAAGTTTAACACAAATTATATAGCATACATTCAAGTTCTGTGATAACTTCATAAGACACGTTTTGTAAGGAAATAATATATGAGAAAAATATGAGAAAATGACTCCAGTGTACTATTGCTGTTCAAAGTTTCTTTCTAATCCCATACTTTCTAGATTGATTTAGATTCTCCATCTCAATATTATTGCAAAAATAATTCAATGACAAAACATGTCGACCACTGGATCTTGAGGCGGCTCAGGTTTCATAACGAACCGGTTTATTTGTGTCTTCTTTTGTGCTTGAATCAGACCCGTCCGTTCGTGTCAAATTTAAACTCCTACTTTTTATCTAATTTGAGCCTCCTAATTTTATATTATAATACAATAATTTATCTTTCCTAATAAAAATACTATAATTTTGTTTGAACTAACAAAACTAAATCGAAGCTAATAGCACAACACTAACAAGCTAAAAGGAAATGAACAATATAAAACTGAATATATAGGGCTAATAGCAGAACATTTAACCCTCTTTACTCATAGGATAAACTTAAGTCACTGTAAGTCGCAACTAATAATATTTAATTTATAAGTTATCAAATTAAGATACTAAAGCATATAATGTGCTTTTTAATTTCTAATTAACTCAATCGTCGACTGGATTCATCGGTGACCTCTGAGATGCAAACGCACGGCCTGACCGGGGCCACGTCGGGAGAAGAATAAATATCACGCCTCGTTTTTCAAAATACGTTGTAGTAGAGACGCGACGAGAGTCGGCGACATATATACGCGAAGAGAATACCCAGACATATACGCGCTAAGCTTATGTAATCTTACTGGCAGACTGCGGAGCCCTGTTCTGCTGATTGGGAATGAGACATACTAACTGGAAATTATAGGTACTAGCAGCTATAAATTTGTAAATTATCAAAATTATACTTATAATGAAGATAATCAGCCCTGAAGAATGATAATGTTCACCTGAAGATAATAAGCCTCAGCAGTTTCTCAGAAGCTTCTCGAGAATAAATCTTGTGAATCGCTACTAAAAGATCAAGCAGCTTCAACTGATAACTACATCTAACATTGCTTCAACTCATGAACTTACATATCTGAGTACTGTGTCAATGTTTCTGATTGATCTGGTTAAAGGTTGTGCATATATATATTAGAGCTGAGGAATTTGCATATAAAAGATTTGTGTATACATTTTAGGTGTATAGCAGGTCATATTCCCAATGTTTTTTTTATTAGATGTTCATATTTATAATTACTCTGATTTTTGTTTTTTTTTTATTTTATGCAATGAGATTTCGGTTTAGAGCCAAGACAAGCTGTACCGAACTGAAAATTTCAGCTCGGTCTATTTGATATGTGTTGGTATTCTGCTTAACAAGAATCAATCTGACAACTAATCAAGATCACTGAGATATCAACAATCCAATTGGCCAGGTCGGCAAATATCAGGTGGGAGGTTTTCCGTTCAATAGAACGTTCCTTAATTTAAGAACCACATTTCAATTTCCTTCCTTGGTTAAACACCAATTAGACTGAATATAAATCAGTCTCGATATACTGTAAAGTATATCCCCTATATAAAGGACTTAATCCACTTATACAGTATTTGGAGTGAGGTACGCTTAGAGCGAATCTCCTTAAGACAATTACGTCCCCCGCACCGATGCTAACAGGATAATGGACGCTGGTCTCCCAAGATACAACACTCGTTCATGGTATTTGATAGCACTACCAAATCACCGTACGGTCGAACCGTAGTCAACCAGTACCTTCCACAGGATCGTTGAAGCAGCGGTACAAGGACAAATTTCAAATGAATATTTGCATTTACTTTGGAGTAGCACCCACTGTTGAGGACGTAGGAAGGTAGAAGAATATTCTTCTTCAGAAGTACCAGATTCAGACAACAATTCTATAAAAAGAATCCGTTGAATTTTCTGATTCCTCTTTCAGAACGAATTTTTGCAGAATCTTCTTTGGAAGTCGCTTCGGAAGCCGAGTTACGGATTTTTCACTTCTCGCTGGAAGTCGCTTGGCTTCAGAACTCCTCGCTGGAAGTCGCTTGGCTTCAGAACTCCACTGCCAGAATGCAGACTTAGAACTCTTAGAGAGAGGAGACTGTCGTTGGTGTTGGTGTGTCTGAGAAAAGCAAATCGGAGCGCTATTTATAGCGCTCCGGGAGGGGCTTTCTCGTCCGCCAGAATTCAACAGTTGCGACGGTTCGGACAGAACCGTCGCAACCGTTCGGTCCAACCGCCAACCGCCCAACTGCACAACGGTCCAACCGCCCAACCGCAGACATCCGTTGGCGGGCGGTTCGGATCCGTTGGCAAGCGGGCGGTTTGGGTAGCGGAGCGGATCGGGTCTGATTCGGGTAGCGGAGCAACCCATACCCGCGAGACCGGATTCAAAAAGAACCAGGCCGGGTAGGGAACCCGAACCCAGACCCAGACCCGGGCCCGGCCCGGCACCCGCGCCGGCCGGCCGGCCGCCGCCGCCAGCGGCGGCGCGCGCGCGCATGCCTGCATGTGCGGGCATAGTTCCCTCCTTTTCGCGCCCTTTGTTCTCAACTTTCTCTATTTATACACCACAAACTTCCATCCCATGACCAATGTGGGACTAAATGCTTTTAGCTACCTTTAGTCCCATTTTGGCTTTGAATTAGGCAATCTTTAGACTTGAATATCTCATTCATTCGAAGTCGGAATTGAACATGTGAATATACCACGTTCATCCCTAATGGAAGGAGAACACACTCCAACCATCATCCAATTGATTCGATCAACGGATCTCGCCATAATTCAACTCGAAGATTCATACTTATATTCTTCAATTCCAACAATCCCCCACAATGAATGGAGATTCAAGGAAATGACACACAAAGAGACTGACTCTATTGTGAAAGGTACTTGAGAAAAGAAACTGCATAAGGATAGGTGAACTAGGTCTTGAACCTTCCATAGCGAAAGCTTTATCGGACTTACTGGCTAATCAGTGAACTAGGTCTTGAACTGTTAGCCGTTAGTGTAAGCCAAGTCAACAAGCTTCACACAATGACTTTCCAAATCAACTTTGGTTCTCGGTTGTGTCCGTTTTGGCCCTGGACATTCTTGGTTTCAGAGAGTATCTTTAGAGAATAACAGCCTCCATAGAAATTCCCAAAGAGCTGACCCAACTCTATACTCACATAGGTGATGGACCTATTAAGAGCAGTCTACTCTACTCCACTTGTTTAGTAACAAGATATAGGCATCATTAAAAGCGTTAAGCTTATCCTTAATCCACTTGTAGAAAAGCACTTATGTGCACCTTAGGAATGGATTGGAGTCAAGCTCCCAAGTGCTTACTTGCTGAGTCAATCATAACTAGTTTTTCCTCTTGAACTTAGTCTGTGGGATCTCCAGTCGCTAAGTGAGGTTTTCATTAAGCTGACTCGGTAAGGTTAGGCTTTTAGACACATTCCCCTCGATGCGCAGTTTATACGCTCTCCACTTAAACCTTTAGTAAGTGGATCCGCTAAATTATCCTTTGACGATACAAAGTCAATAGAGATAATTCCATTTGAGAGCAACTGCTTCACGGTATTATGTCTACGATGAATATGTCTAGACTTACCGTTGTACATAACATTTTGTGCCCTAGATATAGCTGCTTGATTATCGCAGTGTATACATATAGCGGGCATTGGCTTTTGCCATAATGGTATATCTTCTAAGAATTATCGAAGCCATTCTGCTTCTTCTCCAGCCTTATCTAAGGCTATGAATTCTGATTTCATAGTGGAACGGGCAATACATGTTTGCTTAGAAGACTTCCATGATACCGCTGCTCCTGCTAGAGTAAATACGTATCCGCTAGTTGATTTTGATTCCTCAGAATCTGCAATCCAATTAGCATCACTGTATCCTTTCAGTACAGGTGAATACTGTCCATATCTCAAGGCATATTCCTTGGTATGTGATACGTAACCCAATACTCGTAGTAGAGCGGTCCAATATAGTTCACTAGGATTGCTAGTGTATCTACTTAACTTGCTTACAGCGTAAGCAATATCGGGTCTAGTGCAATTCATCAAATACATTAGACTTCCGATAATCTGAGAATACTCCAACTAGCGTATTCCAGTTCCTGTATTCTTATGAAGGTGGATGTGTGGGAGAAAAGGATTTGTATTTTCCTTTATCCCATGATCCTTGAATCTTTCTATCATCTTATCCACGTAGTGAGATTGAGATAGACTGATTCCATCTGGTGTTCTGGTGATTTTAATTCCTAAAATTACATCAGCAACCCCCAGATCCTTCATGTCAAAACTGTTGGATAACATTCGTTTAGTGGACTTAATAATCTCAATATTAGTCCCAAGTATCAACATGTCGTCTACATAAAGACAGACAATGATACATGCATTTCTAACTGTTTTAGTGTACACACACTTATCGCATTCATTGATAGTGAATCCATCTTTGATCATGACACTATCAAATTTCTCATGCCATTGTTTTGGAGCCTGCTTTAAACCGTATAAGGATTTTACCAATTTACACACCTTGTGTTCTTGGCCCTTGACTTTAAATCCTTCAAGTTGCTCCATATATATCTCTTCATTTAATTCACCATTTAAGAATGCAGTCTTGACATCCATTTGATGGATATCTAAGTTGTGCAATACTGCTATTGCAATCAACATCCGAATGGACGTTATTCTTGTTACTGGTGAATAAGTATCGAAGTAGTCAAGTCCTTCTTTTTATCGATAACCCTTGGCTACTAATCTAGCTTTGTACTTATCGATAGATCCATCGGGTTTTAATTTTCATTTGAAAATCCACTTACACCCAATTGGTTTACTGCCAGGAGCCAAGTTTATCAATTCCCAAGTATGATTACTTAGTATGGATTCTATTTCGCTATTTATAGCTTCTTTCCACATTTGTGCTTCTGGGGTTGACATAGCCTCTTTAAATATTTGAGGCTCGCTTTCAATAGCATATGCTATGAAATCTGGACCAAAAGATTTTGAGATTCTAGATCTCTGACTTCTTCTTGGTTCAGTTTTCGCATTAACAATTGGTTCCTCGGGGCTTTCGTCCCTGAACGCCATTTCGTGTGTTCTTTTCCCAGAAGTCTTATTTGCTTCCCGTTTGTATGGAAAGATGTCTTCAAAGAACACAGCATCTCTAGATTCGATAATCATGTTTACATGAATATCTGGTATCTCTGATTTATGAACCAGAAATCTGTAGGCACTACTATTCAAGGCATAGCCTATGAATATGCAGTCCATAATTTTTGCTCCCAACTTAGTCTTTTTAGGTAATGGTGCCAGCACCTTTGCAAGGCACCCCCACATTTTGAGGTAATGGTAGGAAGGTGTCCTTCCATGTCATAACTCAAATGGTATAAGACCAAGTTTCTTGTGGGGTACTCTATTTAGAATATAGTTTGCAGTTAATAGAGCTTCCCCCACAAGTTCTGCGGAGCTCCAGAACTTACAAGCATGGAATTTACCATCTCCTTCAAAGTTCTGTTCTTCCGTTCAGCAATTCCATTTTGCTGAGGAGTGTATGGTGCTGTAGTTTGATGGATTATACCAAAATTAGCACATAACTCACTAAAATCATTTGATTCATATTCTCCGCCTCTATCGGATTTTAGAATCTTGATTTTCTTGTTGAGTTGATTCTCAACTTCGGCTTTATATGTTTTAAACATATTTATTGCCTCATCCTTACTGTTTAAAAGATACACATAACAGTATCTTGTACAGTCATCAATAAAAGTAATAAAATATTTTTTACCGCCTCTAGTTGGCATAAACTTCAAGTCACACAGATCGCTATGAATTAACCCTAAAGGTTCTGTATTTCGATCAATTGAGTGAAATGAATTTTTTGCTAACTTGGCCTCAACACAAATCTCACACTTGCGAATTTCTTCCAAGTTGAGTTTAGGAATATATCCCAGATTAGACAAGTTCTTTAAAGACTTATAATTTATATGCCCTAATCTAGCATGCCACAAAATAGGAGACTCAAGCAAATAAACAGAAGATTTTCCTTTATTTATAAGCTTTGGGTACAAATACACAGACTTTTTATCTACTGCAACATTGGCTTTAAAAAGTCCATCAACAAGATAACCTTTTCTCACATACATCCCTCCCTTAGTAAGTACAAATTTATAGGATTCAAACACCATTCTAAATCCTTTCTTACTAAGTATTGATCCGGAGATCAAATTCTTGCGGATGTCTAGAACATGAAGCACATCGTTAAAAGTAAGCTCTTTCCCCGATGTCCATTTCAGGATGACCTTGCCTTTTCCTTCAACCTTTGAGACGGCTGAATTTTTCATGAATAGTTGCTCATCTTGCTCCAGTATTTGATATTCAGAGAATAATAATTTCTCAGAGCAGATGTGCCGAGTAGCCCCAGTGTCTACCCACCAATCCTTATTGTCGGTTGTCAGATTCACTTCTGACACCAGAGCTGAAATGCTTGGAGACTCATGGTCGGTCAAGTTTGCCTGTGGGTGACTTTTCTTGTTCTTTTGAGACGGCTGCGACATTCATTCGCCTTATGCCCCTCTTTGTTGCAGATGTAGTAGGTTCCTTTGAAGCGCATGTTCTTGCCTTCTTGGACCTTGCCTTTGTACCCCTGGGAAGTCTTCTTCCGCTTTAAGCCTTTGGAAGTAGACGCTTTCCCCTTTGAGTCTTCGATCACATTTGCTTTTGCTTCGTAGGAGTTCTTGCTGCTTCTTTTCTCGGACTTTCTGTTGTCCTCCTCGATTCGAAGCCTCACAATGAGATCTTCTAACTTCAACTCCTTTCGCTTGTGCTTCAGGTAGTTCTTGAAATCTCTCCACGCAGGTGGGAGTTTCTCCACGATAGTTGCTACCTAAAAAGTTTCAGGAAGAATCATACATTCGGCTTCTATCTCGTGCAAGATAAGTTGGAACTCTTGCACCTGACTGATTACAGTCTTGGTATCCACCATTTTGTACTCCAGAAATCGTCCTATGACGAACTTCTTGGTACCAGCATCCTCAGTCTTGTATTTCTTGTCAAGACTGGTTCATAACTTCTTTGCCGTAGTGATAGGACTGTAGACATTGTAAAGAGAGTCATCCAGTCCATTTAAAATATAATTTCGGCAAAGGAAGTCACATTGAGTCCATGCATCAGTTGCAGGCTCTGGTGGATCTTCTTGCAGGAATCTGGCCAGATGAAGAGTGGTCAAGTAGAAGAGCATCTTCTGTTGCCACCTCTTGAATTCTGTGCCATCAAATTTTCCTGATTTCTCCGGCTTCGGGTTAGGAAGTGGAGTTGGCATCAAAGCTTGCATGTTGGTACCTTACTTGAGCTATCTTGATTTGTCTCAGACATTTTCTGCAAGTTCAAGCAGAACAGAAGTAAGAAACAATAATTGTCTTAAGATTGTTGGTATTCTGCTTAACAAGAATCAATCTGACAACTAATCAAGATCACTGAGATATCAACAATCTAATTGGCCAGGTCGGCAAATATCAGGTAGGAGGTTTTCCGTTCAATAGAACGTTCCTTAATTTAAGAACCGCCTTTCAATTTCCTTCCTTGGTTAAACACCAATTAGACTGAATATAAATCAGTCTCGATATACTGTAAAGTATATCCCCTGTATAAAGGACTTAATCCACTTATACAGTATTTGGAGTGAGGTACGCTTAGAGCGAATCTCCTTAAGACAATTACGTCCCCCGCACCGGTGCTAACGGGATAATGGACGCTGGTCTCCCAAGATATAACACTCCTTCACGGTATTTGGATAGCACTACCAAATCACCGTACGGTCGAACCGTAGTCAACCAGTACCTTCCACAGGATCGTTGAAGCAGCGGTACAAGGACAAATTTCAAATGAATATTTGCCTTTATTTTGGAGTAGCACCCACTGTTGAGGACGAAGGAAGGTAGAAGAATATTCTTCTTCAGAAGTACCAGATTCAGACAACAATTCTATAAAAAGAATCTGTTGAATTTTCTGATTCCTCTTTCAGAACGAATTTTTGCAGAATCTTCTTTGGAAGTCGCTTCGGAAACTGAGTTACGGATTTCCCACTTCTCGCTGGAAGTCGCTTGGCTTCAGAACTCCTCGCTGGAAGTCGCTTGGCTTCAGAACTCCACTGCCAGAATGCAGACTTAGAACTCTGAGAGAGAGAGAAAGATTGTTGTTGGAGTTGGTGTGTCTGAGAAAGGCAAATCGGAGCGCTATTTATAGCGCTCCGGGAGGGGCTTTCTTGTCCGCCAGAATTCAACAGTTGCGACGGTTCGGACAGAACCGTCGCAACCGTTCGGTCCAACCGCCAACCGCCCAACTGCACAACAGTCCAACCGCCCAACCGCAGACATCCGTTGGCGGGCGGTTCGGATCCGTTGGCAAGTGGGCGGTTTGGGTAGCGGAGCGGATCGGGTCTGGTTCGGGTAGCGGAGCAACCCATACCCGCGAGACCGGATTCAAAAAGAACAAGGCCGGGCAGGGAACCCAGACCCGGACCCGGCACCAGCGCCGGCCTTTTCGCGCCCTTTGTTCTCAACTTTCTCTATTTATACACCACAAACTTCCATCCCATGACCAATGTGGGACTAAATACTTTTAGCTACCTTTAGTCCCATTTTGACTTTGAATTAGGCAATCTTTAGACTTGAATATCTCATTCATTCGAAGTCGGAATTGAACATGTGAATATACCACGTTCATCCCCAATGGAAGGAGAACACACTCCAACCATCATCCAATTGATTCGATCAACTGATCTCGCCATAATTCAACTCGAAGATTCATACTTATATTCTTCAATTCCAACAATATGTGCTTCAACCGGTTCGATTTAGGTTTAGGGTTGATTTGGTTCAGTTCGATAAAAAATTCAAAAAAATCAACATCCTTGAGCTATGCTACATGGGAAAGACAAGGACCTACATTCCACACAAACACGCATGCGCGTCCTGATTCATTTGCATCAGAGTATAATGAAGTACGGCGGATGCATCAAAGCTTAGTTATGAAGACAGCGTTGTAATCCAATTCCGGATTTGACAAGCCCACGCTGTAATTGTCCACATTTGACCACATGTGTCCACTTCTTTTATTTGTTATTTGTATTAAAAGAGAAACGTGTTCACTATAAACATTGACTTGGTATTTTCAACATGTTAGACTTCCGTGCCACACGTGACTCGTGAGACCCACAAATAAACGACTGACAACCATATGAATTTTTGATGTCATGGACTGTTTGGCTAAAGTTGTAAATGAGGTGGGGAAGGCAATTATTGCTATGTTACGTAATATATTCGATCATCACATTAATTGAACGGCTGAACTTTCGAATGTGATTGTTTCATTTTCTGGAAATCGAAAAATCTGAGCCGTCATCAAATCAATTTGTCTTTCACGCGAAACCTGCAAATCGCACTGTAGCTACAGTATGTTTTGTAGGCTTTTCTGAGGTTTTCTGCTTTCTTGTTCACAACGGTCACAGGCCCTCAGAGCCATTCAGCCGAGTAAGGCTATTGGGTCTCACCTGAAGGCCTATCAAAATTAACGGTCCAAGCGGGCGCGGTGACCGCTGTGATAAAAAATGCGGTGAGCAAAATTTTTTTTGATGGAGTAAGTTAATTTGATTAACACGTTGGATTTATGATGGGCCTAGGGCAATCATGATTTTTTCCCCAACATGAAGAAAAAAACGCACAAAAAAAAGAAAAAAAAAACTGACATGGATCCCTTTGTCAGCTACTACAGTGGATTTCCGGGATGGATTTCAAAGATCCAAACATGACGTATTGTTTGTCATAATATTGTTCTTGCGCAGAGGAGCTGCAAGCCTATAATACCCTCTCTATACATGGCCAGTCACAGAGAAGCTCTTCACATAGTCATCCTCCCCTAGCTGGCTTTCGGCCACATGATCCCCTTCCTCTACCTTACCGTCGCGTTGGCCACTCCCGGCATCTGCGTCTCCTTCCTCTCGACTCCTCAAAACACTCGCAGGCTCCCCAAAGTGCCTACTCACCTCTCAGCTCTCATCCAATTCATTGACCTCCATTTGTCCCCGTCGACGGCCTCCCCGAAGACGCCGAGGCCACCATCAACGTCTCATTCGCCGACACTCAGTACCTGAAGATAGCCTACGTCTCCCTAAATAATCCCATCAGGCATTTCGTCAAACACCAGTGATGTAGGAAGCCAAACACCCAACGACCAATAATCGATTGATCAAGACAGATCAAAATCAAGACAGCATGAAAAGCCAGGCTAGTTGACCGGTCCTTCAGATTAGTCGACTAGTCCACCCAACAGAGAGTTTCATATTCAGCTTAGTGGACTAACCCTCTTTCAGTAGTCGACTAGAGTAATTAGTTAACTAATCAATCTTAGTAGTCGACTAATTTTGTGCAATAGAGAGTTGAAAATTTTTCTGGACTTCTCATTAGTTGACTAGTCCCCTAGCGCTAGTCGACTAGAACTATCATTGACTGTTTTTCAGGTTCTATTTAGGATTTCATTTTTGGGTCCAATTGAATTCTAGATTGTTTTTGTTTTAGTTTTCTAGTTAGATTTGACTACTTCTTTTAAAGCATATTTAAAGATCATTGTGCTATTTGTTTTGTACGCAAGTTTTAATGAACAAAATTGAGTTTTTCTCTCTAATTGCTCATGGATTCGAGTTGTCTATCTTTGCTCATGGATTCGAACTATTTTTGCTCGTGGATTCAAGTTTTTTTCTACCTAAAGGTATCTTTTGGAGTTCGTTTACCTAGAACGAGATCTAGCAGGCGTTATTTGCTTTTTTGTCAGCGTCAAGGGGTACCAGAGTGTCGGCAACTTTTTGACGATGGCAGGAGACAGTGATGAATCACAAAGCCTTTCAGCAAGGGAAGGCACTGTTGAAAGGAGGCTCAACACTCTTAAATCAACTATGAACAATATAGTCTAAGAAATCAAGAGATTGTCCCTTAAGATCGACGATCGAGGTCTAGCTGATGGTCATACCGAAGCGGATGAGATCGTTCATCAGGTAATCTTCATCCACAATCTCCACCACATCAACCACCACCACATCAACCTCTACAAAATCACCCTCTACCATACCAACCACTACCACATCAACCTCTACAACATCAATTTCCACCACACCAACCACCACCAAATCAGCTTCCACCATATCAACCGCCAGGAAGGTGTCCTTTACGGAATTTTCAATATGAAGATTTTTCCAATGAGAAAGAATTGAACCCCCTTCTATCAAGGAGTCAGCTTCGATGATGAAGCTTACGATGGAGAGAGGGCTTACGAGAGATGCCTTACGCGGTTGGCCAATCCTAAATCTAACAGAGGAGGATGATTTTCTTTTTCTAATGATGATAGGAGAAGAGAATACCCAAGTCCTAATGAATATAGGATGAAGATTGAGATACTTTCTTTTAGTGGGAACCTTGATATGGAGTCCTTCTTGGACTGGATTTACAAAGTGGAGAAGTTCTTCGATATGGCTTACGTCCCCGAGAAGAAGCATGTCAAGTTCGTGGCATACAACTCAAGGAGGAGAATCTGCATGGTGGATCAATTACAAATCACAAGAAGACGCCATGTCAAGTCACCCATAATGACATAGAGACACATGAAGCAACTCCTGTAATGTAGATTTCTTCCACCCGATTATCAATAAATCCCTTATAATCAATTTGAATATTGCAAACAAGGTACAAGAACTGTGTGGCGTACACGGAGGAGTTCTATTACCTCTAATCATGATGCTATCTATCCATGACGGAAGAACAAGCGGCAAAGCACATCAATGATTTAAAGTACCCCATCCAAGAACACGTAATCCTTCATGATATGTTCTCCGTTGATGAAGCCCACAACAAGGCCATGAGGATTGAAAGATTACAAAGTAGAGCTCCATCTTTCAGGCGTTCATCACCAATCAAAGAGTCAACAAGTGACATTGGAGTTCAATCGAGTCCCACAACAGTTGATCGACTTCATGTCCATCAGTAAACCAACACTTTTGCATTAATACCAGCAATAACAACTGCCGCAGCTGCAAAAAGCAAAGAGAATTCATACACCAAGCTTGAAATTAGGATGTATTATAGGTGTGTAGAGCCTGGATATAAGTCCAATGAATACCCTAAGAGAAAGTTAGTCAACATTATAGATTACTGAGATGAAGGACAAGGAGGCATGATTGAGGAAGCAAGTGATTCTGACTTTACCGAAGAACAGGGAGGTCCTATAGCTTGTGTTGTTCAGAATTTGCTCTGCAATTAGAAGTTTCCCGACACCACACAACTACATTAAATCATTTATTCAAGGTGTTAAGTCAAGAACAAGATATGCAACCTCATCATTGACAATGGAAGATGCAAAAACATCGTGTTTAGAACGCTTGTAGATCATTTGACGCTAGAGATGAAACTACATCCTCATCCTTAAAATATTAGTTGGATTAAGAAAGACCCCTTTATAAGGGTAATGAATCTATATCATATTCCTCTTTCCATTGGCAAATTCTATCAAGATTTCGTTACTTGTGATATTGTCAATATGGATAAGTGTCATATTCTTTTGGGGAGACGATGGCAATATAATATTGACGCTACCCACAAAGGTAAAGAGTATATATGTTCACTTGGAAGGACAAAAGAGTTGCCATGAGGCCAATTTCACCCACTTCAACGTCTACAGAAGAAAAGGCATCTAAACTTGTATCTATGTGCAATCGAGACAAATCAAAATTTTGAGATCAAACTTTTCCTCAAACTGAGTTTGCTAGAGATAACCACGTTCATTGTATTCATTGGAACTCGATGACAAGTTCTTTTGAAAAGAGAGGGACTAATGTAGGAAGCCAAGCACTCAACGTCCAATGGTCAATAGATCAAGACAAATTAAAGTCAAGGCAGCAGAAAAAGCCAGGCTAGTCATTGGTCCTATAGATTAATCGGCTAGTCCGCCCAACAAAGAGTTTCATATTCAGCTTAATCAACTTATCCTCTTTCAGTAATCGACTAACCAATCAACTAGAGTTCATTAGTCGACTAATCAATTTCAGTAATCGACTAATTTTGTGCAACAGAGAGTTGAAAATTTTCATGGACTTCTCACTAGTTGACTAATCCCTAGCACTAGTCAACTTGAACTATCGCCGACTGTTTTTCAGGTTCTATTTAAGATTTTGTTTTCGGGTTCAATTAGATTCCAAATTGCTTTTATTTTAGTTTCCTAATTAGATTAACTACTACTTTTAAAGTCTATTTAAAGCCCATTGTATTCTTTTTTTTGTACACAAGATTTAATCAACAAAATTGAGTTTTTTCCTCCAATTGCTCATGGATTCGAGTTGTCAATCTTTTCTCATGGATTCAAGTTGTTTTTGCAAGTAGATTAAAGTGTTTTCCTACCTAAAGGCGTTCTTTAGGGTTCATGGCGATCGAATGAGATCTAGCCGGCATTGTTCGCTTTCTTATTTGCATCAACCAGTCCCCAGACTACATTCTTCATGACTTCATCCCTTATTGGATCGTCGACATCGATCATGAGTTTGATGTGTCATGCGTCTTCTTCTTCGTCTACCCGCTGCTGCGATCAGCTTCTTAGGCCCACCGGAGACGATGCCGAGGAGGCGAGAAAGCAATGGTGGCCATCACCGGATAGCATAACTGTGAAGCCCGACTGGGTCCCTTCCCCTCGGCCGTGGCGTTCCGGCTTAGCAAGGCAAAGGTCTTCTACCCCAGAGCGATCAATATGAACGCTTCAGCCGTAAATGACATGGTGTGACTCATGGTCAGCGTCGAAGGGTGCACCGTCGTCGTGTGGAGGAGCTGCAGGGAGTACGAAGGTGAATAGTTGCAGTTGCTTGAGAAGTTGTACCAGAAGCCAGTGATTTCGATTGGATTGCTTCTGCCAGAATCACCATCAGAGAGGAAAAATCAAAGGATGGTTGCGGAAAGATATTCAAGTGGCATGATCTGCAAAAGTCTAAATCTGTAGTTTTTCTAAGCTTTGGGGGTGAATTGAAGGGCTTGTTTGGGTAATGGAAGAGAGAGGAAAAGAGAAAAGGGGGGAGGAAACAAGAAATGAAGAGGGAAAGAGTTTCTTCCCCTCTTCAATCATGGCTGTTTGGAGAATGAAAGAGAGAAAGAAGAGGAAGAAAAAAAACAAAAAGCCCAAAACTGGCACTTTCTTCCCCTATGCCTTGATCTATGTGCCTCCTTTTTTCTGATCAAAATTGAGGGGAAGAATTTCTTCCCCACTTCCGCTGACTGGGGACCATGCGAGATCCATACTGGAGGAAGAAATTTCTTCCTCTAGCAAACAAATATGAGGGATAGGAGGGGAGCTCCACTTGTCAGGATCTCATTGGCTTTGTAATATCCCTAGTTAGAGATGTTGTAGTTTTATTTTCTTAAAGTATTTATTTTGATTTACTGATTATTTTTTTAATCAACTTAATTTATTGAATATGCAATTATTTTTAAGATAGTAAATGGTATTTTAGTTTTATATATTATTACCATTATTAAATATCAATATTTTTAGTTACTTATTACTATTATTTCTATTATTATCCTTATTATTAATTACTATTATTATTACATTAAGATTATTATTATTTCTTATTGATATTATTAGAGATATTATTATTATGGTTATTGTTATTGTTAATTAATATTATTATTATTGTTTGGTAGTAATTATTATTATTTGTTAAGATTAATTATTATTATCTATTATTATATAATGTATCCTAAGTTTTGTCATTGATAATTAATCATTAATTACTATATTTAGTGTTAATTGTTATTATTATTTTATTATTTTATTATGTTTATTAATTATTATTATAATTATTAGTGTTATTATTTTATTATTATTTTATTGTTATTATTGTTATTATGTTTATTAATTATTATTATAATTATTAGCGTTACAATTATTATTATTGATATATATATATTGTTGTTATTGTTATTAGGGTTATGACTAATTACTTTTATTAATATTTTGCTTAATTATTTTTGGTGTCATTATTAATTATTAATATTATTATAGTTTGTATTTATTTATTATTATTTGTAGCATTCTTCTTTCTCTTGATTCCAACCCATAACCCATTATCTTTCCATACCCAAACCCGTTCCTAATCCTACCCGTTAGCCCAATACCCTTTATCTTATACCCAAGTCTAAACCCATATCTAATAACAAATTCCAACCCTATACCCGTTACCCACAACACACTCTCTCTTACAATCTCCATCTTAACCTAATCCCTAATATTTTCATCTCCTTCAGTACATCTACAGCCGCCATCCTCCATCTCCCAACTACACTGCCGTAGCCCCATCAACAACCACGCACCCACCACCCGGAACACCCTCCATTGGTCGAACCCCATGCCTCCTCCCTGTGTTACCGAGCCCCTGTCCTAGCCGGCGCCTCCATTGGTTGGCAACACACCTTGGCCACCAGCAGCCCAACGACAACCACCCCCACCTCTCCTTCATCATCTCTTTCCCCTCATGCCCGAGCTCTATTTACAGCACCTTGCGCAGCCCAGTAACTCCACCAGCAACCGGATCCCATCTCCTCCCCCTCTGAATTGTCGCAACTCCTCCACGACAGCCAACAGCAGCTAGAACCAGCAGCCGCAGCGGTCTAGCGCCCCTCCACCCTGGTGCGCCACCAGCCCCTCCCACCATGGCCGATCCAACAGCAGCAGCACACCAGCGCAACAGTAGCCCCGGCCTTTCCTCCACCCTCTGACGGTGAGCTCCGACAAGCCGTTGACCTCTTCGGTAGCCCGGATTCATTCCCCTACTCTCCAGCGTTGTCTGCAAGATCCGTCGCGGCCTCCGTCTCTTTCGTCGGCGCGCCAGAGCAACCTAGGCCGAGCCTCTTCCCTTGCTGTGAGTTATCTCACCTTCCTCTTGAAATCACCTAGAGGGGGGTAAATAGGTGATGGCTATATGAAATATGACAATAATGCGGAATTTAAATCTACCTAAAACAATAAGCTCAAATTAAAATGCTTGCAAGATATAAAGCAATAAGTAAAGCAAGTAATAAAGAGATTGAGTTTAGAGAAATTTGAGCAAACGCAAACACGAGGATATGTTTCCGAGGTTCGAGCCACGCTCTACGTCCCCGCCTTCACACTTGAAGGATTTCCACTATTGTTGATCCTACTGGATCTCCAATACAAGGACACACTTGTCCTATCTCTCGTGATGCCGCAACACCACTTGGAGCACACTAGCTCGCTTGAGGCCGATGCCTCTACAACTTCGCTCAAGAAGAAAATTGATCACACTTGATCACAAAAAGCTCACTTGCACAATCCTATAACCAATATGAAGAAGATGAATACTTGGGATTGTGTAGTGCAAAAGACTAGAGAGAAGTAGAGGATTGCTTCAAAAGGTGTAGGGAATTTTTGGCTTTGGAGAGAAAATATTTTCTAGAAGAAAACTAAGGATTTAGCTTGAAATATTTTCTTGCTTAAAAACTCTTGTCAAATCATATAAATCTTGTGTCTTATCATGTTGAAATGACCCACTATTTATAGTGGATGAAAAACCAACTACACAGCTTAAAGGATTCGTTGGGGGTGAGATCCCAATAAAATCTGTCAGAAAATAGAGCTGTTGGAGTCTGTCAGACTTTCTGACAACTACCGGTCGACCGGGTCGGTCGACCACCAACGGTCATATTTCTGCCCGTTGGGGGAAAACGGTCGGCCGACTCGGTCGACCGAAATAAACAGAGAGCACTGACAAGTGCCCGGTCGACCCGAGCGGTCGGCCGACGTGCACACATGCACAGCCGTGCACGTCGGTCGACTGGGTCGGTCGACCGGACTCTGTCAGATCTGATAAAATAGAGTCTGGAAAGAAAAAAGGAAATTTTGATTCAAACATTTTTAGTTTAAGGATTTGTAAATAAGGTTCTAGACCTAATAACACTAAGAGTATGATCATAGATCAACACTTCAAACATGTTAGATCATTTTTGGTAAAAATCCTTTTTAATAAAATGATTTTCTAAAAACGGTTTTTCCAAAACATGGTATTTCTAAAAACTAAGTTAGAAATTCTGATATAAAAATTCTTTTGAAGCCATGAAGCAATACTAAGTGTGTGTGAGTGATAATCCCAAATATTCTACCTCTATCATCTAGGTTTTGACAAAATATCTAAAAATAAAAGTAAATTACAAATCTTGAATTCTTTTCTTCAATGTTTTGATCCCGAAGCTTTTCTACCGTGCTAGGCTTGGGAATGCAAATCTTTAGCAGCGTCCAAATTGTGAGTCTTGATTGTGGAGCCGTCAAATCAACTTGTTTTAAACCTGAAATTCTTTTAAACAAGATTGTTAAACACATAACTAAATATGGTTTGTTATCATCAAAATATCGGGCTAATGGCCTTTGGGCCAACAATCTCCTCCTTTTTGATGATGACAATACATATATAGTTATTACAAATATTTTGGGTGGAGACTTCAAGTGAAGCTCCCCCTCAACACATGCATAAAATAAAAAGATACTCAGGCATAGATAAATAGCACAAATAATAAACAACCATACACATGTCCATGCCAGAAAATAACTCATGCCATAAATAAACACATGTTCATACAAGACATAAAAACATATAGAAAACGCATGTCCACACAAACACAAATACATGTCCAAAATACTAAACAAAATACCAAAATGTGTCCAACACACAACACACAAAATACAAAATACAAGATACAATACAAGCCCAAAAGAAGTCTCTCATGAATATCTCTCCCCCTTTTTGACATCATCAAAAGGGGAAGTCACTCCTCATCGTCGTCGTCCTCATCATCGTCCTCCTCATCGTCGTCCTCAGCATCACCTGCAGCCATCTCCACATCCTCATCATCATCATCATCCTCATCATCATCAGAAGCCTCCTCCTCTGGATCAATAGCTGCAACACCTGGCTGTGGTGCTGAAGAAGCAGAAGGGGCCCTAACTGAAAATGGAGGGCCGGAGGAAGGAAGCGGTCGGGCAAATGGCGTGGGGTCTGGACTAGGCATGTTGTACTTCACAAAGAGTGCACTAAATTGCGAATCCATGTATCGCATGGAATCAGCAAAATAGGACGTGTCATTGCGAAGTCCCTGATAACGCGAGTCCATCTCCGCACGATGAGCTGCATCCGCCGCAGAAATCTGGGTCAGTCGCTGCTCGACCCAAGACTGATGCTCCTGAATCTGAGTACGAAGCTCAGACAAAATGAGGGCCTGAAGATCTGAAGGAATGGATGGCCCGGGAGCAGAGGAAGTCCCTGGGGCAGAAGAAGACCCTGGGGCATGAGCAGGAGGAATAGGAGGCTGCTCAGGAGCGGGATGACGCATCCTAAGTTGCATCCTCTTCAAAAGGGTGCTATTGAGGTTCACTGAGGGTTCAGTGGGTATCTCAGAGGATAGATCAAAATTGAGTTGTTTAAGGAGATACGAAATGAGCATCCCATAAGGCAAGTGCCTCGTGGGGACAAGGACGTGATCAGAAGTCATGTGTGAAATTATGAAGCGGGGGATATTAATCTTAATGCCTTTCAGAAGGCAATAGACAATCAAAGGTACAGGACCCCTAGCATGACTGTATTCCCCTGATTTGGGTAAAATGTTATAGAAAATAAACTTGGCAAGGACTTGAGCGGTGAGAGTGAATTTATTCACCTCCTCATTCCTTACTAAGCCGGGGTTGTCATCCCCGTGAATCAAGGTTGACGCGGTGAGCGCAGACTCACCGGCCGGATACTCAAAGTCATGTAGGTCAAAGGAATATACATCAACTCCTCCACAGGAGAGATGCAACAAATCAGCAAATTATTCTAGAGGGATATCAATGTCTCTCCCTAGAACTCTGGACCTAACCCGATTACCCTCAAAAGTAAGATTGGTATAAAAATAGGGTATCAGTGAGGTATAAACCGGTTCTTTAATGGCCATGAATTGGTCTAAAGAATTATTCCTCAATATTTGTGGGATATTGAGGTGCTCAAAGTCTTGGAGGACTACACATCTCCAGAAATAATGGTTCTCCTCGAAAGAAGGATAAACCGTTATTCTGCTGGATTGGAGACAAAAGGAGGTTTAGTCCTAGTGGATGAAGATGAAGGGACAACAGATTTTTCCTTTTCAGCTTTAGATCTCTTAGGCATGATTAAATTTTAGGTTAAAATGAAGATCTAGGTCACGAATAAAAGTAGGGCTTGATCTAGATTAGGGAAATAAAAGATCTTGACAAAACTTAAGATGAACAAAGGAAAGAAAGCAAGATCTAGAGGAAAAAAAATGGATTTTTACCTTGATTGAAGAGAGATCAAGAACCCAAAATCAAAAATCCCTAAGTTTGAACGTAGATCGGGCCTGAAAGGGATGATCCAGTAAAGATTTGAGAGTATGAAGCTTGGATTTGAGGTGGATTTGAGTGAGATGAAGAAAATAGGGTTTTTAGAGAGAGGGAGAAGAGGGATCGGCTGAGAGAAGTGAGAGAGAAATGAGAGATTGGGCTTTAAATAAGGTGGGTAGGTGGCAGATTCTCGACGCCCGGTCGACCGGTCCGGTTGACCGAAAATACCCGAGACCACTGACAGACCAAACGGTCGACCGCAGCGGTCGGCCGAAATTACCCGAGAGCTCTGACAGATCAAACGGTCGACCGCACCAGTCGGCCGACAACAGAGAAGAATGAAATCATTCTTCCAGGCAAGGTCGGTCGGCCGGAACTTAGATCCGGTCGGCCGGTCCTGCCCAAAAACCTGTCAGCAGAAAAAGATCCTAAAAAAATTTTAAAAACTGACTAACAAATAATAGGCAGAATATTTTCAACATACAAAATTTTAGAACATGATTTAAACGAAATTTTACACAAAAATTTTTACTTTTTATTTTCCATATAAAACAAAGATTTAGAGATGTTGAAGCCGAATACCCGGTGAAGGGTTCTGAACTTCATCCTCGAGATTCCTCTAAATAAGAGTTGAGGTGCGCAATTGTCATCTCTAATGTATTTGCTTTAAATATAAATTTTAAAGTATTTATTTTAGTTTTTGACAAAAAATGTGTATATAGATATATGATCAAAAACTAAACATGTGGACAAAAAAAAAATATATATGACATAAATACAAGATATCAAACAAGGCATATACACAAGCATAATGGAAATGTAAGTTTACACTAACACATGTCAATGTAGCACAAAAGTAAACTAACAATCCTATGCATTTGTATATATAAACAAAATAAAACTTTTAAATGGAGTAGTTACCAAACGAGGGCAATCTCCAAAATAGGTGCCTCCATGATAGCGATGCAAGCGCAATGTGATCTTTGAGCTTTGATGCATCCACCACCCGGGCACCGTCTCCCCTTAAGTCTTGGAGGATGAAGACCCACCTGTTTCAACTAAATTTGGTGTGTCTTTTGGTCCCATATCTTTTTGGGTCCTTTAGGATTAGTACCGAGGCGAACCCAAACATGTTTATTATTCATGTTTTGTTTAGCAAAACAAAATTTTTCTAAGTGGCCTTTGCGGCCACAATGCGTGCAAACATAAATCCTACCACTACCATACATGTGAGCATGCTTGTGAGTGTGTGCATGTTTCCGTGCATGGTGAGTGTGTTTCCCTTGGGTTACTCCTTTGGGAAATCTAGATGCAAATTTATTTAAGTCAAATGCACATTTTTTAAGAGTTGAATCTAAAACATCAACCCGTTTTTGAATTTCAACAAAATCATTTTTATTACATGAAGAAATAGAAGTTTTTCCTTTACAAGCTAGTTTATAGTTTTCAAAATCAATCTTTATTTTCTTAAAAGCAATAGATAAATCATTTTTCTTTTTTTCAATAGTATTAATTTTATCTTTCAAAGAATCATTTTCTCTTTTTAATTTCTTATTATGAGATTGCGAAATCTCATATCTATGTTGGAGTTCTTCAAAGAATTGAGCTAATTCATCCATAGTCAAATCATCATCTTCTATGGAGTTGTCGAGAATTACCTTAGAAGCATCATCTCCATGTGCCATGAAGCACATGTGTGCGGCGTCGTTCTCCTCCTCGGATTCCGACTCCGTATCGTCCCACGTAGCCACCATTGCCTTCTTCTTCTTTGGGCCGTTCTTGGAGATGGTAGCTTGGAGAGCGGGGCAATCGGCAATGAGATGTCCGATCTTCTTGCAATGGAAGCAAGGACCCGGCTCCTCTCTTTTCCTTTCGAATCTTCCTTGAGGTTTCCCTCTTCGGAAGTTGCTTTGCCTCCCCTTCTTGTAGAACATCTTGCCCACCTTCCGGATGAGCATGGCAAAATCCTCATCGCAGTCTTCCGATGAGTCTTCCTCGTCATGGTTGGTTGGAGTGGCTTTGAAAGCGAGGGCTTTCTTCTTTGGCGCCTCCCTTTCTTCTCTTACTTTCATCTCCATCTCATGCGTTTTGAGATTTCCGATGAAGCCGGAGAAGTCCATCTCCTCCCGATCGTTGAGCTCCTTGAGGGTTGTTGCCTTGACTTCTCAAGCTTTGGGAAGAGCTCTAATGACCTTCAGAATCTTTTGGTCATTATCGATCACATCACCTAAAGAAGATAAAGCATTTGTTATTTTGGTGAAACGAGTGAGCATGTCATCAATGCATTCATTCTCAAGCATATAAAAGTTCTCATATTGAGAACGAAGCAAGTCAATCTTGGATCTTTTGACTTGGGACGTTCCCTCATGAGTCACAATCAAAACATTTCAAACCTCAAATGCCGATTTACAATTTATGATGCGTGATAGGTCATCTTCATTTAAGGCTTGTGTTAATGCATATTGAGCCCTAGCATTGGCCTCATAGTCTTTGGTGGTGTCCTCGGACCATGATCTCTCATCGGTGAGAGGTTCTATAAATTCTTTGGTTATGGCCCTACCAACCCTAACTCCTAGGGACTTAAGGAAAAGGTTCATCTTGACCTTCCAAATAGGGAAGTTCAAGCCATCAAATTTGGGTGGGGACTTGATGCTAGAAAAATCAATTGAAGCCATGGATAGTGAATATGATGCACAACAAATGAAGAATGCAACAAAATGATATAGCCAAATACAAGGATCTCCCTAAGGTGGTTAAACCAAATAGTAGAGTTAGGATCTGATACCAATTGAAATCACCTAGAGGGGGGTGAATAGGTGATTGCTATATGAAATATGGCAATAATGCGAAATTTAAATCTACTTAAAACAATAAGCTCAAATTAAAATGCTTGCAAGATATAAAATAATAAGTAAAGCAAGTAATAAAGAGATTGAGTTTAGAGAAATTTGAGCAAACGCAAACACGAGGATATGTTTCTGAGGTTCGAGCCACGCTCTACGTCCCCGCCTTCACACTTGAAGGATTTTCACTATTGTTGATCCCACTAGATCTCCAATAAAAGGCACACTTGTCCTATCTCTCGTGATGCCGCAACACTACTTGGAGCACACTAGCTCGCTTGAGGTCGATGCCTCTACAACTTCGCTCAAGAAGAAAATTGATCACACTGGATCACAAAAAGCTCACTTGCACAATCCTATAACCAATATGAAGAAGATGAATACTTGGGATTGTGTAGTGCAAAAGACTAGAGAGAAGTAGAGGATTGCTTCAAAAGGTGTAGGAAATTTTTGGCTTTGGAGAGAAAATCTTTTCTAGAAGAAAACTAAGGATTTAGCTTGGAAATATTTTCTTGCTTAAAAACTCTTGTCAAATCATATAAATCTTGTGTCTTATCATGTTGAAATGACCCACTATTTATAGTGGATGAAAAACCAACTGCACAGCTTAAAGGATTCGTTGGGGTGAGATCCCAACAAAATCTGTCAGAAAATAGAGCTGTTGGAGTCTGTTAGACTTTCTAACAACTACCGATCGACCGGGTCGTCGACCGCCAACGGTCATATTTCTGCCCGTTGGGGGAAAACGGTCTGCCGACTCGGTCGACCGAAATAAACAGAGAGCACTGACAAGTGCCCGGTCGACCCGAGCGGTCGGCCGACGTGCACACATGCACAGCCGTGCACGTCGGTCGACTGGGTCGGTCGACCGGACTCTGTCAGATCTGATAAAATATAGTCTGGAAAGAAAAAAGGAAATTTTGATTCAAACATTTTTGGTTTAAGGATTTGTAAATAAGGTTCTAGACCTAATAACACTAAGAGTATGATCATAGATCAACACTTCAAACATATTAGATCATTTTTGGTGAAAATCCTTTTTGATAAAATGATTTTCTAAAAACGGTTTTTCTAAAACATGGTATTTCTAAAAACTAAGTTAGAAATTCTGATATAAAAATTCTTTTGAAGCCATGAAGCAATACTAAGTGTGTGTGAGTGAGAATCCCAAATATTCTACCTCTATCATCTAGGTTTTGACAAAATATCTAAAAATAAAAGTAAATTACAAATCTTGAATTCTTTTCTTCAATGTTTTGATCCCGAAGCTTTTCTACCGTGCTAGGCTTGGGAATGCAAATCTTTAGCGGCGTTCAAATTGTGAGTCTTGATTGTGGAGCCGTCAAATCAACTTGTTTTAAACCTGAAATTCTTTTAAATAAGATTGTTAAACACATAACTAAATATGGTTTGTTATCATCAAAATATCGGGCTAATGGCCTTTGGGCCAACACCTCTTTCTATTTCTCTCAATATTATATACATTTAATTAAGTTTGTATTTTAATGTATGTATAAATGTGATGAAGAAACCTATATGCTTGGGTGCTGTGCGTGAGTGAAGCATGTGTGCATTTAAATAGAATGTAGAAATATATGTATATCCACGTATAATTATGTGTGGTGTTGTTAATTAGTGTGTTATTATATATAAGTGTATGTATATAAGCATATATACGTGTATGTATGCATGATTGTTAGTTTGTACATATGTATATATATGTATGTATAGAGGTGTATGCATGTGTATACTTGTATATGTATGTGTGTGGGTGTTAATCGTGTAATTATGTTTACATGTATGTGTTTGGTGGCGTGTTACAGAGTTTCGGACTCGCTCGGATGATCCAAACTCGGTAACAGGAGATTCGGACTTGTGCTCGTTACGGACCCGATACCATGGCAATTCGAAGACCGATCCATGGGGATGATCCGTAGAGCAATACCAGTTCATGCAAAGAAGACCAGACGGTGATTCGATTCTGAAACTGCGTCATTTCATGTGAGCGTTCGTTCTTGTGCATTTCCTTATTTACCGTTGTCGGTATGCGTTTACATGTTATACTTATCATTTCATGTGACTTTCTGTTATATTTTATGCTTTTGATTACTTGTACCACTTCATGAGGCATCTATGATTGTTCACTTTTACATAGTTGATAGGAGCTTGTATCAGTGTTATTTCATGTGTTGGTATTTTGGCGTTGTTGGCTTAGGCCTAGTTTTGATGTACCTTAGATAGTGACTCATTTCGATCCACTGGTTAGTTGGCCCAGATCATATTTGAGGACAAATGACTTGTTTCATGTAGAGTACTTCTCAGACTTGTCATTCTTTCATTTGGTAATAACTTAAGTGATGATTCATTCGGGTATTGATAACAGACTAGTTATGTTGTTACTTTACTAAGAGATTGGATTTATTGATGCTTGGATCAGTATATGGACTTAGTTGGAATTTAGGTCGAACTGGGATTCATATTATTTACATTAGATATTGACCAATATTTAGATGTGACTGTTTTAGTTGGGTTGTGATTTGGATTGATCTTGAGTTAGAGTTGATCTGAAATTTTACATTCTTTATAACGAAGCCTGATCTGCATTTAAATGAGATTGACTTGGCTGGATTTATAGTTGTGAGTATTTGGGATTTAATTACTGATTATATCATTCGAGTATGGATGAACTTGTTAATGTTGATTATCAGATGTATAGAAATTCTAGACTCCTTGTTATTTGAGGATGATTCCCTACTTCGTTACGATTTCGGTATTCGTTGACTTGTTGATCTCGAGGATATATCATGTGCTTCATGTTTAGCTATTGATGACTTCAGTTGATAGAGATTGAGCTATTATGATAGTGATCTATTCGATATCAGTGATCTTGTACTTCAAAGTTATCAGATAGAAATTATCAGTTTATCAGTTATTGATGAGATTATTTGTTGGTGATCATATGATGTGTTCAGAGTTTATAGTAGTTATCAGATATCGGTACCAGTTACTAGTTATTTGTGACACCTTTGTGTTAGTGGCTATATCTCTAGTATCTTATTTCAGATGTCAGATATTAGTTGTCAGCTACTCAGTTGTCAGATATCAGTTGTCAGTTGTCAGATTATCAGCTAGTATTGACATCAATAGTTGTTAGAGATATCAGTTACTCTTAATAATAACTCACATTGATTACTTATTAATAAAAGACACCATAACGCGGGGAACATGGGTAATTGCCTGATGATGTATGTCGTGTATATTGGAAGGACTTATTATGGTACCAAGTTGTGGGTTCCAACCATGTGGAACCAAGGTAGTACTGGCTACCTAGTTATTCAGTTGTCAGTTGTCAGGGCGATGCCCGGATTACGGCGCCACACTAGTTGTCTTTTCGTGTGGGGCTGTGGTCTTCAGATATTAGAGCCATACGGCTTGTCCTGGTTTAGCGCCAGGGGTGTTAGACCGTGATGCCGGGCTTGCACGGTACCCTTTCAAACCACATACACTATATTGGCAGGCAGTTACAACAACGATAATTTTATTTGATATGTGAGAAAACGGCTATGGTATGGGACACTGCTAAGTTCTACATTAGTTAGGTTAATAACAACCAACCAGACTAGTGACATATGCTAGGTTACACATTCAGATATCAGTTATTTGTTTATAGTTATAATAGTTATCTTTTATCTACACACATATTCATGTTATTGTTATTCAGTTATTTGTTTATCATGTTATTTATTTATCTTCAGTCTGTAGTCTATCTTATTATTATTCTATACACATTGTTTATATGCACGAGCTCTCCTCTTTACACACTCACACTCTCACCAGGTCGCTTTCTGACGACCCTGGATTTGCATGTCCAAATATTGGACACTTTGTTTCTATTGTTCAGGTGTTCGTTACGACCGTAGGCTTCGCGAAGAGCTGGAGCTTCTCCCTATTTGATTCCGGTATTCCTATCTTTCTTGTCTTCCATTATTTTCTTATTCTTGATATATCAGATTCAGTTGTTATTCCAATTTTTTATTTATATAATATTATGCGTGGATGCTTACATGTGATATTGCAGTAATCATGATTTATTACAGCTCGCGTTACTTAAGGCTTAGCGCGTATACGTGAGGTATTTTTCTTGCGTATATGCGTCGCCGACTTTCGTCGCGTCTCCGCTTCAACGTATTTTGGGAAGCAGGGCGTGACAGGATTTTCTTAGTATCAGAGCCAGGTTTTCGACTTACGATCTTGATTTTTGACTTTTGGTTCGCAAGAGAGACCTAGTTCTTACCGGTAACTTGAAATGAGCTAAAGTTATACTGCAATATACATATACAATCCATTATGATATTCAGTCCATTTGGAATTGGCCGTCCTTCTTTTGAAAATCCTCATCTTTGATCTTTGATATCCTTGATTTTTACTCTTCTTTTAGAGTGATCCGAATTTTCATCTTGCTTCTCTTCCTCCTCGATTTTATTTCTTGATTTTGTCTCTTGAGATTGGTTACTCCTTACTGAAGTCGGTAGCAGTAGTCAGAGTAACACAGCGGAAGCGTGGTGGATTTATGATATGCAGAGAGGTGACGTGAAGCTTGTTTGTTTTCTCCTTTGATTTTGAATTCTTTTTACTTTTCCCTGCCCTATTGAATTTCGGGGACGAAATTTTTATAAGGTGGGTAGAATGTAATATCCCTAGTTAGAGATGTTGTAGTTTTATTTTCTTAAAGTATTTATTTTGATTTACTGATTAATTTTTTAATCAACTTAATTTATTATTTTTCTTGTGATTATTATTATTATTATTGAATATGCAAATTATTTTTAAGATAGTAAATGGTATTTTAGCTTTATATATTATTACCATTATTAATTATCAATATTTTTAGTTACTTATTACTATTATTTCTATTATTATCCTTATTATTAATTACTATTATTATTACATTAAGATTATTATTATTTCTTATTGATATTATTAGAGATATTATTATTATGGTTATTGTTATTGTTTGGTAGTAATTATTATTATTTGTTAAGATTAATTATTATTATCTCTTATTATATCTCTTATATAATGTATCCTAAGTTTTGTCATTGATAATTAATCATTAATTACTATATTTAGTGTTAACTGTTATTATTATTATTTTATTATGTTTATTAATTATTATTATAATTATTAGTGTTATTATTTTATTATTATTTTATTGTTATTATGTTTATTAATTATTACTATAATTATTAGTGTTACAATTATTATTATTGGTATATAGATATTGTTGTATTATTATTATGGTTATGACTAATTACTTTTATTAATAATTTGCTTAATTATTTTTGGTGTCATTATTAATTATTAATATTATTATAGTTTGTATTTATTTATTATTATTTGTAGTATTCTTCTTTCTCTTGATTCTAACCCATAACCCATTATCTTTCCATACCCAAACCCGTTCCTAATCCTACCCGTTAGCCCAATACCCTTTATTTTATACCCAAGTCCAAACCCATATTCAATAACAAATTCCAACCCTATACCCGTTGCCCACAACCCACTATCTCTTATAATCTCCATCTTAACCTAATCCCTAATATTTTCATATCCTTCATACATCTACAGCCTCCATCTCCCAACTACACCGCCGCAGCCCCATCAACAACCACGCACCCACCACCCGGAACACCCTCCATTGGCCGAACCCCATGCCTCCTCCCTGAGCTGCCGAGCCCCTGTCCTAGCCGCCGCCCCTATTGGTTGGCGACCCACTTTGGCCACCAGCAGCCTAACGATAACCAACCCCACCTTTCCATCATCTCTTTCCCCTCATGCCCGAGCTCCATTTACAGCACCTTGCGCAGCCCAGTAACTCCACCAGCAACCGGATCCCATCTCCTCCCCCTCTAAATTGTCGCAACTCCTCCACAACAGCCAGAACTAGCAGCCGTAGTGGTTTAGCGCCCCTCTCACGCTGGTGCGCCACCAGCCCCTCCCACCATGGCCGATCCAACAGCAGCAACACACCAGCGCAACAGCAGCCCCAGCCTCTCCTCCACCCTCCGACGGCGAGCTCCGACGAGCCGTTGACCTCTCTGGCAGCCCGGATTCATTCCCCTCCTCTCCGGCGTTGTCTGTAAGATCCATCGCGGCCTCCGTCTCTTCCACTGGCGCGCCGGAGCAACCTAGACCGAGCCTCTTCCCTTGCCGTGAGTTATCTTCCCTTCCTCTTTCTATTTCTCTCAACATTATGTACATTTGATGAAGTTTGTATTTTAATGTATGTATAAATATGATGTAGAGACCTATATGCTTCGGTGCTATGTGCGTGAGTGAAGCATGTGTGCATTTAAATAGAATGTGAAAATATATGTATATCCATGTATAATTATGTGTGGTGTTGTTAATTAGTGTGTTATTATATATAAGTGTATGTATATAAGCGTATATACGTGTATGTATGCATGATTGTTAGTTTGTACATATGTATATATATGTATGTATAGAGGTGTATGTATGTGTATACTTGTATATGTATGCCTGTGGGTGTTAATCGTGTAATTATGTTTATAAGTATGTGTTTTGTGGCGTGTTACAGAGTTTCGGACTTGTTCGGACGATCCAAACTCGATAACAGGAGATTCGGACTTGTGCTCATTATGGACCCGATACCATGGCGATTCAAAGACCGATCCATGGGATGATCCGTAGAGCAGTACCGGTTCGTGCAGAGAAGACCAGATGGTGGTTCGATTCTGAAACTGCGTCATTTCATGTGAGTGGTGGTTCTTGTGCATTTCCTTATTTACCGTTGTCGGTATGCGTTTACATATTACACTTATCATTTCATGTGACTTTCTGTTATATTTTACCAGTTTGATTACTTGTACCACTTTATGAGGCATCTATGATTGTTCACTTTAATTACATAGTTGATAGGAGATTATATCAGTGTCATTTCATGTATTGGTAGTTTGGTGTTGTTGGTTTAGGCCTAGTTTTGATGTACCTTAGATAGTGACTCATTTTGATCCACTGGTTAGTTGGCTCAGATCATATTTGAGGACAGGTGACTTGTTTCATGTAGAGTACTTCTCATACTTGTTATTCTTTCATTTGGTAATAACTTAGGTGATGATTCATTCGGGTATTGATGACAGACTAGTTATGTTGTTACTTTACTAAGAGATTGGATTTATTGATACTTGGATCAGTATATGGACTTAGTTGAAATTTGGATCGAACTGGGATTCATATTATTTACATTGGATATTGACCAATATTTAGAGGTGACTGTTTTAGTTGGGTTGTGATTTGAATTGATCTTGAGTTAGAGTTGATCTGAAATTTTACAATCTTTATAACGAAGCCTGATCTGCATTTAAATGAGATTGACTTGGCTGGATTTATAGTTGTGAGTATTTGGGATTTAATTACTGATTATATCATTCGAGTATGGATGAACTTGTTAATGTTGATTATCAGATGTATAGAAATTCTCGACTCCTTGTTATTTGAGGATGATTCCATACTTCGTTATGATTTCGGTATCCGTTGACTTGTTGATCTCGAGGATATACCATGTGCTCATGTTTAGCTATTGATGACTTCAGTTGATAGAGATTGAGCTATTAAGATAGTGATCTATTCGATATCAGTGATCTTGTACTTCAGAGTTATCGGATAGCAGTAATCAGTTTATCAGTTATTGGTGAGATTATTTGTTGGTGATCATATGATGTGTTCAGAATATATAGTAGTTGTCAGATATCGGTACTAGTTACTAGTTATTTGTGACACCTTTGTGTTAGTGACTATATCTCTAGTATCTTATTTCAGATGTCAGATATTAGTTGTCAGCTACTCAGTTGTCAGATATCAGTTGTCAGTTGTCAGATTATCAGCTAGTATTGACATCAGTAGTTGTTAGAGATATCAGTTACTCTTAATAATAACTCACATTGATTACTTATTAATAAAAGACACCATAACGCGGGGAACATGGGTAATTGCTTGATGATGCATGTCGTGTAAATTGGAAGAACTTATTATGGTACCGAGTTGTGGGTTCAAACCATGTGGAACCAAGGTAGTACTGGCTACCTAGTTATTCAGTTGTCAGTTGTCAGGGCGATGCCCGGATTACGGCGCCACACTAGTTGTCTTTTCGTGTGGGGCTGTGGTATTCAGATATTAGAGTCTTGCGGCTTGTCCTGGTTTAGCGCCAGGGGTGTTAGACCGTGGTACCGGGCATGCACGGTACCCTTTCAAAACACATGCACTACATTGGCACTACATTGGCAGGCAGTTACAACAACGATAACTTTATTTGATATGTGGGAAAACGGTTATGGTATGGGACACAGCTAAGTACTACATTAGTTAGGTTAATAACAACCAACCTGACTAGTGACATATGCTAGGTTACACATTCAGATATCAGTTGTTTGTTTATAGTTGTAATAGTTATCTTTTATCTACGCACATATTCATGTTATTGTTATTCAGTTATTTGTTTATCATGTTATTTATTTATCTTTCGCCTGCAGTCTATCTTGTTATTATTCTACACACATTGTTTATATGCACGAGCTCTCCCCTTTGCGCACACACACACACACACGCACACACTCACCAAGTCACTTTCTGATGACCCTAGATTTGCATGTATAGAAATTGGACGCTTTGTTTCTATTGTTCAAGTATTCGTTGAGACCGTAGGCTTCGCGAAGAGCTGGAGCTTCTCCCTATTTGATTCTGGTATTCCTATCTTTCTTGTCTTCCGTTATTTCCTTATTCTCGATATATCAGATTCAGTTGTTATTCCAATTCTTTATTTATATAATATTATGCGTGGATGCTTACATGTGATATTGCAGTAATCATGATTTATTACAGTTGAGATTTATAGCTTATTTCGGGTTACTTAAGGCTTAGCGCGTATACGTGAGGTATTTTTCTTGCGTATATGCGTCGCCGACTTTCGTCGCGTCTCCGCTTCAACGTATTTTGGGAAGCGGGACGTGACAGGGTTTTCTTGGTATCAGAGCCAGGTTTTCGACTTGCGATGTTGATTTTTGACTTCTGTTTCGCAAGAGAGACCTAGTTTTTACCGGTAATTTGAAATGAGCTATAGTTACGCTGCAGTATACATATACTATTCATTATGATATTCAATCCATTTGGAGGCTGTCCTTCTTTTGAAAATCCTCATCTTTGATCTTTGATATCATTGATTTTTACTCTTCTTTTAGAGTGATCCGAATTTTCATCTTGCTTCTCTTCCTCCTCGATTCTATTCCTTGATTTTGTCTCTTGAGATTGGTTACTCCTTACTGAAGTCGGTAGCAGAAGTCATAGTAGCGCAGCGGAAGCGTGGTGGATTTATGATATGCAGAGAGGGGACGTGAAGCTTGTTTGTTTTCTCCTTTGATTTTGAATTCTTTTTACTTTTCCCTGCCCTATTGAATTTCGGGGACGAAATTTTTATAAGGTGGGTAGAATGTAATATCCCTAGTTAGAGATGTTGTAGTTTTATTTTCTTAAAGTATTTATTTTGATTTACTGATTAATTTTTTTAATCAACTTAATTTATTATTTTTCTTGTGATTATTA
Organism: Agave tequilana; assembly: GCA_038442645.1. Lineage (NCBI taxonomy): Eukaryota > Viridiplantae > Streptophyta > Magnoliopsida > Asparagales > Asparagaceae > Agave > Agave tequilana. The sequence continues at coordinate 211,411 of JAVJIF010002375.1, read as the reverse complement.
TTATTATTGAATATGCAAATTATTTTTAAGATAGTAAATGGTATTTTAGCTTTATATATTATTACCATTATTAATTATCAATATTTTTAGTTACTTATTACTATTATTTCTATTATTATCCTTATTATTAATTACTATTATTATTACATTAAGATTATTATTATTTCTTATTGATATTATTAGAGATATTATTATTATGGTTATTTTATTGTTAATTAACATTATTATTATTGTTTGGTAGTAATTATTATTATTTGTTAAGATTAATTATTATTATCTATTATTATATAATGTATCCTAAGTTTTGTCATTGATAATTAATCATTAATTACTATATTTAGTGTTAACTGTTATTATTATTATTATTTTATTATGATTATTAATTATTATTATAATTATTAGTGTTATTATTTTATTATTATTTTATTGTTATTATGTTTTTAATTATTATTATAATTATTAGTGTTACAATTATTATTATTGATATATATATAATGCTGTTATTATTATTATTATGGTTATGACTAATTACTTTTATTAATATTTTGCTTAATTATTTTTGGTGTCATTATTAATTATTAATATTATTATAGTTCGTATTTATTTATTATTATTTGTAGTATTCTTCTTTCTCTTGATTCTAACCCATAACCCATTATCTTTTCATACCCAAACCCGTTCCTAATCCAACCTGTTAGCTCAATACCCTTTATCTTATACCCAAGTCCAAACCCATATCTAATAACAAATTCCAACCCTATACCCGTTACCCACAACCCACTATCTCTTATAATCTCCATCTTAACCTAATCCCTAATATTTTCATCTCCTTCATACATCTACAGCCGCCATCCTCCATCTCCCAACTACACTGTCACAGCCCCATCAACAACCACGCACCCACCACCCGGAACACCCTCCATTGGCCAAACCCCATGCCTCCTCCCTGTGCTGCCGAGCCCCTGTCCTAGCCGCCGCCCCCATTGGTTGGCAACCCACCTTGGCCACCAGCAGCCCAACGACGACCTCCCCCACCTCTCCTTCATCATCTCTTTCCCCTCATGCCCGAGCTCCATTTACAGCACCTTGCGCAGCCCAGTAACTCCACTAGCAACCGGATCCCATCTCCTCCCCTCTGAATTGTCGCAACTCCTCCACGACAGCCACAATAGCCAGAACCAGCAGCTGCAGCGGTCCAGCGCCCCTCTCACCCTGGTGCGCCACCAGCCCCTCCCACCATGGCCGATCCAACAGCAGTAGCACACCAGCACAACAGCAGCCTCGGCCTCTTCTCCACCCTCCGACGGCGAGCTCCGACGAGCCGTTGACCTCTTCGGTAGCCCGGATTCATTCCCCTCCTCTCCGACGTTGTCTGCAAGATCCGTCGCGGCCTCTGTCTCTTCCGCCGGCGCGCCGGAGCAACCTAGGCCGAGCCTCTTTCCTTGCCGTGAGTTATCTCCCCTTCCTCTTTCTATTTCTCTCAACATTATGTACATTTGATTAAGATTGAATTTTAATGTATGTATAAATGTGATGTACAAACCTATATGCTTGGGTGCTGTGTGCGTGAGTGAAGCATGCGTGCATTTAAATAGAATGTGGAAATATATGTATATCCATGTATAATTATGTGTGGTGTTGTTAATTAGTGTGTTATTATATATAAGTGTATGTATATAAGCGTATATACGTGTATGTATGCATGATTGTTAGTTTGTACATATGTATATATATGTATGTATAGAGGTGTATGTATGTGTATACTTGTATATGTATGTGTGTGGCTGTTAATCGTGTAATTATGTTTATATGTATGTATTTGGTGGCGTGTTACAGAGTTTCGGACTCGCTTGGACGATCCAAACTCGGTAACAGGAGATTCGGACTTGTGCTCGTTATGGACCGATACCATGGCGATTCGGAGACCGATCCATGGGATGATCCGTAGAGCGGTACCAGTTCGTGCAGAGAAGACCAGACATCGATTCGATTCTGAAACTGCGTCATTTCATGTGAGTGTTCGTTCTTGTGCATTTCCTTATTTACTGTTGTCGGTATGCGTTTACATGTTACACTTATCATTTCATGTGACTTTCTGTTATATTTTACCAGTTTGATTACTTGTACCACTTCATGAGGCATCTATGATTGTTCACTTTAATTACATAGTTCAAAGGAGCTTGTATTAGTATCATTTCATGTGTTGGTAGTTTGGAGTTGTTGGCTTAAGCCTAGTTTTGATGTACCTTAGATATTGACTCATTTCGATCCACTGGTTAGTTGGCCCAGATCATATTTGAGGACAGATGACTTGTTTCATGCAGAGTACTTCTCAGACTTGTTATTCTTTTATTTGATAATAATTTAGGTGATGATTCATTCGGGTATTGATGACAGACTAGTTATGTTGTTACTTTACTAAGGATTAGCTTTATTAATGCTTGGATCAGTATATGGACTTAGTTGGAATTTGGGTCGAACTGGGATTCATATTTTTTACATTGGATATTGACCAATATTTAGATGTGACTGTTTTAGTTGGGTTGTGATTTGGATTGATCTTGAGTTAGAGTTGACCTGGAATTTTACATTCTTTATAACGAAGCCTGATCTATATTTAAATGAGATTGACTTGGCTGAATTTATAGATGTGAGTATTTGGGATTTAATTACTGATTATATCATTCGAGTATGGATGAACTTGTTAATGTTGATTATCAGATGTATAGAAATTCTAGGCTCCTTGTTATTTGAGGATGATTCCCTACTTCGTTATGATTTCGGTATCCGTTGACTTGTTGATCTCGAGAATATACCATGTGCTTCATGTTTAGCTATTGATTACTTTAGTTGATAGAGATTGAGCTATTATGATAGTGATCTATTCGATATCAGTGATCTTGTACTTCAGAGTTATCAGATAGCAGTTATCAGTTTATCAGTTATTGGTGAGATTATTTGTTGGTGATCATATGATGTGTTTAGAGTTTATAATAGTTGTCAGATATCGTTACCAGTTACTAGTTATTTGTGACACCTTTGTGTTAGTGGCTATATCTCTAGTATCTTATTTCAGATGTCAGATATTAGTTGTCAGCTACTCAGTTGTTAGATATCAGTTGTCAGTTATCAGATTATCAGCTAGTATTGACATCAGTAGTTGTTAGAGATATCAGTTACTCTTAATAATAACTCACATTGATTGCTTATTAATAAAAGACACCATAACCCGGAGAACAGGGGTAATTGCTTGATGATGCATGTCGTGTATATTGGAAGGACTTATTATGGTACCAAGTTGTGGGTTCCAACCATGTGGAACCAAGGTAGTACTGGCTACCTAGTTATTCAGTTGTCAGTTGTCAGGGCGATGCCCGGATTACGGCGCCACACTAGTTGTCTTTTCGTGTGGGGCTGTGGTCTTCAGATATTAGAGCCTTACGGCTTGTCCTGGTTCAGCGCCAGGGGTGTTAGACCATGGTACCGGGCATGCACGGTACCCTTCCAAAACACATGCACTACATTAGCAGGAAGTTACAACAACATAACTTTATTTGATATGTGAGAAAACGGCTGTGGTATGGGACACGGCTAAGTACTACATTAGTTAGGTTAATAACAACCAACCAGACTAGTAACATATGCTAGGTTACACATTCAGATATCAGTTGTTTGTTTATAATTGTAATAGTTATCTTTTATCTACACACATATTCATGTTATTGTTATTCAGTTATTTGTTTATCATGTTATTTATTTATCTTCCGTCTGCAGTTTATCTTGTTATTATTCTATACACATTGTTTATATGTACGAGCTCTCCCCTTTACACACACACACACACACTCACCAGGTCACTTTCTGACGAACCTGGATTTGCATGTCCAGATATTGGACGCTTTGTTTCTATTGTTCAGGTGTTCGTTGAGACCGTAGGCTTCGCGAAGAGCTGAAGCTTCTCCCTATTTGATTCCGATATTCCTATCTTTCTTGTCTTCCGTTATTTCCTTATTCTCGATATATCAGATTCAGTTGTTATTCCAATTCTTTATTTATATAATATTATGCGTGGATGCTTACATGTGATATTGCAATAATCATGATTTATTACAGTTGAGATTTATAGCTTGTTTCGGGTTACTTAAGACTTAGCGTGTATACGTGAGGTATTTTTCTTGCGTATATGCGTCTCCGACTTTCGTCGCGTCTTCGCTTCAACGTATTCTGGGAAGCGGGGCATGACAGGCTTGCTTACCTCTATTCCTCCTAAACAAACATGCTTGAAGTTGAGTGAGAATCAGGTGCGCGAGCTAGCCCATGGCCTAGAGATGTCGAATGCAATTTTCTTGTTGGCTTTGAGAAGGCTTGCTTGGGTGATGGGCCAAGATGAGGAAGCCCTGCCCGAGGGGTCCATTCTGGATAGCCGAGCGAGGCGTGGTTAACTTAGGGTGGGTGCCACAACTGGAAATCTTGGCCCATCATTCTGTTGGGGGATCGTTCTTTCACTTTGGTTGGGGATCTATCATTGAGACGCTTGGAGACGGGGATGTGCTTGTAGCCTTGCCAACGATCTTCGATTAGGGTCTTAACGCGAGCCTGCTTGTCGAAAAAGGCCTCGCCATCGAAGCAGAGAAAAATGATGACGGGTCCTTCAATAGGAACACGATCGCCAAGTCGTTGGTGTCGGCAATGATCGAAGGCGGAGGAGAGCAAGTGAGGAGCAAGGCGAGGTAAATGGGGTTGTGTTATCTGATGGAGCACTTCATGGTGAGTATGTGAAGTGATTCATTGACTACCTCCTCAAATCTCACAATAAATTAGTAACCTAAGCGTAATAGTATATATATTATAGAATGTGTATAAGTTGTTGTCTAATAAAAGGCCCATTGAATATACTACGGGATTTCCTATCTCCATTACTCTCGTGTATATTTCGTGTCTTCTATAAAAAATTAAAACAAAAGTATTTTTAATGATTTGCAACTAGAACTTATCCTCAATGTTGAGTAAGTCTCTACGACATAACTTGATGAGTGTGTAAGTTTTTCGAGAGATTATATATGGATCATAGGTTGTTGGGGCTGGAGCATACCAAGAACAAAAACCTTAGATGCCAAAAACACACACAAAGAGAGACGGAGATCAAGATTTACGAGATTCGACAAGATACCTACGTCCCCGGGGCAGAAGAGAGAGATCAATATATAATTTACACAAGATTACAAGAGGATTTCAATTGGTTCTCTCAAGAACTCCTCAGAAATCAACCAACCCTAAAATGGGTTCAGATCCTCTATTTACAGGGAGGAGAAGAAAACCCCCAAAATAGTCTAGGTCGGGTCGAGAATCACCTCTGACCCGACTGAGTCGGTCGACCGACCCAAGTGTGCAGTCGACCGACCGATTGACCGTGCAAAGTCCTGCAAGACTGCAAGATTTACTAGAAATATGGGTCGACCGGCTGGTCGACGGACCAACGAGTTTCTCTCCTCTCTATCAACTTCGATCGACCGAGCGGCCGATTGATCCAAGCCTTGTGTATATCGGTTGACCGCTCGGTCAACCGAAGTCCTTTCATAGAGTTAAAAAAACTCCATCTCTTGTTTTTGCCCTCTCTACATTCTCTACCTCAGTGAAGGATTTCAAAATCTGAGCTGAACTCCAATGAATACCTGACAAAATCGACAAACAATCTCGGCTTGAGCGCTCCGAATGAAATTGACACACGATCTCGGTGAAATCGACACACGATCTCGACTTGGACGAACGGACCAACTAGTTCCAAAACGAGTCACCATCATACTTGAGTTTGTCATCCCCTCAAGCAACTCTCTCCAAACTCCAATATCAATTATAAAGATTCCAAATTTCAGCTCAGCTATTCAGATAGAATACACCATACGTGCATTCTCAACAATCCGCCAAAGAGAATCAACACAATATGAGCCGATCAATAAACGTGTCGCAACTCAGCAACTGAATGGAACACCATTCCAAATGACCTCAAAAAGAACCCAAATGAGCCAACAATTACTTAATAACTGACTGGAAGTCCAATTCAAATGTCTTCAAGATGGTCCAACTAAATCTGAGTAGAGAACACCAAATACTAACTTTGGCTCAACAAATTGGATGCACGCCCCCTTATGCAAGCTCAACTATGTTCTCACCAGAAAATCAAATGTTCATCAAAATCACAACACTTCACCTCTACGTGAAGGGCAACTCTTCACCTCTACGTGAAGTCCAAATCAGCTTCCACTGCCAATTCTCGAGAACCTAATAAGCCAAATAGTTTCATACGGGATGCACCACCAAACGGATACGCCATCACGGCTGCCTACGTAACCTAACCCAAGGGATCAAGATTCTCATAGTTCATCCAAATGAGCTCCACCTAGCTCAACCAACTCTCTTCTTGCAGCAACGAACCCAACTGGACGAGTCATATGAACCTCATCAACATGAGAGACATGCTTCTTTACAACCCACCTTCGTGATTTCCCTTTGGTTCCTCTAGCTGCATCTGAACCATCTTTTCAATATGCTCAGTATCTATACCGGCTACGCGATCTCCACCCGGTGTCACGACTAATGGAATCCCAGACAATACTGAACCAACTGAACAATGTGGAGTAGTATCAACCTCCACTCGCTGCGATACTTTTGACTTGGTCTTCATTGTCTCCACCTGCTGGGAGACAGTAGCCTCCAAACTGAAGCCTCATCCAATGTGATATGTCTGCTCGAGATAAACTCTCTGTTTTTCAGATCTCATAACTTGTAGCCTTTCAAGCCTTTTTTATATCCCAAAAATATCAATTTGTTCACTTTAGAGTCCAACATGTCTTTCTTGACATCAACATAGGCCCGACAACCAAATACTCTAAGCGAATCATGATCACGAGCAGCTCCACCTGACCAAATCTCTAACGAAGTCTTACCTCCTATCGCAGTCGTTGCCTATTCAAGAGATGACTAACATGCACAGTCGATTCAGACCAAAATGATTTGTCCAACGATGCATTAGATAACAAATACTGAACACTCTCCAGTAAGGCACGGTTCACCTCTCTAGCTACACCATCTTTTTCATCTGTGAAGCGGGTCTCAAATCCATTGCTCTGGCTAAATTGTAGGAAAGGATCCTTATCGTCCTCAACATGATCATACCGGAGCACCTCGATCTTCCTACCGTCTGATTTTCCATCAGATTCTTTCACTTCACCAACAACTCTAGGGCTTCAATTCTCTAACTCATAGGGTATACGCTACAACGCCTAGAATAATCGTCTACAATAGAGACAAAGAAACTATGGCCTCCAAGTGATGCAGTCTTGGTAAGACTCCAAACATCTACGTGAACCAACTCAAGAAGACCATGAAAATGGTGAGTACTAGTGCCAAATTTTACCTTCTTCTTTTCCAGAAGACAATTGTCACGTGCTTTTAAATTGTTGGTCGATGCACCTATCAATGCTTGATCTAATTTCAAGCTAACTTGTCCATACCCACTGTGCCATGATTTGGTAGAATCACCATACACTGTCCTGAAGATGCCACTCCAATAACTGGACTACCCATCAAGTAGTATACGTTGTTGCGTCTAATGCCTTTCAGAACAACCAATAAGCCGCTAGATATCTTAAGGATGCCTTCTCCAAGAGTCCCTCTAATGCCCTTCGCTTCCAAAGCTCCAACGAAGATCAAGTTCTTCGTCATACAAGGAATATATCTCATCTCTTTCAATTCTTTCATTGTCCCATCATACATCTTGATTACGAGCTGTACCCTTACTAACTGACCGATATGTGTGATCGTCTCCCATCGACATCAAACCGCCATCCAGCTCTTCAAAGCTAGAAAACAACTCCCTTCTGGGACAAATGTGGTAGGTAGAGCCCGTATCCAATAACCACTCAGACGCATCTGAATGACAACCTGATGGTGTCATAGAAAGTGAAAAAGAAGAAGAGTCAGAATCATTACCATCCGACCTCACGATATTGGCCTCTGATTGTGACTCCTTTTTTAGCTTATTGAGCTTTGGACAATCACTTTTTCAATGTCCTTTCTCTTTACAGAAGGCACACTGATCCTTCTCTAATTTTCGATTACCAATCATGAGCTTCCGATTGGATTTCTGTTGATTTTCTCTTCTTAGGTTTGGACTACTTCCTCTCGCGGTTAATACCTCTGCTGATATGTCACTAGTAAAAACTCCTTGTACTTCTTCCTCAATTCAAGGTTCACAAGAGCAGTGGTCACCTCACTGCAGTTAAGGGATGTCCTTTCATTTGATCAATGTAAGCACAAACGTCTCGTATCCCTCATCAGGGAGAGAACTCAACAATATCAACGCCTTGTGTTCATCATCAATCACTACATCCAGGTTTGCCAAATCCGCGAGAAGTTTCGTGTAGATGTTGATGTGTTCACTAATGAAGTTTTCTCTCTTATACTGAAAATAGTAAAGTCTCCTATTCAAATGCGAGCAGTTCTCAATTGCTCTTTGTCAAGTACTTACTCGCGAGAGTCTCCCAAATCTTTTTCGCAGAAGTCTCATTCATCACATCATACTTTAGATCATGTGTTAAGCAAGACATAATGATTTCATACACCTTCCGATTTATCTTCTTCCAAACCTTTTCATCTACTTCTGTCGGGCTCTCTTGAAGCTCAAGAGTATCCTCCAAATTCTACGCATTCAGCGCATCCATTATCTCGCATCTCCACATTCCAAAATTGTTTGTGCCATCAAATTTCACCACATCTATCTTCATGTGATGAACATTTTGAATGTTCTTTACTACAAAAGAATCACTCCCACTAGATGTTTCTCCAGCCATTTCTCCAAATCCTAAAACCAAACATACGAAAACTACTGTAGCATGGAAATGCAAATGACAAAGATCAGATTTTTACCTTAAACTGAAATTTTAAGAAGAGTTTTCAACTGATCTCTCCACCAAATGATTGAAGATGAAATCCAATATTGTAAAAAAATCCGATTTTTATCCGTCCAAAGCTTCAAATCTCCAAGATCCAAGTTTCAATCCAAGATCCACTCCACCAAATGAAGCCCAAGCGTTGCCTAGAACTCTGATACCACTTGTTGGGGCTGGAGCATACCAAGAACACAATCCTAAATGCACAAACACACACAAAGAGAGAGGGAGATCAAGATTTACGAGGTTCGGCAAAATGCCTGCGTCCCCGGGACAGAAGAGAGAGATATATATACAATTTATACAAGATTACAAGAGAATTTCAATTTGTTCTCTTAAGAACTCACTCAGAAATCAATCAACCCTAAAATGCGTACACATCCTCTATTTATAGGGAGGAGAAGAAAAACCCCAAAAATAGCTCCAGGTCGGGTCCAGAATCACCTCTGACCCGACTGTCTGTCGATCGACCCAAGTGGTCGACCGGGCACAAAGTCCTGCAGTCCTGCAGTCTTGCAGGACTTACTAGAAATGGGCTTTTTGCCCTCTCTCTCTCTCTCTCTCTCTCTCTCTCTCTACATAGGTAACGTGGACAATATGTGAACCATTTAGGTGGTTATGCTATGTGTACATGATGAACTTTCAGGCGATCCATCTCAATGATTCTTCCTCTAACGTCAACTTTTATATAATTTCCTCACCATATCAATAATATTGCTTGCATTTATAATATATTTCTCATGATTAAACTGATTATCCCCAAAATAAAGTAGAGAGGCAAAAAAAAAAAAAGTTCATTACCACACACTATGAGCATCATATCTCAAGTCTCCTTGTTCCTCTCATCAGATCACAGTCATTTAGTTCTAATTATGAAAGCATGTTGAAACTGTCCTGGAACAAGCAAATTAACCTGCTAATGACTTGTTTGCAAGCCTGCAAGAGGCCTTCGGTAGCAGGCAAGTTTACCTATAAAGTCTAAATAGAAAAACAGCGGCTTTTCGTCTCACAATGAGTCAGTCATATTAAGTCTGTGTGCTATTGCTGTCAACAAATATACCTCTACACAGGTAAATAAGAAAAACAGATCACTGCAGTTAGGATTGTTATAGCATAGCTTGAAATTACTATGGTCTGTTGAAATAGACAGACGGCTATACTCATTTTCTCCAAAAACTGATCCGAAAGGGAACAAAATGTATTCTAACCATATTGCTTATCCTCCAGGGTTCTCACAGGAATTTTTGAGGCACAGAATCGAAGTCATCAAAGTCGTATCTCGGCCTCTCTCCTTTCAAAGCTGAGATTAAAAGTAGACATTCAACAGGTGAGTTTCAAAGGAATACAAATAATGGAAAAAGAAGAGATTCATATGCCAAGGCACATACCTTGTTCACATAAGCGGGATCACAGTATAAGTGCTCATCTATCGCGCTCAGCTTCTTTGACAGTGTCATCAACCTTCAGCAGGGGGGAAAAAAAATAAATAAGAGGAAAAAGAGGACTTTTTTTCACTCATCTATTTTTCAGATTTAAAACCTACGTGTAGATTTTGACATGCATCAACTGAGAAAGAATGTCGTCATTCATATATTGATGCAACCAAACAAAATATTTACTCATGTACCAAATAAACAATTTGTAAAATAACCTATTCTGGCAAAGAGCCATTTGAAGATCATTTTGAAAGGAACCTCAAGCATCAGGAAACAGCAGAATGCAATGGGAAAGACCTCAACTAACATGCACGCGAAGCTCAAAGAATGAATAGCTGTAAGGCAGTAAATTTTCTATGAGCTTCCATTCAATATTCAATTGTCTGAAGCATCCAAAGTTAAAATTTGATTTATGTGTTTATGGTGTAAATCAGAACAGTATTTATTTCCTATTACATAGCCTTGCACGGGCCTTCATTGTCTCTTAATCATGAGTGCAAAACAAAATTTTGTCATCACGTTTTACAACAATTAAGAAACGAAACTATGGATGGCACCCAAATAAAATTTCATTAGCATTTTTAAACTTATGTTTCAATCATAATAATTATATATGCCTGCACAAAAAGAAAAATGGATGATTTAACCCCAAGTACAATTCACAAGGAAAACACTAACGTCGAAAAGAGTAGGTCATATTGAGAAATTTGAGCAATAATTGTTATAGAGTTCTACAAGGCCCACCAGAAGTACTGCAGTAGAACACTGGAACTGCTGCAAAAGGATAGTGGTCAGGAGGATTCTGAAAGTTGTTATGCATGCGCGCGCGCACATGAGTATCTCCCTATTCTAATGCAAGCTCAAGGATGTTGGAATCTCAGCAACAGAGAACAACAACACCAGAAATAATCACCAATCGCACAAATAAGCAAATAAAAGGAAAAAAAAGCGAGAATACACGAATTTAACGAGGTTCGGCAATTGCCTTCGTCCTCGGGACAGAAGTGGAGAGAGATTTTATTAAATCAATCAAGTGCATGATACAATAGGAAGGGACAATACCCCTTTTTATATATAGGCTTGGCGTCCAAAAAGAAAAGGAAACCAAAACTCCTGAATTTGGATCAGAAACAAATTCAGAAATCATCTCGGATTGGCCCAGAAGAAAAACGTTATCGACGGCCTAAGGGGCCTGTCAATAGCCAAACCCAAACTCTGACAAACCCCACTCTTTGTAAAACGCTGTCGATAGCTCAAGATTTCTACAGTCGACAGTACGGTTCACCTGCAGACACGTATCAGTGTCTGCACTGTTGACAACTCAAGAGGGTTGTCGACAATGCTGTTCTTTTCTTCCATACTTTGTTAAAAACTCCATCCTCAATCTTTTTACCCCTCTCTTCATTATTCTCCACCTTGGGGAAGATTTCTCAAATCTGAGCCGACTATAACATAGTACCATGTTGACTCCATCGGGCTGCACCAGTGTGGTTGCCTACGTACCCCCGTCCAGGGGATCAAGCCATCCGTAGTTCATCCATATGAGCTCCATCGAGCTTAAGCAACTGGAAGGATATTGAGCAACTCTTTGCAATATGCAAACTTTACTCCCAAAACAACTGCATATTAGCTGGATTCTCCATCATATGAATCTTTTGTAACTCGATGTCATCCTCATCAAGGATTTCCCGAACAAAGTGGAACCTGATATTGGTGTGCTTCGTCCTTACATGATATACTTAGTTCTTTGCCAAATAGACAACACTAATGCTATCACAATTGATTTCCAACAGATCCTGATCAATCCCCAAGTCATCAAGCAATCTTTGAAGCCAATTTGTCTCTTTCATAGCCTCTGTCATGGCCATATACTTGGCCACTAAAGTAGACAATGCGACAGTAGACCGTAGAGTGGAATAACAACTGACCGGTGCCTGGGACAACATAAATACATATCACGTTGTAGACCAATGTTTGTCGAGGTCTCCAGCGTAGTCAGAATCAACGTACCAATTTATTCATGCTTACCTGTAAAATCCTTCTTAAATACCAAACCAACATCTATGGTACCTTTGATGTACCATAGAATCCACTTCACTGCCTCCTAATGGCCCCTGCCAGGATCGTACATGTATCTGCTTATTATTGAGACAACTTGTGAAAAATCAGGTCTTGTACACACCATTGCATACATTAAACTTTCAACCGCACTAGCATAGGATACGTGAGTTATATACTCATGCTTTTCAGAAGAAGTAGGATCCATAGTAGCCTTTAACTTGAAATGAGAGGCCAATGATGTACTTACAGATTTTGTATCGCCGTTGATATTGAATTTCTAAAGTACCTTCTTCAAATACCCTTTTGTGTCAAGCTAACCTCATCACATTTCCTGTCTCGTTCAATCTCCATGCTTAGCATTTTCTTTTCTTCATCCAGATCTTTCATCTTGAATTCAGAAGACAAGTCTTTCTTCAGTTTATCAATTGCATACTGCTCTTGGAAGCGATGAACATATCGTCCACATACAACAGTAGATAGATGTACTTGCCACTCAGTAGCTTATTGTAATACACACAACAGACGTAATGGCTTCGTGTGTACTTCTTAACTCTTATGAAACTGTGGAATGCTTGTACCACTGCCTTGGTAATTATTTTAATCCATAAAACGATTTCTTCCGCTTGCATACCATATTCTCCTTTCCTACAGTTTGAACCCTATCGACTGAGACTTGTAGATCTCCTATTCAAGATCACCATGTAGAAAGGAGATCTTCACATCGAGCTAATCAAGTTCCACCTCATAATGTGCCACCAGTGCCAATAAAATCCGAATAGATGAGTGCTTCATAACGGGTGAGAATACCTCATTGTACTCACTGACTTCTCGCTGCGCATAACCTTTTATTACCAATCTGGCTTTATAGCGTACAATATCACCATCTAGAGATCTTGTTTCTTTTAAAGTATTCACTTACAACCAATCGCCTTCTTTCCCTTTGATAACTCTGACAGTTCTCAAGAGTCATTCTTATGTAGAGAACTCATCTCTTTTATCATGATATCCTTTCACATTTTGAACTCTGAACTGATATCAGCTTCCATGTATGTAGACGAGTTGCCTCCTCATTGACTGGGAGTGCATAGGCCACAATCATGTTAGTATTGAGCCAACTGGGCTTCGTGAATTTCTCTGGGTTCTCCCAACTGCAATGAATTTTGGACATCATCTATAGCCTATCCTTGATCCTCCTCCTCCTCATCAACATCCTATTCGGCACGTGATCACCACCTTGTGTCACTAAGGGTATGACCTCAAATGATACTGATCTATCCAGAGACGGTGAAGTAGCATCACTCTTTACCTGTTGCAATATCCTATTAGTCGTCTGACTCTCCACCTGCTGAGAGTCTGTAGGTTTCACCGAGGACTCATCAAACGTGACATCTCTACTCAAGATAAATTTTTTGTCCTTCAGAACTTAAATTTTTAGCCTTTTACTCTTTTATTGAATCCTACGAACACATTTTTTCTCGCTCTTGGGTCCAACTTGTCTTCCCTTGACATGATAGTAGGTCGAACATCCAAATACCTTTAGCGAATCATAATCCTAAGTTACGTTTCCTGACGAAACCTCTAGAGGAGTTTTACCTTCTATTGCAAACAAAGATAACCTGTTAACGAGATGGCAAACATACGCTAATGCCTCAGACAAAAAATATTTCAATATGCCGGTATTGGATAATATGCACTAGACCTTCTCTAACAAGGTCTTATTCATCCTTTCAGTCACCCCGTTTTGTTGTGGTGTTTTCCTTACTGTGAAGTGTTTTCTATGTTCTCATCGCGACATAGCTGTAGGAAAGGGTCGCTTGTATACTCTCCTCCGTTATCGAATGAAATACCTTGATTTTTCTTCCCGCGCTCTTCTTCATATTCTTCTTCCACTCCACAAATAACTTCAGGTTTTCTCCTTTGTGCTTTATGGTATATACCCAACATCACCTAGAGTAATCATCTATAAAAAATAACAAGTAGTAGTTACCTCCAATAGATGCCGTCTTGGTAGGTCCCCATATATCTGTTTGAACATAATCCAGAATCCTCTGGGTACAATGAATTGCGAGGCCGAATCTCACCTTGGTCTTCTTTTCAATGACGCAATGTTCATAAACTTCTAATTTGCAAGTACTGACAACTTTCAATAAACCTTACTCTGCAAGAGCTTGTAAAAACTTTTCTCCTCTATATGTCTGAGCCGCATATGTCAGAGTTGGGTGCAATTATTTTTTGAATTCGTAGAAGTCTCGTTTTACCCTGTAACCATACTATCCTTCAAGTAGTAAAGGCTATTGTGTCGGACGTCTTCAAAACAACCATCGAGCCTTTAGTCATCTTGAGAACACCATCTCTAATAGATACTTCAAGACCTAATGCTTTTAAGACACCAACTGAGAAAAAATTCTTTTTCAGTTGAAGTACATACCTCACATCTTTCAATTTTCTCACCATCCCATCAAATATCTTGATATGGAACGTACCTATCCCTTCCATAGTAAATGGACGATCATCACTCATAATAATAGAACATCCATCTAGCTACTCAAAACTAGAAAATCAATTCTTGTTGGGACACACAAGATAGATAGCTCCTGTATCTAGCATCTATGCAAAATCATCTGAGTAACCAATAATAGGAGTAGTGACTGAAGCTAATATCGATGAGTCTGAGTCTGATTCACCTACCTGTGAAATACTACCCGATTGGATATTGATCACCCTTGCGAGATTTGCCTTGGCCTTCGACTCCTTATTCTTATATTTGATCCTTGGACAATCAACCTTCCAGTGCCATAACTTTTACAGAAGACGTACTAATTCTTCAGATCTCTGAAATCTGGTCTAGACTCGATCTTCCAGGATCATCTTTTGCCCTTCTTACTAGAATTCCTGCCTTACCGTCAATGCCTCTGTTGAATCACTCTTTGAAGAAGACTGTTTGTTCTTCTTCCGCACTTCGTAATTTACAAGAGCAGCTGATATATCACTATAATTAACTGTTTGTTTACAGTTGATCAAGGTTAGGACAAAGGTCTCATACTCTTCATCAGGAAGAGAATTCAGAAGAATCACCACCTTGTCCTCTTTTTCTATCTCAACATCCATATTAACTAGATATGCAAGAAGCTTTGTGTAGTTGATCATGTGTTCACCAATGAAGAGCCAAAGCGATAAAGCCTTCTTTTCAGATGCAAACGAGAACTCAACGCTCTTTGTCAGATACGTCTTCTCGAGGATCTTATATATCTCTTCCTTGCGGAAATCTCATATAGCACATGATACTTGATATTTTGTGTCAAATAAGACCTGATGATTTCACATGTCGTCCGATTCATCTTGTCCAATCATTCTCAGATGTCTCCTCTGACTTTTCTTTCAGACGCAGAAAGTCTTCGAGATTTGATGTCGTCAGCGCATCCATCACCTCACGTCTCCACATTTCAAAATTGTTCATGCTGTCAAACATCACGACATCAATCATCGTCAAAAGATGACTCACAGATTTCACTGATGATTGACTACTTTCGGCCATCTCCTGAATAGATTCCTCAAAGTAATGCGAAAAATAATTAGTGAAATAAATCTAAATAGAAAGATTAGATCTTTACCTCCAACTGAAACTGTAAACAGTATCCAAAGCGATTTGCTCCACCGAATGAAAAATCTTCGTCGAACCCCAAAAGCTCTAATACCACTTGTTAGAATCTCAGCAACAGAGAACAGCAACACCAAAAAATAGTCATCAATCGCACGGACAAGTAAACAAAAGAAAGAAAGCGAGAACACACAAATTTAACGAGGTTCAGCAATTGTCTAATCTTCAAGACAGAAGGAGAGAGAGATCTTATTAAATCAATTAAGTACATGATACAATAGTATGGGATAATACCCCTTTTATATATAGGCATGGAGTCCAAGAAGCAAAGAAAATAAAAAACGCTGAATTTGGATCAAAAACAAATTTAGAAACCTTCTCAGATTCACCCAAAAGCAAAACGCTGTCGATAACCTAAGGGGCCTGTCGATAGCCAAACCCAAATTTTGACAAACTCCACTCTCTATGAAATGTTGTCGACGGCTCAAGATTTTTGTTGTCGATAACACAATTCACCTGCAGACACATATCAGTGTCTGCACAGTCGACAACTCAAGAGAGTTGTCGATAACCATGTTCCTTTCTTCCATACTTCGTTAAAAAACTCCATCCTCTGTCTTTTTAATCCTCTCTCCCCACAATTTGGTATATTGAAGGACTTGGGACATTATCCCAAAAGACTAGCCTTCTAGGTAGAGTTGTCCAAATTTTTATATACTCAAGACCATTCCTACGTCTAGCCGATGTGGTGGACTATTTGTTCGACCCAAATCCCAACAACAAAGAGTCTCACTGCAAGCATAACTAACTTCACACTAGAAGATCAAATGCTCCATCGAGATCACAAATCTTCACTGCATAAGACAGACGCGCTTTACGTAAAGCACAAATTGCAACATCATGCACAACGCTACTAAAGTCAGGAACATGAAGTTCCTTATTAAATCCTAACCATCAATACAAAGGTAATAATTAAAAGTTCACAATCTAACCGTTCATTTGAACTTTTCTATCTCAACTTATTTAATGACTTTATTTGTATAGTAATTTTAGAGAAATCATTTTTTTTAATTTTTGTGTTGCACATCTCTCAAGGCATTTCCTTTTACAAAGCAACATGAATTCCATACCTAAAAAGTGGAAAGACATAAGAACACAAAGATGAATACGTACAAATAATAAGAAAATCATATTTCATAAGAAATATAAGGTCTTTCAACGTGTGCATGACACATGCCCAAAAATCTAGTTTTAAATAACTCCACAAGAGTGGAGCATCTGTAGATGAGGGTAACAACTTTATATTTACAAGAATCAAGACAACGAAACGCCAGCATATTAAAGAATATGAAACAAATTAAAAAAAATAGAAACCCAGCAGCTGAGATACCTCTGGATAGATGAGTCGATGTGCTGCATCTTCTCACAGGTTCTGACTGCTCAGGGTCCTCTCATGAATACTGATCATTCCTTCCTTTTGGTTTATCGTGACAAAAGTTTCCTCATGTTGGATGTGGTTGGGAGAAAAATAAGGGAATCACAAATTACCGGACCAGCAGAATAAGCTCAATCAATGACCGAACAATACTACAAACGAATACCATCCGAAGCACGTGCATTTCAGCATCCTTAGAATTACTCGGCTTTACCGTCCTGGGTGTATCTTGAAGTGACAGAGTATGCCTGGGTTATAGTCTTTGAATATAGCGCTCGTAGAAGGATGACAGAACTTGTTTCACTAATCCATGATTCCTGTCCTGAAAGAATACCGCACTAACCAATGTCATAAATGTAATGATTTCAAGGATCACCCCCCACGACCGGGTCGTCTGGGGCGCCCCAACGAAAACAAACCACAGGATGTACTATGATAACGTGAAGAAGAGAAGAAGAAGATATTTCAAAGTAGATAGAAAGCCAACAAACAATATAACATGGTTTCACCGATCAAACAAATCGTGTGTACGTGCACGAAAGAAGGGGGAGAAACTTTATTAAAATTTTAGGGGAGTACAATAAGAATTACTTACACCTCACGCTGAGAAGATTGCAAGTCTCGATGGTCACAAAGAACAGCACGAATCTCTCACTTAGATGAATTACAATCTTATAAATTATAAATTCATTGGATTCTCTTAAAATACATTGAAGGTCATTTCTAATGGGTTATTTATATACTATAAAACTCTCCTAATTTTAAACAAACTTCATCAATACGAACAATCACAGGCTCGAATAAGGAAACTCGAATCCAACTCAAACTCAAAACAGATACAGAAAAAGAAACTGCCAAATCTGACATTAGTCGACTAGGATAGGATATTAGTCGACTAATACCATATATTTGTCGATTAGGCCCAAATACTAGTCGACTACTCTGACAAATCCGAGAACCCCCAACTCTCTGTTGGCCAAACAGTCGACTATACAATGTAATTAGTCGACTAATCCTTGTGATTAGTCGACTATACCTAGTACTAGTCGACTACTCCTATACACAGATTCTTGTACAAGTCCGTTCTTTAATCTTTGAGTTTTCGTCTACCTTCACGATATATTCTCGTCATAATCCTAACAATCTCCCTCTTGACTTGAATACGTCCAAGTTTGAGAATAGCCACCATGCTCCATGTGCTCGCATCCACACAAATTGAAAAACTTGACTTCATCTCCATCTCACTCCCTCTTCTCCATAGCCCCCTCATGGGGTTCACAAAGTTCAAGCTCAATCTGAACTTTATTACCTAACAATCTCCCTGATCTACACAAGACCTTTAAGAATTTGCTCTAATATAGGAGTAACGATCTGGATTACCTTGTTATGCGCCTAGTCCGAATCTCTGTTCAGAATACAACTGAACATCCGAGCTCGAAACCATCGTAATCTCTGATTGTTCTACAACCGTTGCTTCCATACCCGAGGATAACTGCAATCCACCAACTATAACTTTCGAATTTCGTTACATATACACATTGCCGACACGTTCGGCTTGAACTTCACATGAGCCTCTTTGGAGACATCCATAAGATCACCTTCAGAATTGAAACTGAACCCTTTCAGCTAAATTTCTGTTGAATAGTGTGAGGGTGTTTTTTTGCTCTTTTTCATAGTACTGGAGGTTTTTTGTGACACGGTAATAGTGCAGGAGATTTTTTTTGCAATATACCTTTGTTTTATTATACATGGAGACTTTCGTTCTGAACATAATCTTGGCTAATTTTCACATTACTCCTTCAACTTTCTTACTTTCACAGAAAATACTCTTAAAACATCACTCTTAAGTATTCGTTTTACAGTTAAAATCCATCCCAAAAAACTAATAAGAACTTTTAATCGAGTATAAAATACTGCTTTAGACTATTGAAAAATATCAAACTTAATTTACTTCCTCTTTTCTCTTTTTAAACCCACAGTGGGCTGTGAATATGTGATATGCAGGCTTTGTGACAGAAAATGTGAAGATTTTATATTCAATCATCATTCAAACATTTAAGGTATGAACTTTTAATTTTATATAGCATGAGTATCATACAGGATCCCATCTTTCCTCCGGCTTTGCAACCATGCTTGGGTTAGGGTCTGTTTGGTTGTCGTAATTGACCGTAATTCGTAAGTTGTAATTGGTAAAGTCTTTTACAATTGTAAATGAGTTACATGCATGTAAGCTTTATGGTGTTTGGTTGGTAATATAAAGTTGTAAGTGGAAAAGTGTATTGTGCTTTACGGTGTTTGGTTGTCGTAATGTGTAAGTCGTAAGTGAAAAAGTTGATCACAAAATTAACTATTTGGTGATTTAAAAAGTTTTAATATTGCAAATAAATATTAAAATTGCTAAATATTAAAAAAATTTAATATTAACATAAAAAAATAATACAAGTTTGCATGATCACAAAATTAACTGTAACTGGGCTGTAAGTGAGTGGTAATTGGGTACAAGTGAGGGGTAATTGGGTTGTGTAAGTCTTTGACGAATTACGGTCCAAACAAACGCCGTAGTTGTAACTGGGTTGTAAGTCATTTACGAATTACGGACTTTTACGCGAAACAAACGACCCCTTGGCTTTATCCTGAATTGACCACGGCTTAAGTTCTTGGAACCGAGGACTATTATTGAGCACGCAAGATAAGATTGAATCTCAGGCCCTTGGGCTTTATCCTGAATTGACCACGGCTTCTCAAACTTTGAAGTGTCCAAAGGACCACAATACTTTCAACATCCGTAGGAGCCCAAATTAAATGGGCTTGGTGGGGCAGCAGACATGGCTAATACCGGCCCATATAGATCAGTCTAGATGAAGCCCAGTTTATCTGGGGCGGCCTTGTTAACGATACATAAGAAAAGATACCCATGAATGTGGGTTTTTAATTATGGGAAAAATGCGTTCCAATGTTCAAGAGAAAGTTGGGATTTTGTTTCTGCTTCTATTACATTTAGGCAATACTATTGATTAACATTTTGCTAAGTTATATTTGGTTGAGTTTTGGGGGGTTTGATATTGGGTTTGTGACGCGGACAACTGAATGGAAACTAGGTGTATCTATCATCATTAGAAAAGATGTGTCAACTTGACATGCATCCAGTAGTTCTAATAGAATTAGAATTACTAGTTTCTATTTCTTAATTTTTATTTTTAGTAATCAGAATTATAGTATGATTTCTGATTTTCTTTTCATGTATATTTTTTTTCATGAGTTTTCTCTTTCCTTTGGATTTTGATTTCTTTTAGGAGTTTAATTATGTAATTCAAATAGAAGTCAGAGTACAATTTTGTAGCTTAAATATAGGCCGTATGTATTCTCTTTTTGATACATAACAATCAACGAAAGTTATTTTACTCTAAATAGAGTTTAATATGAATTTTTTAATCCTCTTCTCTAATTGTGATTGGATGCTCTGTTAGACTGAATTAGTAGTGAGATGCTCTAATTGATTTATCAATCTCTCCCCCTCTTTTTATCTCCACGTTAAATTTCTTCCTTCTTTATAACTCCAACGCCTTCATCGACGAACCTCAAACGTCTCACCATAACTCTTCATTCACCTCCACGATCTCTACACTCTATCGTTGAACCCCTGCTCAAGCCCACCATTCAATTGCTGAAGAAGTGCCGCACAAAACCTGTATGTGCTCACGCACATACTGGTCAGCCTGTGCCCCAGACGTGCACGCCCAGGCGGACGATCGTGCCCCAAGCCTCCACGCCCAGTCAACGACGCGTGCCCCATAATAGTCAACAGCTGTTGTGCGCGAACTTCAAGCTTCGAGCGTGAATAGTAAACAGAATCAGAATTCTAAGAGTGAGTACTCATTGTGTTCATCTTGAAGTCCTTTTCATTGCTCCTCAGCCTCATCTACGTAAGCACCAAGAATCCTCGACAACTCTATTTTGGTCGACTGCACCTGTTCTTATTTGCGTGAGTTCAACGATCAACTATAACGATCAACAAGCAAGTTAAGATTAAATTTATAATCATTTCAAGATTTTTCTTATTACATCTACTTCTTAATTACTAGTTTAAATACACATCATTCAATCTGTTATTTATTTTGATCTTTTATCCACATCAAAAGTGAGCGAGTGATTTTACTTCTCACTTGTAGTTGCTTGACTTCTTATTATGTGAAGAATATGGTTTTCTCTATAAGTAATAGTTTTTAATTAGTTTTTAAGCGTTAAAATCGATTAAGCACTTGCATGATCAATATAACATATACTGATATTATATGTTTTTTAATTCATTTACTACCAATGATTTTCTTGTTGGTGAAGCATATCTTTAAGTTATTTTTTTTGTTTTCGTTCCGTATATGTTTCACATCATCTTGGTATCAGAGTGCAATTAGATAGAATTTACAGTTTAGTCATGTTTATTCGCTTTTACATCTAGTTAATTTTTTTTAAACCTAAAAAATTAATGTAATTTAGGAAATTGAAAGAAAAATCCTTCCCTAAAATTCTATATAATTGGTGTTTAATTAAACAAGGGTACTCAATGTGCTTCTGTAATTAAGGAACGCCAAGAGTGAAAATCTCCTACCTAAGTTACGCCGATCTGGCTAATGGACTGGTAAAATTAGGGTTTGATTAATCTAATAATTTAAAAATACCAATAAAATAAAATAAAAATTAGTTTAGATTCATATTAGGACTCATATATTGCATGCTAATCCGTAGTGGTCACCTTTATCTATTAGGAGAGTCTAGCAAATTCTTCATTACCTCGATGGATTCCCAGTCAATAATGATACTTGATGACAAATAGCCCAACCGACAGTGACATTTGTGTTGGCCCAAAGACCCATCACTCTAGTTTTGATGATGATTAACTCATGTAGTTATAGTACTAATGATCTTGTGTCTAAAAAGTTTCAGATATTTATCAAGATCTTAGGCAGTGTTTAGGTTTAACGAAAGATTCAAAGTCAAGTTTTGAAGCTAATACATGTTGATTCAAGAGCTCGTGTTTTAAGATCGCATCAAGTACTCAAAGAAGAGTCTAGCTATTTGGATCATGTTTGGACCAAGTCGAGATGGTGAAGAATATTTTCAAGAGAAGATTTTCAAGACTTGAGTCATGTTTGTAAGTTTTAAATTTTTTTTTTAAGGATAAAATGTAAATGATAGATTAGTTGTGAATTACTCAATCTCATTTACACACACAAAATTTATATATCGTTTTCATAAAAAATAAGTTTTAGCTTTGGTTTTGGTTTTGAGCTTCAAAGAATATACATATTGGTTTCATGATTAAATTTCGTCAAAACAAGTTTACATGGTTTAAATGTGTATTAGATTTAATCCATATATATTATTGCTTCATATTGTCTACAAACTTATTTTGATAAGTTTATATCATGTGTTTAAATTTTGTATTTATCAAAACTTATTTTAGAGCTTATTGTCAAAAACAAGTATATTTCATCTTCTATGTGTGTTGGATCATGCCTAAACGGGGTGCATTCCATTTATTTTCGGCTTATACACTATACTTCAAATGTGTTTCAATATCTTGTTTTTATATTTGAACAAGTTTTGAAAAAATAGTTTCATTTTGAAGTTAATTTTTGAAAAATACGATTTTTGCTTAAACCTTAAATTCTTTACCTCAAAAATATTTTAAATTATTTGTAATATGTATTGATTTTTGATCACACATATTTGTATTTCAAAGTATTGATAAGAACTTATTTTTGTGGATTTTATGGGATATAAATAGAATTTTTATGTGTTTTCAAAGTTAGAATTTCAAAACTTAAAATTCAGGATTTAGGCTGCTGGCGGTCGACCGAACCAAGGCTCGATCGATCGGTCGGTCGACCGATAGGCACAAGCCCTTGCCTTTAGGGTCGACCGACGAGCGATCGACCGACTGGATCAAACTCACTCTCGGGCTTGGTCGGTCGACCGAGCAGTCGACCGACAAGGCAAGTGGCCTAGGGGCGGTCAACCGGCAACCCCAACAGTCTGAAATATGACTGTTGGTCGATCGATAGGCCGGTCGGCCGACATGTTATCAGGCCAAAAAACAGAGTCCAACGGCTAGTTTTCTGAAGCGTTATTTAAAGGGCTGTTTTGGCCAGTTTTACACAAGATTTTGGAGAAGTTTTAGAGGCAGTTTTTTCTATCACTCTTAGAGTTTTTCTCCACAAGTTTTAGGGCTAAACATTCATATCAAAAGGAGAGTTTTTCAAGAGTGTTTTCCTTGAGTTTTCAAAAGAGTTTTCTTGAGTTTTTCACCATTCAATCTACCTAGTTTTCTCACACAAGTTTGAGCTTTTCATTATTATATACATCCTCTAGGGATCCTTGTTTGTGAGAGTATTTGTTGGTGATCAAGAGAAGAGATCACCAAGTGTTTCACCCCTTGTATTTGAGGAGTTGTAGAGGTTGCGGCCCTGACGAGCTTGCGGGTTCGCGTGTATTGTTCTTGCAGGAACAAGTGAGAGATTTGTGGGTCCAAGAGTTCTTGAGAGAGCTCATTGTAGGTATTACGGTATCGAGTGATCTTGCAGGATCGTTGTAGTGGAAATCTTTCATAGTGGTGAAGGCGGGGACGTGGAGCAAGTAGCTCAAACCTCGAAACAATTCTTCCGTGTTTGCGATTGATCTCTCTCTCTCTCTCACTTGTGTTTATATCTTGCATGTTCTTATTGTGTCATCTTTATATGCTTGACATAGCTTGTGTTCAATTGATATATATAGAGATATGCTTGGGATTGTTTAATATCTTGCATGCTCTCATTCATTGCTTATCTAGTACATGCTTGACATTGTATTTGTGTGCTCACACTTGTATTCAACCAAGAGAGTCATAGTCGCACCTCAACTCTTAGTCTAGAGAAATCTTGAGGAGAAAGTCCAGAGCCCTTCACTGGGAATTCGGCTTCACTCTTTGGCTATACTTTATGTGTTAGTAAAATAGTTTTAGTTTGCATAATTAGTTTTAATTCTGCATTTTTTTTGCATTAGCTTAGCATGTCACCTATTCACCTCCCCTCTCTAGGTGACCTACAACTTGATGACCTAAGAGTTAAGCTTGGTGCTATGGTCCAGGTCTTTTATCAAGAACAGAAACTTTCAATGCAACCTCATAAATCAAATAACCTACCACCTCCACTCAAGACTGATGTTAAGAACAAGAATGTCAAATAAATAATAGAAAAAAGATACCAAAAATAAGTCCCCCTGTTAAATGTGATAAGTATTAAGGTTATGGACATATATTTAATAAATGCACCAATCTCTTTAGGGTTGTCATTATTAACGGAGTTCCCACTGCAGCTACTGAGTCAGATAGCACTATTTTTTTGGTAACCACTCTCGTGATAATAGAGTTTAGTGTTGTCTTAAATGAGTCTCAAGACAAACCATCACTAATATATGACACCCAACCTAAAATTGTATCTGATTCTGATGAGTTTACATATCACCCATGCATAAACTCTGATATTGATGAAGACTTAGATTATGACCTCACTCGATTAAGACAAAGTAGCATTTGGTGATGACATTATAGAGTCTACTATCCCAATTTTTCTTGAAGTCACTCCAGTAATTAGACAATATTCTGATTCCTCCCAAAGTCACCAGTGTGAATATAGAGTTTGTTGTTGTCTTTCCTAAAGACATTACACCCAACTGCATGAAGACACACCTTTGACTCACTTTCCTATTGTTAGCACTGCCTTGTTACAAATAGGATACAAGAACTGTAGAGTTATTAAGGATAATAAAAACTACACCAATGCAGTATTCTTTGAGGTATTTAAAAATGATGGATTAAAGTCGTTACCCCGCTCTCACCCGTTTAAGGTACCTGGTTCAAGTCCACAACTGTAGGAGTTCCACAATCATGTCTAGTCCCAATCGATTTTCATCTCTAACTTTGGAGAACTATGTGGCACATGTTAGGCATGAAACTGAAATTCTTCACTGCTTTTCAACCCCTAACCGATTGTCAAACTGACGTCATCCATAAGTGTGCATTATCATCTTTTGCATCGCAAGTGCACATGGAGTCATATCACGATTTTCACATAGAAGTCATGGATAAGATTGCTCAACATAATGCCAACTATGAGATGCAAATTGACATTAGGAAATTATTTAATACCTTTAATGTTGAAGATATTTTTACGCGCTTTTAGTACTGATCCATTTCAAATCTTAAGGAAACTAAATTGTAAAGTTTATGTTATAGATTTTTAGTATCAGCTCTATTTTCAATCTTGAAGATCTAGTGGATTACAAGTGTATTGATTTTAACCCTAACAACTTCTTTATTGATAAGCCATCCTATAAGCCTATTTTTAAGAGACGCTCTCTTCCTCCAATTTCAAATATTTTACACAATATAATGGATCAGATTGATAAAATTTTGGATGATGAAGCTATCATGACTCGTATTTATTTGGTTCGATGGAAAGAAAGAGCACTGAATGATGACTCATGGAAAAACAAAGTACACTACAACAGATTAATCTCAAAAGGTTGAAGCAAGATGAGATCACTTCTGACTCGATGAAGTTGAGCTCTCTCTAACACGGGGAGAAAGATGCGGACAACGGAACGAAAACTTGATGCATCTATCATCGTTGGAGAACGAGAAGATGCGTCAACTCGACATGGATCCAACAGTTTTAATAGTATTAGGATTACTATCTTCTATTTCTTAATTTTTGATTTTTAGTAATGAGAATTATAGCAGATTTCTGGTTTCATTTTCTTGTAGGTTTCTTTTTCATGTATTTTTTTATACTTAATTTTTTAAGAGTTTAATTATGTAATTCAAATAGAAGTAGGAGTACAATTTTGTAGCCTATATAAAGGCCCTATGTATTTCTTTTTGATATACAAGAATCAATGGAAACTTTTTACTCTCAATTGAGTTTAATATGGATTCTTCAATCATCTTCTCTGATTGTGGTGGGAAGCCTTATTAGACACTTAGTAGTACGATACTCTAATTGATTTATCTATCTCCTTCTCTCTCTTTTTATCTCTACGTTAAATTTCTCTAATTGATTTATCTATATTTTTCTCTCTCTTTATCTTCACGTTAAATTTCTTTCCCCTTTCAACTTGATGCCTCATTGATGAACTTCAAACGCCTCACCATAACTCTTCACTCACCTCTACGATTTCCACACTCTATCGTCGAAAACCTGCCTAAGCCACCATTCAGTTGCTGAAAAAGTGTCGAGCAAAAACTGTGTATGCTCGCACACATACTAGTTGACATGTGCCCTAGACGCGCACTCCCAGGCTGATGACTGTGCCCCAAGCTTCCATGCCCAATCGACGATGCGTGCCCCCGAATCGTCGATGACAGCTATTATACACGAACTTCAAGTTTTAAGCGCGATAGTAAATGAATCGGAATTCTAAGTGTGAGTACTCATTCCCTTCGTCTTGAAGTCCTCTACATTGCTATCACCTCGGCCTTATCTGCATGTATACCAAAAATCCTCGACAACCCAATTTCATCGACTGGACATGTTCTTATTTGCGTGAGTTCAGCGATCAACTACAACGATCAACAAGTATGTTAAGATCAAATTTACAATCAACTCAGATATTTTTCTTATTACATCAACTTTTAATTATCAGTTTAGATATACATTATCCAGTCTGTTATCTATACTGATCATCTATGCACATTAAAGTGAGCGAGTGATTCTGCTTCTCTCATGTAGTTGTTCGACTCCTATTATGTGAAGAACTTGATTTCCTGCACAAGAAATAGTTTTTAATTAGTTATTTAAGCGTTAAAATCGATTAAGCACTTGCATGATCAATATAGCATATACTGATATTATCTGCTTTTATTCCTACCAACAGTCTTTTTTATTGGTGAAGCGTATCTTTGAGTTATTTTATCTTTTACTTTCATCCCGTATATGTTTCATATCAGTTTGTTTCTGTGATAGTAAACATGATTATCGTGGTAACATGGAATTTTAATATTTAGATTTATTTTCATTTAATAATTTTGCATATTCTAATCTGATGCTTGTTGTTTCTATAAGCAATGGTCTTTTATGTTAATTTCTTTGTTTACCAGAAACTCATGGGCCCGATTTGCCTACTAGATTTTTATGAAGGTTCCCTGTTGAAAATTTTCTTTCCATCTAAGAGTTAGTTTAGATTATTTAAGAGCATTAGAACACACACGCGCGCGACACACACACACACACACACACACACACACACACACTAGTCAAAGAGATGTCTACCAAGTGCGCATTATGAGAAATCAAATATAGTTCCAACTCCCCATCCCTAGTGAAGGATGGGATTTTTTTAAACTAAATTTTGCATGGTGCACTAATAAGCGTATTATGTATAATTTCGTATAGTATTCTTTTTAGGGAAAATTGCCTTTAGCTCCTTAAGAAAAGTTTCACCAGTTAAAAACTCCTTACTGTTTAAAACCTTGCCAAAAGCCCCTTTGACCAATATTCCTTCATATGCATGTCTTTATCCCGACCACAATTCAATATAGGATACTATGTATTTTCATAATTCTCATCTTGCCCTTGCTTACGGCCATTGTATGATGGGAAATGTCTTACGCGCGTGACACAAATTTAATAATCGTTGATTAGATTGGAAATTAGAGGGAAAAACTTAGTTATATAATCTTCTCCCATCATTGTTGATCCTTACAGCGACACTTTATCACTTTCTTCTTCTCTTTTCTCTCAGTTATATCTCTTTTATTTCTCTTTATCTTCTAATATATCACAAACATTTTCAGTTCAATGGAATCAACAGAAATGATTCTAATTCATCAAAAAATGAATCATCACCAGATCAACAAGAAGACTTTGAAATCACCTAGAGGGGGGGTGAATAGGTGATAATGCTAATCAATGCACAAATAAAAACTTATGATGCAACAATCACCCAAAACAAGACTAGAAGCCGAATGCCTCGTGAAGGGCTCTGAACTCCTTCCTCATGATTTCTCTAGATAAGAGTTTGAGGTGCGTATTGCAATCTTGTTTTATGAGTATTTGATTGACAAAATGAATATGAAACAAGTGAATATAGCAATTAATATGTAGATCAAGTACAATGTAGCAATGAATATGAATAGCAAGTAAATGAAGTAATGAATAAGAAACAATAAGTACAAGGCAAGGAATTAAAGCAAGAAGCAAGTAAACCAAATGCAAACACCGAGAATTTTTCCGAGGTTCGAGCACCCAGCTCTACGTCTCGCCTTCACCCAGAAGGATTTCTAACCACTATAACTTCACAAAGAGTTACAATCACACGGAGTACCCAACTCCACAATCTCAAGTACAAGTATTCTCTTGGTGATCAAAAGACCACAAACTCTCTTTTGAAAAATCCTTTCCCTTACAAAAGCCCTGTAGAACAATGAGTAGGATTGAAGCTCTAGTATTGTAAGTGGGAAAAAGAGAAAGAATTTGAGAGAGTTTTGAAACTGAAACTTCAGAAATGAGAGAGATTTTTCAGCACAAAAATCAAGAACAAAACTCTTTTGAAAGCTCTTTAAAATTTGAATATTTTGCAAAATGATTGTTGTAAATCCCATAACCCTAATCACCCCTATTTATAGGATAGAGTTAGGGATTAAAGGGTAAACTAACAAAATGGTAATTAGGAAGTATTTGACCCAGAAAACAGCCCCTAAACTCGTTTAGAGACAAAAGAGACAAAATAAAAACGTGTTTAAAAAGTAGCCGTTATGGCTAAAACACAGCCTCGGTCGACCGGCCGGTCGACCGGGTTTCAAATAAAAAGAGTCGTTGCAGCCCACGGTCGACCGCCCGGTCGGCCGCAACAAACAGAGAGTTGCTTGCTTACAGTCGGTCGACCGTAGTGGGGTCCGGTCGACCGCCCGGTCAACCGGGAAACGTGCACACATGCACGCACCCAATGGTCAGAATCTCGGTCGACCAGTCAGTCGACCGATCTGACCTGACATAGAGTCGGTCGACCGGTCGGTCGACCGGCTCAGATCAAAAACTGAAATTTGAAAAGGATTTTGAGGAGATTTTGATGATTTACAAAATAGTTTTGATCAGAACTATGTATGATACACAAAATTGAGTTTATAAGCAAAAGACTATATTTAAAAATATTTTGTATATATATATAGGAGAAATTTTTAGAAATGACATGTGCTCAAAAACTAGTGTGTGTAGGAATTTTGAGCTTCAAACCTATTCACTATTCTTTAACAAAACTATAAAATTAAAAACAAATCTAATGAAGTCTCTTGAGCAAAAATGAAGTCTTGAGCCATGTAATGCCTTGCTAGAGCCTTCTCTTCTATGGACACTCCCTCTTGTGCTATATGCCTTGTTTGCTCCATGAACCTAGAAAATCTTTGCAATACCTAAGCAATGTCCTTCAAAAATGGTACTAACCTGAAACTTATCTTGAACAAACTTATTAGTACCATATAGCTTCTATTTGTTTTGTTATCATCAAACTTGAAACAAATGGATAGTGTAACCTCTTAGGCCAACAGTCTCCCCTTTTTGATGATGATAAAACAATAGGCTATATCAAAACGATATAAAGAGAGAGATAAAACTCCCCCTCAAATTATGCTATATTAAACAAGTAAAAGCAATTCAAAAACCATAAAGATCAATAATTTGAATTTTTAAATAGCAAGTAAAAACATGAGACTAAAAACACTTGCAAAACCATATACACTTGCAAACCAAAACCAAAACCAAATAAACTCATGTTTTAGAACTCATATACAAGAACACAACCAAAACCAAATAAACTCATGTTTTAGAACTCATATACAAGAACACAAGAATTCATTTTCTCCCCCTTTTCGTCATACATCGAAAAGGGATAAAGAATCAAGGAAAACATTTTTATTCAATAACACAAACATTAAGTTCACCACATATAAAGGAAAATCTATTAAAATCAAGTGGTTTAGTGAAAATATCGGCAAGTTGCAAATCCGAAGAAACATAATCAATCTCTATATCACCTTTCTCAAAATGATCTCTAAGAAAGTGATATCTAATCTCAATGTGCTTGGTCTTACTATGTTGATTTGCATTCTTAGTCATATGAATAGTACTAGTATTATCACAAAATATTTTTATATAGTCATAATGCAAATCATAATCAAGGAGAGTATGTTTCATCCAAAGGACTTGTGCACAACAAGCCCCCGCCGCAACATACTCCGCCTCGGTGGTTGAGAGGGCTACTGAATTTTGTTTCTTAGAGGACCATGAAACAAGACAAATACCAAGAAATTGACATGTCCCACTAGTACTCTTTCTATCCACTCTACAACCCGCATAGTCGGCATCCGAAAAACTCGTCATTGAAAAATCTCCAGTTTTCGGATACCAAAGTCCCATTCCAATTGTGCCCTTAATATAACGAATGATGCGTTTTACCGCAATAAGATGAGACTCTTTAGGACACGATTGGAATCTAGCACAAAGACACACACTAAACATTAAATCCGGCCTACTTGCCGTTAAATACAACAAACTACCAATCATGCTTCTATATAATTTAATATCAACACATTTACCTTGGTCATCCTTATCAAGCTTGGATGTAGTTGCCATGGGAGTGTTGCAAACTTTCGAACCTTCCAGTCCAAATTTCTTTACGAGTTCCTTTGCGTACTTGGCTTGACATATGAATATCCCATCCCGCATTTGCCTGATTTGGAGTCAAAGAAAGAAGTTCAATTCACCCATTGAAGACATTTCGAATTCACGTTGCATACACTTTTTAAATTCCTTGCACAAAAGCTCATTAGTGGAACCAAAAATTATATCATCAACATAAATTTGCACTATAAGAATGTCATATCAATATGCTTAGTAAATAATATTGTGTCTACTTTGCCTTTAACAAAATCATTTGAAAGAAGAAAACTAGAAAGCATTTCATACCAAGCTCTAGGAGCTTACTTCAATCCATACAAAGCTTTATCAAGATAAAAACAAAATTAGGATGAACGTGATCAATAAAACCGGGAGGTTGTTCAACATAAACTTCTTCATTTATAAAACCATTTAAAAATGCACTTTTACATCCATTTGAAAAAGTTTAAAATTTTTAAAAGAAGCAAGTAGTGTCATCCGTATGGCTTCAAGCCGTGCTACGGGTGCAAAGGTCTCCTCAAAGTCAATTCCTTCAACTTGAGTGTAACCTTGGGCCACTAACCTAGCTTTATTCCTAATAACATTTCCTGACTCATCCATCTTATTCCTAAAAATCCACTTAGTACCAATTATTGGTCTATCGTGGGGTCTAGGAACAAGGTGCCAAACTTGGTTGCGCTCAAATTGATTGAGCTCTTCTTGCATAGCTAGCAACCAATATGAGTCACCCTCGGCTTCGAGGATGTTTTTGGGTTCAAAATGATAAATGAATGCAAAGTTACCACATAAGTCATGGAGTTTGGAGCGAGTTGTTACCCCTTTAGATACATCACCTAAGATGAGATCCTTCGGATGATTTGTAGCATATCTCCAATCTTTAGAAAGCGGTTGAGATTGTTCCACTTCCTCCTTTTGAACTTCACTAATAGATTCTTGCTTTTCTTCTTAAATGGGTGAGTCCTTCAAGGAAATTTTCTCCATGTCCTCACCTAAAGAGTCAATTTCTACAACATTCTCAACAACAACATTAGATTCTTCAAATTTAACATACATGGATTCTTCAATAGTAAGAGTGGATTTATTGAAAACTCTATAAGTTTTGCTAGTAGTAGAATATCCAACAAATATTACTTCATAATATTTAGCATCAAATTTACCTAAGTTATCTTTAGTATTTAAAACAAAACACATGCATCCAAAAACCTTGAAATATGAAACATTTGATTTTCTAGAATGATAAATTTTAAAAGATGTCTTGAAAGTATTTTTACACAAATAAATACGATTTGATATGTAGCATGCGGTGTTAACGGCCTCGGCCCATAGATATTGAGGGAGGTCATATTCACTTATCATAGTCCTAGCCATCTCTTGAAGGGTTCTATTCTTTCTTTCAACTACTCCATTTTGTTGTGGAGTTCTAGGATATGACATTTCATGCTTAATTCCCTTGTCATCACAATAAGTCATGAAGAGTTGGTTAATGAACTCACCACCTCTATCACTTCTTATTTTCAAAATCAAAAAACCTTTTTCTTTTTCAACTCTTTTTCGAAAAATCTTAAAATGCGAAAAAGTTTGATTTTTGTGTTCCAAAAAGAAAACCCAAGTGAAACGGGAAAAATCATCAGCTAAAACAAATGCATATCTACTACCATTTAAGCTTTTAGTTTTAGTAGGTCCAAAAAGATCCATGTGAATTAATTCTAATGGCCTAGTTGACATGATATCCTTGATTGGTTTGAAAGAAGACTTGGTTTGTTTCCCAAGTTGGCACGCACCACAAATACGGTCTTTTTCAAACTTCAAGAAAGGAATATCCTTCACCAATTCCTTAGAATTAATCCTAACAAGATGATCAAAAGATGCATGTCCTAATCTTCTATGCCAAAGCCAAGAAGTCTCATCAAAAGCATTCAAGCATTTAGTAGAACAATTCAAATTAAGCATGTCAATGATATAGACATTATTATCATGAAAACCGGTGAGAATACAATCATTGGTTTTACAATCAAAGATTTTGCAAGAGGAATCATCAAAAACAACTTTAAGACCACGATCACAAAGTTGACTTATACTAAGCAAGTTATGTTTAAGTCTATCAACTAAAACAACATTTTCTATAATAGGAGATGCACCAATTTGAATGTTACCTATACCGATGATTGTGCCCTTGGAGTCATCTCCGAAGGTGACGGTGCCACCTTCAACGTACCTTGATAGGGTTGTAAAGTTGTTGATATCCATGTCATATGTCTTGAACAACCACTATCAAGGTACCACTGCTCCTTACGTCTTGGAGCCTTGGTGTGTACCTACATCAAATAATTTAGGACTTGATTTTGGTACCCACATTTTCTTGGGTCCTAAAGTGTTAGTGTCATGAACCCACACAAAATTATTAGATCTATTTATTTGGTCATAGCAAAATTTATCTAAGTGATCATTTCGACCACAATAAGTACATTTATAAACTCTTCCATATTTAAATGCATAATGAGTGTGTGGCCTACTAGCACGTGACTTGTGTGCATGAGTAGATTTAACATGTGGAGTGTTGACATGATGAGCATTTTAGCATGGGTTGTTTTAACATGTGGAGTGTGCTTCTTTGCAAACATTTCCTCTAATTTCTTAGTATTAAAAGCACAATCCTTTAAAACATTTTCAAAAGCAACAATTCTAGTTTTTAACAAAGAAAGTTCATTTTCATCAACTTTTGAAAATTTTGCTTTACAAGCTACCTTATAAGCATCAAATTCTCTTTTAGTTGAAACAAGATTAGAAGAAATTTCTTCCTTTTCTTTTGAAATAATAGCAAGTTGGTTTTTAAGCAATACAATTTCCTTTTTCAATTTAGAGCATTCTACCTTTTTATCATCAAAGCTTTCAGAAAGTTCAATAAAAGCATAAACTAACATTTCTCTACTTATTTCATTTTCTTCATCAAGGGGTTGAGTGGTTACCTTGGGTGTGTTTGCCATGAAACACATATTTGTCGTGTCCACCTCATCTTCGGACTCGCTTTCCGAATTCCAAGTGGCTTTATATGCTTTCTTTTCAACCGGCCTCTTTTGCTTGAAGGAGGAAGTCACCTTTTTCTTGAAATCTGGGCAATCGGCTATAATGTGTCCGGGCTTCTGGCAATTGTAGCAT
Source organism: Agave tequilana (assembly GCA_038442645.1). Lineage (NCBI taxonomy): Eukaryota > Viridiplantae > Streptophyta > Magnoliopsida > Asparagales > Asparagaceae > Agave > Agave tequilana. The sequence continues at coordinate 177,071 of JAVJIF010002375.1, read as the reverse complement.
ATGATTCTTCTCTCCTCCTTCCCTTCCAATTTCCTTCTAAAGTTGAGTTTATTCTTACGGTACATCCTTTCACATTTCTTACTAGAAGAGATAGCTCCTCATCATCTTCTTCATCTTCTTCATCGTCGTCAATAGTGGAGGAAGACTTGAAAGCCATGGACTTCTTCTTTTGAGGAACCGCTTCTTCTCTTGCCTTCTTCTCCATCTCATGAGTCTTAAGGTTTCCAATAAGACTTATGAGATCCATTTCATCTTTATCATTCCACTCCTTTAAGGTAGTAGCCTTTATCTCCCATGATGAAGGGAGAGCTCGAATCACTTTGTGCACCTTTTGATCATTGCTTATATCATCACCTAAAGAGGAAAGAGCATTGGTAATTTTAGTAAACCTTGTAATCATAGAATCAATAGATTCATCTTCAAGCATTTTAAAACTTTCATATTAGGACCTCAAGAGATCTATCTTAGCTCTCTTGACTTGTGATGTCCCCTCGTGTGTGACCAACAAGTGTTGCCAAATCTCATAAGCGGATTGGCAATGTATAACCCGTGTAAGATCATCCTCATTCAAGGCGGTGAGAAGGGAATTTTGGGCCTTAGAATTAGCCTCATATTCTTTGTAGGTAAAGTCGGACCAAGTGCTCTCCTCACTATCGGGTCTACTATAGGGTTTGGTCAAGGATTTAGCAACTAATCTACCTAGGGATTGTAGAAAGATAGTCATCCTAACCTTCCAAATGGGGAAATTTAGTCCATCAAATTTAGGAGGGGTTTTAATGTTGTCGGCCATTTTTACTAGTGTATGAATGAAAGAATGGAAGAAAGATTAGCAAATTTTAGGATCTCTCTAAGGATGTTAAGCCACAAACTAGAGTCCTAGCTCTGATACCAATTGAAATCACCTAGAGGGGAGGATAAATAGGTGATAATGCTAATCAATGTACAAATAAAAACTTATGATGCAACAATCACCCAAAACAAGACTAGAAGCCGAATGCCCGTGAAGGGCTCTGAACTCCTTCCTTGTGATTCCTCTAGATAAGAGTTTGAGGTGCGTATTGCAATCTTGTTGTATGAGTATTTGATTGACAAAATGAATATGAAATAAGTGAATATAGCAATCAATATGTAGAGCAAGTACAATGTAGCAATGAATATGAATAGCAAGTAAATGAAGCAATGAATAAGAAGCAATAAGTATAAGGCAAGGAATTAAAGCAAGAAGTAAGTAAACCAAACGCAAACACCGATAATTTTTCCAAGGTTCGAGCACCCAGCTCTACGTCCCCGCCTTCACCCAGAAGGATTTCTAACCACTATAACTTCACAAAGAGTTACAATCACACCGGAATACCCAACTCCACAATCTCAAGTATAAGTATTCTCTTGGTGATCAAAAGACCACAAACTCTCTTTTAAAAAATCCTTTTCCCTTACAAAAGCCCTGTAGAATAATGAGTAGGATTGAAGCTCTAGTATTGTAAGTGGGAAAAGAGAAAGAATTTGAGAGAGTTTTGAAACTGAAACTTCAGAAATGAGAGAGATTTTTCAGCACAAAAACCAAGAACAAAACTCTTTTGAAAGCTCTTTAAACTTTGAATATTTTGCAAAATGATTGTTGTAAATCCCATAACCCTAATCACCCCTATTTATAGGATAGAGCTAGGGATTAAAGGGTAAACTAACAAAATGGTAATTAGGAAGTATTTGACCCAGAAAACAGCCCCTAAACTCGTTTAGAGACAAAAGAGACAAAATAAAAACGTGTTTAAAAAGTAGCCGTTATGGCTGAAAACACAGCCTCGATCGACCGGCCGGTCGACCGGGTTTCAAATAAAAAAAGCCGTTGCAGCCCACGGTCGACCGCCCGGTCGACCACAACAACAGAGAGTTGCTTGCTTACAGTCGGCCGAAGGTCGGTCGACCGTAGTGGGGTCTGGTCGACCGCCCGGTCGACCGGGAAACATGCACACATGCACGCACCCAACGGTCAGAATCCCGATCGATCGGTCGGTCGACCGATCTGACCTGACATAGAGTCGGTCGACCGACCGGCTCAGGTCAAAAACTGAAATTTGAAAAGGATTTTGTGGAGATTTTGATGGTTTACAAAATAGTTTTGATCAGAACTATGTATGATACACAAAATTGAGTTTATAAGAAAATGACTATATTTAAAAATATTTTGTATATATATATATAGGAGAAATTTTTAGAAATGATATGTGCGCAAAAACTAGTGTGTGTAGGAATTTTGAGCTTCAAACCTATTCACTATTCTTTAACAAAACTATAAAACTAAAAATAAATCTAATGAAGTCTCTTGAGCAAAAATGAAGTCTTGAGCCATGTAATGCCTTGCTAGAGCTTTCTCTTCTATGGACATTCCCTCTTGTGCTATATGCCTTGTTTGCTCCATGAACCTAGAAAATCTTTGCAATAGCTAAGCAATGTCCTTCAAAAATGGTACTAACCTGAAATTTATCTTGAACAAACTTATTAGTACCATATAGCTTCTATTTGTTTTGTTATCATCAAAACTTGAAACAAATGGAGAGTGTAACCTCTTGGGCCAACAGACTTTTTGTTGATTTGTACTGTTACCTCTCTGAATGGAGAAGGAACTTGTTTGAGGCTGCAGCATGGTCAAGACATCTCTGCATTCAAGATGGGAATATCGAACACTTTAGATCTTCTTGTGCATCAATTAAATTTTGCTTACAAACTTGAGCAACATCCCGATATAACTTTTGGGTTGAACAACGATTAAGAAGTTGAATACTTTCTTGTAGTTTGCTGGAATTATAATTGCAAAATTGTGAACGTTTAGGCAAGGGTTGCAACAAACAACGCATCCTCTTCTCGGATCGCCACCCAAGCAAGCCAAAAGTAAGAGTTTGTTTCCTATGTTTTAGCCCAACATAATCCATTTTGCCCACCATTTTCTTTTGTTGGTCTACTGGAATCAATTGGAGTCCACTTTGTAATGTTTTTGTCCACGATTTTCTCTTGTTATACACAATTTTCTTTTTTATTCATCATTTGTTGTTTCTGTCCACATTTATAGGTCTTTGTCCAGTATCTTCAATTTTTGTCCACGTTTTAATTACATGCCTCTAATTTTGTTGTTTTATTTTCTGCAATCAACACTTATTGTGTGCACAACAATCAGATAATGCGTTGGACCCCAGTCTCTCTTTATTGGTCCTAATGTCGATCAAAACATTTAGTTGGCAGAAGAGATGGTAAATAACACCATCCATATCCTTGCTTAGTGGTATGACTGTATTCACTATGTTGGCCAATAATTTGACAGTGTGAAAAAAGTGAGGCCGCACTGATCCACTATTCTATTGTCAATAAATTTATTTATAAATTTGTCCAGAACGATAAAACAAGGATCAGTGTTGAATTCTCAAAGAAGAAAGACATAGGTTGCGCTTAGAAGCTCTACACATCAACAATGACACACAATACCAGATTTGCTATTAAATTCCACAACTCTAACTACACATGTAGTGGAGATATGGGTATTGATAGACACAAGAGAGCATTAAAAAAATGAGTAGCATCTATCATTTAGAATATACTATAGCACCATCCAATATGCAGAGTGTGCAATGTTAGAAAAAATTTCAAAGTTCTATATGGAGTAACGCTTAAGTACGACAAGGTTTGGTGAGAAAAGGAGTTGACACCGAACCAAGCTTTATGGACTAGAAAGACACTTTTATGACTCCTTGCATTGGTACATGATATGTCTGCCTTCTATGATTTTTGTAATTTCTGCCCACTTTATGTAAATTATGTCCACTTTCTTTATTTTTGTGTACTTTGTGTAATTTATATCCTCCTTACTTAATCTCCATCCATCTCCTGTATAATATTGTCCTTACCTGTAATTTTTGTCAACCATACCTAATATTTGCACCGGGCAGGTACGAGCGGGTGTTGGAGACAAACCCAAGTAGTTTCATTTCTCTAGAGAGTGAAAATGATCGGTTCACAAGGCTCTATGTAGCTTATGCTGCTTGCTTAGAAGGTTTTTGTACCGCCTGCAGACATCTGATATTTTATGACGGTAACTTTCTCAAAGATCGTTACAAGGGCACATTTTTGGCCACTATAGCTTATGATGAGAAAACGGATTATTCCCACTGGCTTTTTACGTGTATGACATTGAAAACGAGAACTGAGATTGGTTTATTAGGTCATTATGGTAGATGTTGTATGAAGTACCTGACCCGTACGCTCCACCACACCAATTGGTGTTCATGTCCGATGCAAACAAGGGTCTTGCAAAAACACTTGAACGATATTTTTCTAATGCATTCACTCTCATTGTATGCTCCATCTCATGGAAAATTACAAGGATAAATGTAAAAAAAAAATTTCTTGATTTAAATTGAGAACTTCCCAGGAATTAACAAAAATATTAAAGTGGGCGGTTTACAAATACAATTCATGATTACAATGCATAAGCAGATGGAATTAAGAAGAGGTCCGAACCTACATACAATTAATGGTGTCCTATGAACCTAAAATTTGGGCCAATGCATTCTTCTAGGAGTTAGGTATGTGATTCTGTTGTATTCTGTCCACTTTATATAGTTTATGTCCACTTTAAGTAATATTTGTCTACATTTTGCTGTATTTGGTACACTTTATATAGTTTCGTCCACAGTAAGTTATTTTTGTCCACATTCTTCTGTATTCTGTCCATTATCTATAGTTTATGTCCACATTTAGTTGTTTATGTCCGCTTTTCACCTAATTTTGTCCATGTTTTTTAATATTTGTCTACTTATCTATTATTCTGTCAGATATGGACATGTGACTTCTAATTGTGCGGAGTCATATAACAGTTGGATATGTGAAGCTAGGTTGCAACCCTTGGTGCAAATAGTTGATCACATATGCGTTCAAATCATGAATCACATGAACACCAGAAGACAGACGGTTGAAAAATAGGTCACTGTCCTCTGCCCTGAATCGCAAAAGATTTTGAACCTCAACATGTCAGAATTTTTACCATTCATGTAATTATGGCAGGTGATGATGTCTATAAGATCTTCGATTGGCGGCGTACAGTTGTGGTTCATCTTAGACTTCGTTCTTGCACCTGCCAGGAATGGAACATTACCCGCGTCCCGTGCAGAAACGCATGTATTGACACTCTAAAAAGATAAAACTCTCACATTTATCTTCAACCGGTTAGAATAACGTCTAACTTATTGATATTTACAAAAGGTAAGTAGAAGACAAGCTGACGACCAGGGACAAGGCAGCGACTTGAATCTTACTGATCCAGTGAAGCAGACAGTAAGCCAAAGTTGTCTTTGAAGAGCTCCAAGCAGGCCTAAGATGCTAAGTTAGCTCAACACTTAGCCTTACATGAGCCCAAGGGGATAGCCTCTGGCCTTGCTATGGCTCCAAACAGAGCTAACTTACAGTTTCGCCCAAAGCTTCCTTGATAGCTTCGCTATGAGGCTAATTATTAGCTTCGCTCGAAGATCCCCATTTAGCCCCGCCAAAGGCTGATCCAGGAGCTTCGCGCTAGAAGCTTTACCCCTAACTTCGCTGGGCTGAATCTTAACTTCGCACCAAGCCTTGAAGGTAATTTCGCCCAAGGCTATAAACTAAGTCTTACCTTCGCAGGAGACTATGAAGGTAACTTCGTTGAAGCTCTAAGCTAAAGCCTAAACTTCGCATGACTTAGCTCCGCAGCGAGCTTTACCAGGTCATCAATTGACTGTTTCACATGGGGGATTAATAGGTGAACGCCACTAATTTAGTGGGATTAATGCCACTTTAAGTGAGCGGTTACACCCGCCCACTTCGTCCCAATTTAAGTGGAGACAATTAAGCCACAACGGCAGGAGGGTGTTTGGACGAACCTTCTAGCTTCGCTGGAAGCTCGCAAGAAGCTTTGCGGCAAGGTCATTTGCAGCCTCGCGTGAAGCTAAAGACTGATTCAGTCTTACTGAATTCAAGGGGGGCGGTTACACCCCATTTTTTGCTATAAATAGTCTCTTGCTAAGCAAAGGACAGACGGACACACGCAGAGGGAGAGACAGACACGGATAAAAAGAAAAAGAGAGGGCTAATGAGCTAGAGAGAAGAGAATTCAACTAGAAATTCTAGAGAGTGTTCTCTTGTTCTTCTACTTTCAAATATTCTATTCCCAGAACCAAGCGAGAAGGGAATCCTATTTGGAGGCAGCTTGATTGTCTGATCGATTGCATCGTCAAAGGGATAAAGTGATCGCGCGTTGATCAGATTCCTACCGGCATACTTCCCTAGAAATCTCAAAGGAGATCTATTTATAATCTTTTTGAATTACTTGTAATTTCGCTCCTCGACTCTTTTTGTAAGTTTTCCTGAATCAATTTTCAATGGAAAACAGCATGTGCCGTCATTCGGTTCATGCAGCATAGCATAGTGAATTATCTAGACCATCACATGACAATGGAGGCATTCAAGCAGACTTATGCCCTAATACGATATCCTATTCCCGAATTGGACAAGTCGAATGTATGATTTTCCAATATTCTGTCCACCTTTTTAAGATTTTGTCCATTATTTGGTACTTTTATCCACCTTTTAATTTTTCTGTCCGCCTTAAGAAAGTTTTCTCCCCTTTTTGTGTATTTTGTGTACCTTTTGAATATTCTATCCAACATCTCCCTCAAGTACAAAGTTTACCTTTGAAGATTTTATACCCCTTTTGAAAGTTATATCCACCTATTTAGTATTCTTTTCAACATCTTCCTCCAGTACATTTTGTTCTGTACTCCTTTTGAAAGTTATGTTCTCCACCCCTTTTGAAGATTCTGGACGGAATTGTGTTTGATATTCTGTCCACCTTTTTGAAAGCGTTGTCGATATTTTTTAAATTTTTTTAAGATATATTTTTTATATTTATGACCAACTTTTTGAAATGCATGTCCACCTTTTTTAAATTTTCTGCCCACTTTATGAAATGCATGTCCACCTTTTGACTTTTTTGTCTAAATTTTTGACAATTCTGTCCACTTTTTGACATTTTTGTCTACATTTTGACAATTCTAATCCGCTATGAACTTGACAGGTATTAATTTATGTCTCGCACAGATAACGAGCAAGACTATCCAAATAAAACTTCTTATAATGAAGAAGTGTCGTGAGAGGAATAAGACAAGGTGAATCAATAATTGATTTGTGACGCGATCTATTTCTTGCAGCAGATGTGGGAAAGAAGGACACTGGCGTTCTTGCAACGCTGGGATAGATGAGGAACTCATGGATGTTGCTGGGGTGAATAACGAACTCATTTACCCGCTTAGTCATCAAATTAGACTTTTACTATCACTTTTACTAGGGTTGATGAGGAATTATGTATCATTTTTGCAGTAGAGAAAAGTTAGACAGAAATTGAACTTTTATTGTTTATGAGTACCATTTATAAGAACCTTTATGCACTGAAATTGGACTTTTATAGTAAAGTTGAAAAGTTTTTAAGTTCAAATTTTGTAAGGAAATATTAGTTAGAGAAAAGTTATTGAATAATTAGAAGGGTAAATAAATAGGTAAACTAAACTGCATGGATGATCAATTGAGTTAGATCATAAGAGTAATTGGAAAGAATTTTAAAAAATTACAAATAGGAAGACAGAAGCTGTAACTTATGGACAGATATTCAAAAAAGTAGACACTAATATGACAACCAGAAAATTTACAACAAAAAGCCTACTATTCTCATGCAACCAACAAAAAGCCTATTGTTCTCGTGCAACCAACAAAAAATTTCTCATTGGCAGAGGTGCCACTCTGGGGTGTAATGCATAAGTGATACAACTGGTATTGCAGATGACTTCATTACTTGGCACTCCACCAGCAGCTAGGCACAAATCTTCACTCGGTTCACCATCATGGACTTCCCAGCGGGTATAACTTCACGGAGGTCACCGTCGCTCCAGATAATTGCCTTCAAGTACTCATAAACAATTTAGCATAAGATTGACAGATATTGAGAACATTAGATAAATAATGATAAAGGTAGATAGAAATTGAGTATGTTAGACAGAAATATATGAAGTAAGATAGAAAATGAAAAAGGTTGACAAAAGATATATAGTTAGAAAGAAATTCCATACTTGTTCTATTGTTGCTGAGATTCCAACTTGCGGTAGGAGAGGTTCCAGACAAATATTTTTCTTTTTGTTACGTCCATTCTCTCTAGCCACTAAATGATCTTGGAGGCAGTGCCGACGTACTTTTTGTGAGGAAGAGAGTTGTAGTGGCCAATCTCCTACAGAAATCAATATTGATAAGATGCCAATGTAAGTCACCGCAAACAAGAAACTGCAGAATCGGCTGATCTTTGCCAGCATATTATTCCACATAGTCGAGTAAAAACTGGTTCTTTTCTTTCTGGTCCTTGTAGTTCAGGAGGTTCTACAGATAAAACAAAAGTTGGACAAAAAATTTACAAAATTGGATAGAAAGTACAGAAGTCAGACAAAACTACAAAAGTTGAATAGAAAGTACAAAAGTTAGGCAAAAACTGCTTAAGTTGGACATAAAAAACAAATGTTGGACAAAAATACAGAAGTTAGACAAAATATACTTGTAGAAAATCATGGACGGACTATTCCAACTCTTCTATACCGCTCCTCATGTTGGTCGTCCATTTGCCGCCTCATCTCCCACTCAAGCAAGACATCAAGTATCTGCCAAAGATAGTTTAAAAATATAAACTTAAAAAAATTAAAAGGGCAAACATAAGCAAAAGCTTGACAGAATAAGTTGAAAAGAAGAAAACTCACATTGTCCCCAAGCATACAAACTCAGAGGATCTGCAGAAGGCCTTGCTGGGTCATGAACATATCCTACGATAATCAAACAAATTGTTGCCTAATTTTTTTGGTCAATTGACTTAAATCAAGGTAATATTTGAACAAATATTTAAAAAGCTGGACAGAAATTAAAAAGTTGGACAAATAATTGTAGAACTAGACATAAACTGAATAAGATGGACAAGTATAAAAGTACCACCACATCACTGGCAGCTTTAGGAAACATTGCAAAGCCTCATGTTCCTCGGGACTGAGTTGAGCTGTTGGGTTCCATTGAGTTACGTTTTGGATGAACACAATCTCCTTGTCATTCTCCTAGCAAATCTGCGCAGTGAAGTCCAGATCTGGGGGAACATTAGCGTTCAGTTCTACCAATTTCATGAATTCTACTTCTGTCCTGAGTCTCATGCGCATAGCTACCCAGATTTCCTGCACAACTAAGATGCGTGGATCTTCATAGGTAGGGGTTTCTGCTGCAATCGAGGCAGATAATTCTACTACCACCGAGGCAGAGGGTGCTGTTGTAATAGTGGCAGCAGAGGACTCTACTGCAACCGAGGCAAAGAGTTATGTTGCAACAGGGGCAAAGCCTACTTTTTGCCCACACACCCTTGGCCCCCATTTGCACTCAGGTGTCAAAAAATTAAACGCTTAGAAGGCTGGACATAAACGTCAAAAGTTAGATAAAAATTGATAACACTAGACATGAACTTTAGAAGTTAGACAGAAACTGAAAATGGCAGGTAAACATGCCTTTAAAACATCCCATGATGAAGATATCACAAGCTTCAAATGGTGCAGGCATCCCTGAGACTTCACATTCTTCACAATGCTGGTTAAACCAGCAGAACGTGGTCTTTCTTACTTTCTTTCTCTCTCTCTATTTTTTTTCTCGCGCCATGTGGGTAATTCATCAATATTAAAAGTATCATTTTTTCCACCCATCTCCCCAACTTTTTCTTGTTCTTCTACCATGTCTGATCCAACATCCTTTCTTCTTTCCCTTTATTTGTCTGCTCGTCACAAAATGAGCTTGCTCTTCCTCTTCAGCATCGAAAAACACCCTGACCTCTTCAAACGAAGGTCCCGCTTTCGCAGCTTCATCTAAGCCAGCATCCTACAAGCATTTCAGAGGTGAGTAATCTCTTTCTATACGAGATTTCACTGCCAATAATTGCCTTGTCTTGGAGGCTCAAAACTTCTTCCAGAAAGCAAGTTGCTGATTAGTCATCTTATTTCTCATTTGAATACAATCGCGGTCAAGGTTAGCGATAACCGTCTCAGGTTGGTGAAGAATCTGAATACAAAAGGTGGCCAAAATCATTAGAAGTTGAAAATTTTAATGTTGGACATATTTATGAAAATGTAGACAAATTTTCAAAGTGTTGACAAAATCTAAAAAATTGCACTACTTTTAGTAAACTTAGACAAATTTTGGGGATATTGGATAGATTTATGGATAATTGAACAAATTTATGAAAATGTACACAAATTTTTGAATTTTAGGACAAAAACTGAAGAAACACTTACCAACTTTACGAACTCCCCCCAGTTGATTCCAAAAGGGATAGTAGTAGATGGGAAGTACTAGCACTACCTTCCCCCTCCTCTCCTACTCTTCTTCTCTTTATTCTCACTTCTTCTCTCTTCTCTGCTCTCCTCTTCTCTCTTTTCTTGTCTTGCTCCTTCCCTCTTCTCTTTCTCCCTTTCTTGCTTCTTATCTCCTTTGTCTTGCTCCATTCTTATCTTCTCACAAATCACTAGATTATCGTTGAGAATGTGGTGGACAATCTTCTTTGACCAGTACTCCAATGATACATGATGAATGGAGCCCACAGCCTTCCCCATCTCTACCTAGGGTGTCAAATGGCTCAGGCTAGCCGGCAAGCCGCAGGGGCACGGCCCGACCCATGAAGGACTCGAGCCAGACCCGGCCCGGGTCTGGGGAACCCTCGGGCCGACCACGGGTCCGCCAAAGGAAGCCCACAGCCCGGCTCGCCCAGGCTGGCCCAGCCCAAAAAAATAACGTCCAGCGGTTATATAGCCGTTGAGTGGGGGTACTTGCAAAAATTTTTTTGCAAAAACCCCTTGCCTCAATCCCAACGGCTATTATAGTCGTTGGGGGATATTTGCAAATTATTTTTTGAAACTACCCCCTAACGGGTATATGCTTGTTTTTTTGGTTTTTTTTGCCAAAAAAAAGGATTGCAAAAAAATACTCCACTTCTCCTCTATAATATCTCAACTTTCCCACTCTATTTTATCACAATAAAAACTATTTCTCTTCATCTTCCTCAAGCTCTACAAGCTCTCTCTACAAGCTCTCAAGCCTCAAGTCCTCAAGCTCTACAGGCTCTCAATCCGGTATTTATATTCTTATAAAATTAGAAAGTAGCAAAAGAAATGGATGCCAATTCTAGTCAAGCTGGATCTAGTCAAGCTTATGGTTCTAGATTTCATAGTAATTTTAATATTAGTAATGATAAGTGAGAAACCCTAAATTTTCACTAGACGATACTCCACAAATTCCATTCACATAACTTACACCATGCACAGATTTTAATGCTTCTTCTGATATACCTAGTATTGTTTCTCATATACCTATTAGTTCCCCCATGGTTTCAACTACCTTCACAACTCTTAAATCTGGAGTTTGAAAATATTTTGATAAAATAACTATTAATGGAAGTAGGAGGGCTCAATGCAAGTTGTGTCCAGATGTTTCATATTTTTTTTAAAGAATGCAGGAACTGGTCCACTTGCCCAACATATTAAAAGCAAACACCCCGAACACCAACCACGACAAACCCAAATTAGCACTTTGGGTGGCACTTTAGGCACTTTTAGCTATAATCGTGCAACAGGTAAAACAAATTTAATGAAATATCTTATTCAGTCTGAACAGGAATTTAGCATGTTGAAGATGATGCAATTACAGATTATATTAGAATCACTCATAATCCTGATTATGAGCCGGTCATAGGAACATTATAAGATCAAAAATGTTTAAAGTATTTGAAGAACAAAAATAAATTTTAGTTGCAGTTTTATCATCTTTTTTCAATAAAATTGCACTCACTTCTGATTGTTGGGAAGCCCTTAACGGCTACCATTATATTGTTATTACTGCGCATTTTATTGATTCTAGTTGGGTTTTAAATAAAGAATTATTGATTTCAAAAGGTTTAATCATCCTCATAAAGCTTTAAATATGAAGAACCGTCTGGCATCGGATGTGATCGAGATGACTATATGTGGGAAGGATTGGCTAGATCGGAAAAGAGAAGTCAAAATAAAATAATTGACGATCTCATCGAAAGTTCTCCAGAAGACTCCCCAGAAGATGAATGAAGACTTGTATTTTTTTTATTTATGATTGATAAAATAAATGAAGATTGAAGACTTTTACTTTTCATGTATTAATGATAAATTTGAAAAAAAATTAATTTATACTTCAATTGTATTTGCATCCATTATCCATTTTATTGGATCTTTAATAAAAAGTATATTTTCATTTCACATCTGGTAATTTTCTTTGCTAATTTCATCACAACTTGGATAAGTAATTTTTTGATAGATATTTTTAAAATTTTTAGGAATTTTTAGAATTTTTTAAGTTTTATTTAATCGGCGAGCCGGCCTGGGTCTGGAACACCAGAGCCTTAGGCCATGCCCAGGATCCACATTTGGAACCCGCGCCCAGGCCAGGATGCCCACCTGTTGGCTAGGAAGCGGGCTCGTCACAGCCCGGCACGGCCCACTTGACACCCTTATCTCTACCCAGTTGCACATGGGTGAAACATTGTCTCTACGCCTATCTGGTGTCCAGAGTCCAATTATCGTACAGTACACAGAAAAGGTGGACTTCATTAAAAGAATTTGGACAAATTTAGAAAAGGTTGGACAAAAATAAAGTTTATTGGACAAAAATACAGAAAGGTAATACGACAAGATAAAAGAGCGCACAGGAGGCTGAAGAAAATATGGATGGAGGTAATACGACAAGATATAGAGGCTAAAGGTCTTAGTGAAGGCATATTGCTAGATAGGAATGAGTGAAGAAAGCTAATCCATGTGCCCGATCCGGCGTAGTTCTCTTTTGGTTCATGTAGCCTACCCCAAATACTTGGGACAAATGGCTTAGCTGTTGTTGTTGGACAAAACTACAGAAAGGTAGACAAATTATATAGTTGGATAAAATTCTACCATTGATGGACAAACTTACATTGACCCGGGGCACATCCAGACGTGTAGCAGCTCTTAGTTTCACTATCAGCAACAGCTTGCCTCACTATGGCTAGCTGTGCATTGAGAACATCTTTGATGATTTTCTCGTGGATAGCCATAGCCCACGTCATGGCTTTCACACTTTTCATGCTCCAGCAGTGGCCAAAGAATTTCATGAATACTGGTTGTTTGGTGTTCGGGATCTAAATTTTACAAAGCTGATAGAGGATTTGAAGGATGACAAAATCATCAATATCCTCCTTTCTTTAACTCTCAACAAGCCTAGAAAAGAGCTCCTCCAAATAATACCTTTTAAAAATGTACAAAAGTGGGCAAAATGGTCCGAAGGGAGCACAAATATTAATAAAATGGACGAAAACAAATCAAAGTGGACAATAAATGTACATAGTGGAAAAATTATATTATTGTCGGACCAGTTTCAATGAAGTTGGATGAAAATTTAATACAACTAACATCTGCTTCTTTTCAGACTTGATCTTCCTGCCTCGCAGGACCTTCTTCTCATGTCCTTTATTAATCTGATCCCTTCTCTTCTCCCAAGGATTACCCTTGAAATCTTAATCCAGAGGGGAGTTTTCTCCGTGTTCTTCATGGAACAACCAGCTATGGGGAGGAATGTGTGACTGTGAATTCAAGAAGGCATGAAGGCTTGTTGACAGAATTTTGGGGATTATTTTAAAGATTGAAGTAGGTGAAGATGTTGACAAATTTTGGGGGTAATTTTCTGGGGGAAGAAAGATAAAAAAAGATCAAATCGCCTATAAAACTGTCATAATGGCGCCGCAGTATAGCTTTTTACTGGGAAGCATTCTGACGTGACATGTGGGCACACGGGAGCGAAGCATCGTAAAGGGCACGGAAGGGCCAAACTGACACACCACCATACCAAACGACCAATTAGCCATCGGTTGGCATACAGGAGGACCTAAAATATATCGAAACTGTTATTGGAGGAGTTTTTAACAAGGTTTTAAATAGTCACGAGTTTTTGACAAGTGAAACTTTTCTTGAGGAGCTAAAAGCAATTTTCCGTTCTTTTAATTAAGATCTATATATGAGATAGACTTCTGTAGATCTGGAAGCAGTCGAGCCTGAATCCTTCCCACTCAAATACCATGCTACGACATTCAAATGCAAGATCCACTTCGTTAAAGTTGATCTATATTATTTAAAGCAATTAAAAACTGAAAATCAAGTTTTTTGTATACTTTTTGCTCATCCATCAAGTAGGTGCAAAACAGACGGCTGAAAGTAGTGAGTTGGTTAGTTTAATGGTGTAGAATATTTGAAGCTTAAAAAAATTTATATATTGATTAGTCTCTAATTTTGCATAATTTTTATCACATCCACATATTTATTTGATATAACATTCTACTAATAAAATTTTGCTTTCTTGATCCTAGGTTCATAGTGTGCAGATTAAGAAAAAGACCCTAAATCACCATTTAAAGGGTGATTAAAGGCCTACCAGGTAACCATTAACCTTAGGGAGGAGATTTTGTCAGCCCAGGGTATCAAATCTAGAATCCAGAAGACCCAACTAACAGGAGACAGAACGGACGACACGCTGCCCGAAGCCAGGTGCACGCCGCCCTGGCAGGGCCGCGAAAACGAGGCCCGGGCCGCGTTTCAGTGGTCGTACGGGCGCGGGCGCGCCCGTGCTTTGGGCCAGGGGTTGTCCCCTGGCCCCCTTTCCCCTATTTCCTATAAATACCCCCCGGGTTCTTCAGTTGGGAATATCCAGAGCTTTAGGATTTTTATGTTAGTTTTATTTTGGAGTTGTAGTTGTTGTTTTTCTTCTTCTTCTAATTAGTTTAGCCATTGGAGTGAAAGAGAGAGTGTGTAAAAATTGTATTTGGAGGGTGACAAGCTAATATAAGTAATTACTTCTCTTTCTTCTTTTCATTTACTAGTTGTTTTCATTTGCTTCTATCTCTTTATTTTAGTGTAACTCCTTTTCTCTTTACCTCTTCTCTCTTGTTGTTTTCTTTACTACCATGTCTAACTAACTCCTTCATTTCATGTCTAACTAACTACTAACCCAATAATCTCTAACAACTTGATTGATAACCCAAATGAGTTAATAGTGTCAAACAAACCTTGTACAAACGAGAGTTATGACATCTTAAGACGAGGGTTCTAACTCTAACTTACTTACAAGTATTAGCTTTCTTATATTTCATACTTAACGGGTTTTTGATGATCTATAGAGTTTAAATCTTGCTTGTTTTTGTAAGTTAGAGATTTTCTTTTTAACTTTGTCGATACCATTAGTGCACTTGTGTCTTCCCATATTCTCGCCTTCAATTGGATCTTGATAAGGGAATGTTCAAGTTTTTGCCGTGTAAAGCTAAAGCTAAAGGAAGAACTTTCACTTGATGTCCACGTGAATAGTTCCTATGCATAAGGGTTATGCTTGCCTATGATCCATCGTGAGGCCACATCTTCAAAAAATTAGAGATTAGTGAGAGCACTTAGTAGAAAGTTAGCCATGCGCTTTTATCATCTAGAAAAATCACTTTTACAAACCACCAAATCATTCTAGAACAAATTTTGAAACCAACTTGTTTTCATTTTCAAGTTCTTTATTTGAAACAAAGAACTTTTTTTTTTGATCAAAGAAGCTACATCAAGTTTTCATCACTCTCCCTCCTTGTGGATACGACCCATAGAGCCACTTTGCTACTACGAAAGAATCGCAAAAGCAGTAACATCGACCCATATTCCTTTACCTATTTTTGTGCTTGCTTTTTACCGATCAAATTTGGCGCCGTTGCCGGGAAGGGAATGACTTTATTGTTCAATACTAAAGATTTTTCTTTGTTCTTGTGTATAGGAGAAGTACCAAGGAGCTCACTATCACGGGAAGCGAAAGTGGTGGGTAAAGACGTTGCACGAGGATTCATTTGCCCTCGAAAAATTCGTGTGAAAGCGACTTTCTCCAATTGAAGTACTAACGAACTCTTCTACAGGGTTGCCGAAAATCGCTCAAATTGCTTTCTCAAATTTTTTAGTTTCCTTGAATGCTTCACCTTATACATGTGTAAAAAACTCACATAAATCCATTTGTTGCTTAATTGAAATTTGAATTAGACTCTTGCATTTTGGACATGTGTCTATTTCAATTCATTTCATTTTTTGTTGAAGAGTGCTGGAGAAAAGGTACGTGTGCATTCATATAGAATAGGACCAATAGTTTGGAGTGATTTATCGCTTTGAGTGTTACCTTGTTATGAATAAACTGTACACTTGCACAATTGACAGTAAGAGCAAAATCCCAATAAACAAGATAAGGTGGGGATTTCATCACCCTTCCTTAGCCCAAAAACTATCTCCAAGTGAACTCACACTATCCCAAACCTTAACTAAAAATTGATAGACATTAACCCTAGGGACATCTCGAACTCACTAAGAGATTAACTGAGGGTGAAAATTGCAAGAACTATACTTCTGCAAAATCGGTGTCTAAGGAAAGTGGATTGAGAGACAAAGCCTCGAAAGCTCCATGGTTTGGCGTAATTAAGACTCGTGGCTCACGCCCAGATACCTCCCACCGAGTTTTGATCTTTCCTGACCGATTAGCTTGTAGTCGAGCTCCTGCAACAACCTCCCCCGAAGAATCGACCAGTTAGGAGTCGTCTAGGTCCAGGTACCTTAGACTAAGGCTTTGTGGTTGTTTTTCTTTCTTTTATTTGTTTATTTTATTCTTTTCGATTGTTTGTTGTCTTTACGTTGTTTGTAGTTTGCTGCATGCAAGAGTGGGTGGGAGATCCTATAACTTTCAGATTAACCAGAAACACTTCTCTACCCTTGCATCCAGAACTGGTGATGGCGTCACTTCAGGACAGGTTTTACCCGATCAGAACCTCATTGCCATCTTATATAAAACTGCCTGAGGTGAATGGAAATAACTTTGAATTAAAGCCTCAATTCATCAACACTCTCTCAAAGTTTCATGGTTTATAATCGGAGGACGCATACTTCTTTATTAGGGAATTTAAAGAAGTGTACCTCATGATGCATATTCCCCAACTAGGAGACGATACCGTTAGGTTACGTTTCATCCCCTTTTCCCTAAAGGACCTAGCTAAAAAATGGTTGTACAGTTTAGTGGCAGATTCAGTTACAACGTAGGATGATTTCGTCAAGGCCTTCTTGAAGAAATTCTATCCAATTTACAAAACTGCCCTCATTAGAAAGAATATCATGTAATTCAGGCAAGAACCGAGCGAGCCATTTTGGAGATACTTTGAGCGATTCAAAGATCTCCTAGCTCAGTGCCCTCATCACGGTGTAGAGAAATGGCGTCAATGTCAGATTCTCTACGATGGTTTAGATTATCAGACGAAAACCCTATTAGAAACCATGTGTAAGAGAGGGTTCTTGCAAAAGGATGAGAATTTATTTGAGGATTTAGAGGAGAAAACCCTGCAATGGGAGCCAGCCTCGGAAAAACCAAGGAATTCACAATCTATAATTTCAAGAGAAGGGCTCATATCTCTAGAATCATCCATAGTTGCAGAAGCTAAGATTGCAAGCCTAATGAGGAGAATAGAGGCTCTAGAAACAAAAGAGCCAGTCAATATCAACCAGATCAACTCACCACCAATTCACAATCCGGATTGTTCATACTGTTGTTTGACGCGGAAAAGGGATTAAAGAGACTGGTGTAACGTTTCCTTGAATTAGATGAAACAAATTACAGCCGGCTTAATCTTCCGGTTACAAGGGAGGGGGAATATTGAATCTTGAATTCCCCCTTTGTTTAGTGCTGGGTTCTTCGGGTGGCGGTGGAGAGTGAATCTTATTCTCCGTTGACCGGATGACTGTTTGGACCGTCGGGGATCTTCTCTTCGGTCGGTAGAGGGAGTAACTCAGCTCCGTCTACCAAAACTCTAGAAGAGGAGGTAGGCGAAGAGCGGCTAGTACTCAGTAAGCTCGCTGAAGGGTTTTCTCTCTCTCTGTCGATGATCTCTCCTTTTTTTTTTCTCGAAATCTCTCTTTTGCTCGATAATCCCCCCTTTTCCTTCAATAGTGACGGGACTATTTATAGGGTTTTTAGGGGGTGATCGTGCCCCTAAAAGTGCTCCACGATGAGGGCCAACTTCCCCGCTACATGGGCGGTGGATGGCGCCATAATCGGGGTGGTTACAACCAAGGTGGGGGCACCTTGTTGCTGAGACGCGGGCGTTGAGGCAACGCGCCTTGATGCTGAGACGCGGGCGTTGAGCCAACGCGCCTTGATGCTGAGACGCGGGCGTTGAGCCAACGCGCCTTGATGCTGAGACGCGGGTTATCTCTCGCGTCTTGATAGTCACATTTAGCCTTGCGCCTGGATCTTGGATCCCTGTGTTTTGGTGGCTTGTCTTGGTGATTTTTAGACAGCCTACAGAATCCCCTCCAAAGTTTTCGACATTCCGCAGTTAACTGGGACGGATTTCGAAATACTTTGGACTCTAGCTGAGTCGCCTTCATGACTAGACTGTTGATGCTCCGGGTTTAATCTTATCTGGAGTTGGTCTTCGTGAGTGTACTGTTGAACTCTTTGAAGCCCCCAGAGTTGATCATGTTGAGTGTTTAGATGCACAGTCTAAACCTCCCCGATTGCTTTTAGTCTGTCACTGGCGTGCTTTAAGCCAGGAATGGTTGGTCGTCTGCTTGCGTCAGTGTACTGTTGAACTGATTTTGCAGAAGCAGGAAGCCAAACGCAGGTTTTTTTTCAAAAAGCAGAGATGGTACTGCTGTAAAGGCGCGATTTCTGTAACGTGCGTCCTTTGGCAATGGAGACGTGACTGATCTTCAGAAGGCAGACGCGATATTTGGCCAGACTGGAAGGACGCGAATTTCTTAGAGAGACGCGACCTTCCAAATGCATTCATGGAGAGGCTGACGTGGCATGTCCATCGAGGAGGTGCGTTCTTTGGGCGCGAATTCTGTGCCATGTCATGATTACGCCGCCAGCTGGCCTAGGGAACCGGCGAAATTTCGCCTTTTGGCGCGCGGATTTCCTGGTTCATTAAATGAACTGCTCCACGTGTCGACTGCTGACTCGTGGCGGGGTTGCGACGCATGATCTTCTCCGTTCAGAAACGATTTGGTTACACGCGTCAAGCGGCGACTCGCTGCAGCGTCTACCGGGCCACACGCCGCGTATCTTCGCGAATCCCTGTGCCTATAAAAGGCAACAGTTGGAGAGATGCATCTTCTTCTCCGAACGCGCTTACTCAGAGATTTAAGAGAGTTCTTCTTCTCCATTACTGCTCATCTTCTTCATTGACCTCTGAGTATTCTTAATGAGACGCGACATTGATCCATAAAGTGAGACGCGGTCGTCAGCCCACAGGAACTTAGATTTACTAAGTCCTTTTGATGAGACGCAGTGTCAATCTCAGAGTGATACGCGGTCTTCTTGATGAGACGCAGCATTGATCCATAAAGTGAGACGCGGTCGTCAGTCCATGGAGTGAGACGCAGCGTCAATTACAGAGTGAAACGCGGTCTTCTTGATGAGACGCAGTATTGATCCATAAAGTGAGACGCGGTCGTCAGTCCATGGAGTGAGACGCAGCGTCAATCACAGAGTGAAACGCGGTCTTCTTGATGAGACGCAGCATTGATCCATAAAGTGAGACGCGGTCGTCAGTCCATGGAGTGAGACGCAGCGTCAATCACAGAGTGAAACGCGGCTCTGAATAACGCGAATCTGTCTTGCTAAGAAAGACGCGGATCGATCAGACACGGGATACGCAGCCTCGAGCGACTTTCCCATCTGCGTTCAATGCAGCATGACTTAAAGATTTTTAGGAGATCTTTGAACGTCAAGTCTTCACTGTCGATTGGGGTTCCGGGTCATCCGTTGCTTCCCAAGACAGTTATCCACGCGTCGGCCTCTTATTGGGTTCAAGCGTTAATGCTCTTGCATGCAGAACCGACGCTGGCGGTTGAAAAACCGGCGCACTTTGGCGGTTTTCAAAGCAGCGTTCCACGCGTCCGTTTTTGATTGGGCTTTGACAGTTGTGCGCGACGGTTCCGATTGATGCCCCATTAATGACAGTTATTAGGGACTGCCTATAAATAGAGTGCACCTTCTCCCTCTTCAACAATCCAATCTTAGACTGTTTTCATTTGTTTTGCCCTGAGAGAAGTCTCGCCTTGATTATCTTTCAGAGAACCGTCTTCATGGGTGAAGGTGACCCCGTGGATGAAGATGACCCAGAGCTCTCATGCCTCTGTTTGGTCTCTTCAGAAGGAATCCTCTCTCATGTCATCTTGCGCACCCGCGTTTGGATGCAGAGAGGCCAACTCTGGACAGAGGTTTCTGCTGGTATGTCACCCCGATGATGTCCATAGCCTGTATTTTGGCATAGGCATCTGAATGAAATTCTGGTGCATTCCTATTCTGGAATTTGTGCTGGTGACTTGAACTTTTCTGAACGCGGGCTCTTGACGCTGGCTTTGCTCATGGCTATTGCCTTGGCGCGTTTCAGACCTGAATCTTGCAACTCCTGTTCACCCAGCAGAGAGATGGCAATTTTCGGCGTTTGAAGTTTTTCGCGTCTAGTACATTAGACGCGGGTGCAAACTGAGGCCGCGTTTGAATCCTGTGCGTGGCACAGTTTTGACTCGCGTCTGTTTCTGCTGACGCGGTGGTTTGACTGTGCAGATCATTTTCGCGTCTGAAGTCTTCAATGACTGCCGCGTCTGTTACTTAGTTTTCTTTTGTTAAAGTATACTAAGTTTCAGATTTCTGACTCTCTTGTTTATTCTTTGCAGGTAGGCTTGATCGTCCTTTTTCAGGTTCGCTGGGCCCCGGAAAGAATATATCGGCTGGTGAACTTGCTCAATGTTCGTTTGTAAGAGAGTAAATTATGGTCCTCGTCGTTTGTAAGAGAGTAAATTATATCTCTAACGAGGACCCAAATCTCGCCAAGATCTCTTCAGGTCTCCTGCACCACTCTTGCCTGATGGCAAGAGATGGTCAAGGTATGCAAGACGGCGATGAGGTTCCGGCGGTTGCGGTGGCGGAGAGGATCCTCTTCCTCTCCCATCCCAGAAGTGACATCAAGGACAGTCCATGTCCTTTGGATGGCCTGCGGGGGAAAGATCAACTCTTGAACGAAGGGTTGCAGGCTCTTCTGTTGCCACCGGACCTCAAGAACACCATTGCTCCTGGCTTAGTCAGCTAGGGCGCTTTCGAAGTTGGCGTCGTGCACCAAAGTGCAATCGGTTCCAACAGTCGCCACAATTTGGCACTTCTTCAGACATCATGCACTTAGGATCAGATGCGGCTTCAAGGAGTGAGTACGGCCTCAGAGAGAGAGAGGGACTTCTTTGTACTCCTTAATTGTAACACTCAATCTTATTGTATAAGAGAGCGTTTTGTATCACTTTCATGTGTTTGGATATGAATAAAAGTGACACTTTTCTTTTTGCCTCTTTCTGTTGTCTTGAATGTTTTGTTTTTGACGCGGAAAAGGGATTAAAGAGACTGGTGTAACGTTTCCTTGAATCAGATGAAATAAATTACAGCCGGCTTAATCTTCCGGTTACAAGGGAGGGGGAATATTGAATCTTGAATTCCCCCTTTGTTTAGTGCTGGGTTCTTCGGGTGGCGGTGGAGAGTGAATCTTGTTCTCCGTTGACCGGATGACTGTTTGGACCGTCGGGGATCTTCTCTTCGGTCGGTAGAGGGAGTAACTCAGCTCCGTCTACCAAAACTCTAGAAGAGGAGGTAGGCGAAGAGCGGCTAGTACTCAGTAAGCTCGCTGAAGGGTTTTCTCTCTCTCTGTCGATGATCTCTCCTTTTTTTTTCTCGGAATCTCTCTTTTGCTCGATAATCCCCCCCTTTCCTTCAATATTGACGGGACTATTTATAGGGTTTTTAGGGGTGATCGTGCCCCTAAAAGTGCTCCACGATGAGGGCCAACTTCCCGCTACATGGGCGGTGGATGGCGCCATAATCGGGGTGGTTACAACCAAGGTGGGGGCACCTTGTTGCTGAGACGCGGGCGTTGAGCCAACGCGCCTTGATGCTGAGACGCGGGCGTTGAGCCAACGCGCCTTGATGCTGAGACGCGGGCGTTGAGCCAACGCGCCTTGATGCTGAGACGCGGGTTATCTCTCGCGTCTTGATTGTCACATTTAGCCTTGCGCCTGGATCTTGGATCCCTGTGTTTTGGTTTCTTATCTTGGTGATTTTTAGACAGCCTACAGAACCCCCTCCAAAGTTTTCGACATTCCGCAGTTAACTGGGACGGATTTCGAAATACTTTGGACTCTAGCTGAGTTCGCCTTCATGACTAGACTGTTGATGCTCCGGGTTTAATCTTATCTGGAGTTGGTCTTCGTGAGTGTACTGTTGAACTCTTTGAAGCCCCCCAGAGTTGATCATGTTGAGTGTTTAGATGCACAGTCTAAACCTCCCCGATTGCTTTTAGTCTGTCACTGGCGTGCTTTAAGCCAGGAATGGTTGGTCGTCTGCTTGCGTCAGTGTACTGTTGAACTGATTTTGCAGAAGCAGGAAGCCAAACGCAGGTTCTTTTTCAAAAAGCAGAGATGATACTGCTGTAAGGCGCGATTTCTGTAACGTGCGTCCTTTGGCAATGGAGACGTGACTGATCTTCAGAAGGCAGACGCGATATTTGGCCAGACTGGAAGGACGCGAATTTCTTAGAGAGACGCGACCTTCCAAATGCATTCATGGAGAGGCTGACGTGGCATGTCCATCGAGGAGGTGCGTTCTTTGGGCGCGAATTCTGTGCCATGTCATGATTACGCCGCCAGCTGGCCTAGGGAACCGGCGAAATTTCGCCTTTTGGCGCGCGGATTTCCTGGTTCATTAAATGAACTGCTCCACGTGTCGACTGCTGACTCGTGGCGGGGTTGCGACGCATGATCTTCTCCGTTCAGAAACGATTTGGTTACACGCGTCAAGCGGCGACTCGCTGCAGCGTCTACCGGGCCACACGCCGCGTATCTTCGCGAATCCCTGTGCCTATAAAAGGCAACAGTTGGAGAGATACATCTTCTTCTCCGAACGCGCTTACTCAGAGATTTAAGAGAGTTCTTCTTCTCCATTACTGCTCATCTTCTTCATTGACCTCTGAGTATTCTTAATGAGACGCGACATTGATCCATAAAGTGAGACGCGGTCGTCAGCCCACAGGAACTTAGATTTACTAAGTCCTTTTGATGAGACGCAGTGTCAATCTCAGAGTGATACGCGGTCTTCTTGATGAGACGCAGCATTGATCCATAAAGTGAGACGCGGTCGTCAGTCCATGGAGTGAGACGCAGCGTCAATCACAGAGTGAAACGCGGTCTTCTTGATGAGACGCAGTATTGATCCATAAAGTGAGACGCGGTCGTCAGTCCATGGAGTGAGACGCAGCGTCAATCACAGAGTGAAACGCGGTCTTCTTGATGAGACGCAGCATTGATCCATAAAGTGAGACGCGGTCGTCAGTCCATGGAGTGAGACGCAGCGTCAATCACAGAGTGAAACGCGGCTCTGAATAACGCGAATCTATCTTGCTAAGAAAGACGCGGATCGATCAGACACGGGATACGCAGCCTCGAGCGACTTTCCCATCTGCGTTCAATGCAGCATGACTTAAAAGATTTTTAGGAGATCTTTGAACGTCAAGTCTTCACTGTCGATTGGGGTTCCGGGTCATCCGTTGCTTCCAAGATAGTTATCCACGCGTCGGCCTCTTATTGGGTTCAGGCGTTAATGCTCTTGCATGCAGAACCGACGCTGGCGGTTGAAAAACCGGCGCACTTTGGCGGTTTCCAAAGCAGCGTTCCACGCGTCCGTTTTTGATTGGGCTTTGACAGTTGTGCGCGACGGTTCCGATTGATGCCCCATTAATGACAGTTATTAGGGACTGCCTATAAATAGAGTGCACCTTCTCCCTCTTTAACAATCCAATCTTAGACTGTTTTCATTTGTTTTGCCCTGAGAGAAGTCTCGCCTTGAATTATCTTTCAGAGAACCGTCTTCATGGGTGAAGGTGACCCCGTGGATGAAGATGACCC
Organism: Agave tequilana; assembly: GCA_038442645.1. Classification (NCBI taxonomy): domain Eukaryota; kingdom Viridiplantae; phylum Streptophyta; class Magnoliopsida; order Asparagales; family Asparagaceae; genus Agave; species Agave tequilana. The sequence goes on along the minus strand of JAVJIF010002375.1, from coordinate 152,949 downwards.
AGAGCTCTCATGCCTCTGTTTGGTCTCTTCAGAAGGAATCCTCTCTCATGTCATCTTGCGCACCCGCGTTTGGATGCAGAGAGGCCAACTCTGGACAGAGGTTTCTGCTGGTATGTCACCCCGATGATGTCCATAGCCTGTATTTTGGCATAGGCATCTGAATGAAATTCTGGTGCATTCCTATTCTGGAATTTGTGCTGGTGACTTGAACTTTTCTGAACGCGGGCTCTTGACGCTGGCTTTGCTCATGGCTATTGCCTTGGCGCGTTTCAGACCTGAATCTTGCAACTCCTGTTCACCCAGCAGAGAGATGGCAATTTTCGGCGTTTGAAGTTTTTCGCGTCTAGTACATTAGACGCGGGTGCAAACTGAGGCCGCGTTTGAATCCTGTGCGTGGCACAGTTTTGACTCGCGTCTATTTCTGCTGACACGGTGGTTTGACTGTGCAGATCATTTCCGCGTCTGAAGTCTTCAATGACTGCCGCGTCTGTTACTTAGTTTTCTTTTGTTAAAGTATACTAAGTTTCAGATTTCTGACTCTCTTGTTTATTCTTTGCAGGTAGGCTTGATCGTCCTTTTTTCAGGTTCGCTGGGCCCCGGAAAGAATATATCGGCTGGCGAACTTGCTCAATATTCGTTTGTAAGAGAGTAAATTATGGTCCTCGTCATTTGTAAGAGAGTAAATTATATCTCTAACGAGGACCCAAATCTCGCCAAGGTCTCTTCAGGTCTCCTGCACCACTCTTGCCTGATGGCAAGAGATGGTCAAGGTATGCAAGACGGCGATGAGGTTCCGGCGGTTGCGGTGGCGGAGAGGATCCTCTTCCTCTCCCATCCCAGAAGTGACATCAAGGACAGTCCATGTCCTTTGGATGGCCTGCGGGGGAAAGATCAACTCTTGAACGAAGGGTTGCAGGCTCTTCTGTTGCCACCGGACCTCAAGAACACCATTGCTCCTGGCTTAGTCAGCTAGGGCGCTTTCGAAGTTGGCGTCGTGCACCAAAGTGCAATCGGTTCCAACAGTCGCCACAATTTGGCACTTCTTCAGACATCATGCACTTAGGATCAGATGCGGCTTCAAGGAGTGAGTACGGCCTCAGAGAGAGAGAGGGACTTCTTTGTACTCCTTAATTGTAACACTCAATCTTATTGTATAAGAGAGCATTTTGTATCACTTTCATGTGTTTGGATATGAATAAAAGTGACACTTTTCTTTTGCCTCTTTCTGTTGTCTTGAATGTTTTGTTTTAGAAGCAAAAGAATGATTTTGGTGGACCCGCCACTTTATAAAAGAAAGTGACAGGGGGAATGCGTACTCCCAGAGAAGGTGAACTTTTGTCAAGTGTCTGGGATTGACTTGATTCAAGGTCAGCTGGGGAATTTGATAAAACATTGTCAGCGGTGTAATGTTAACCTAACAATGTCTTTATGTGGACCTGTTATTCTGTTGAAGAGAATAACAAGTGAAACTAGACCCGCGAGGAATCTAGTAAAGCTTTTACCGTTAGAGGTGTGATATTAACTTAACGGGTTGGAGATAGTCTTGTCAGAAGTGTGGTGTTAACTCGACAAGGATGTGAGTCAGAGGTGTGATATTAACTCAACTCAGAATGTCACTATCATAGGTGTAATGTTTAGCTTAACAGTGAGGTAATGCTAGAGGTGTAATGTTGAACTTAGCATTGGTCATCTCGACTTAGACGAGGAAGTCGAGGAACGGTCATGGCCATAGGTGTATTGTTGAACTTAGCGATGACTCGGATGCTAGAAGTGTAGTGTTAACTTGGCATCGTCTATTTCAGCTTCGATACGGAAGTCTGAAGAAAGGTGACTATCAGAAGTGTGATATTAACTTGACAGGCACTCGATGTACTGCTTAGAGGTGTAATGTTAACTTAAACAGTAGTTTGTCAGAGGTGTAATGTTAACTTGACAAGAATTGGCTCGTGATAAGAGCAATTTGAGGACCTGTCATTCTATTGATGAGAATTGACAAGTGGAATTTGAAATGCCAGAGGTATAGTGTTAACTTGGCAAATTTGAGAGTTTGTTACTCTATACAGAGTTAACAAGCAAAGTTTATACTCAACAAAGAGTATTCATTACCAGAGGTATAGTGTTAACGTAGTAATGATTGCATTTTGTGGTCCTACCATTCTATGGACGAGAATTGGTAAGGGATTTTGGAGGAAAGAGTGGACTCGAGTCCACTTAGGATTTTTAGCAAACCCTCAGCTGTCAACGGGTTTGACATGCCTTTACCAACTACCGTTTGAGTTGGGCTAGCCATGCTATTCTCCTCAGCATGATGAGTTGTCGAGGATTTATGTTGGGCTTAAAGGCCAACATTTTCCTCTATCCTTAGCCGTCGAGGGCGTCGGATCAAATGGGAACGTGTCCCTTAGGATTTTTAGCAAATCCTCAGCTGTCAACGGGTTTGACATGCCTTTACCAACTACCGTTTGAGCTGGGCTAGTCATGCTATCCCCTCAGCATGATGAGTTGTCGAGGATTTATGTTGGGCTTAAAGGCCAACATTTTCCTCTATCCTTAGCCGTCGAGGGCGTCGGATCAAATGGGAACGTGTCCCTTAGGATTTTTAGCAAATCCTCAGCTGTCAACGGGTTTGACATGCCTTTACCAACTACCGTTTGAGCTGGGCTAGTCATGCTATTCCCCTCAGCATGATGAGTTGTCGAGGACTTATGTTGGGCTTAAAGGCCAACATTTTTCTCTATCCTTAGCCGTCGAGGGCGTCGGATGTTTGATCAGAGGTGTACTTTTAACTTGATCGGAGGAAGAGTACTATTAAGGATAGTACTTCTTCAAGAATTTGCCATTGATCGGCATCATGAGTGTATCGCCATTTGAAGTTATGAGGCGATATGACCCATTTGAGTAGACTGACTCTACTACAAACGGTCCCTCCCATTTGGGTTGAAATTTTCCTTTTGTCTTGTGCGTCATGACCATGGGTCTTCGGACAGCTAAGACAAGGTCGCCTTTCTTGAAAGTTCGCGCTTTGACTTTCTTGTTGAAGGCTCTGGTGATACGAGCTTGGTAGAGCTCGATTTGCTGTTGGGCTCGCAGACGCTTGTCGTCTAAGGCCTCCAGTTCCTGGAGTCGCTGTCGATGCTTCTCCTCTGTCGTCATCTCCGCTGTCAAGGCGATGCGTAGAGATGGAATTTGGATCTCCAGAGGAAGCACGGCTTCACATCCGTATACCAAGGAAAACGGCGTGGCCTTAGTCGGGGTTCGCACAGTTGTGCGATAAGCCCATAAGCATTCACCCAACTTGTCGTCCCAATCTCGTTGACTTTTCGAGACGAACTTTTTAGAAGCTTGCCAATAGTCTTATTGAAGGCTTCTGCAAGACCGTTAGCAGCAGGATAGTATGCCGTTGAGGACACACTCTGGATTCTGAACTTCGCGCAGAATCTCTGGAAAGCCTGGATGATGAACTGGGGTCCATTGTCATGGATGATACGCCGAGGCACACCGAAGCGGTAAATAACGTGATGTTTCACGAACTTGATCACGTTAGAAGATTTCACCTCTTTCAAAGGGATAGCTTCGGCCCACTTTGAGAAGTAATCGGTTATCGCTAGAATGAACCGATGTCCTTTCGATGATGGTGGGCTGATAGGGCCAACCACGTCCATCCCCCACATTTCAAACGACCAAGTAGAGGTCGTTGAGTGGAGGTACCCTGGTGCTTGATGGATAAAATCGCCGTGTATTTGGCAGGCGTGACATCTCTTAGCATAAGCGACAGCATCGGCGATCATCTTGGGCCAATAGTAACCCAACCTTTGGAGTCGGTGTGCCAATTTGGGGCCAGGTTGATGAGCTCCACAAGTACCATCGTGGGCTTCTTTCAATACTCCTTGGGCTTCTTTTGATGAGAGGCATCGGAGCAGGATCCCGTCATGCGATCGACGATACAATGTTCGCGAAATCGCATTATAGTAGAATTTGGGGGCTTTCCTCCGAATGGCGGCCGCCTCCTTGGTGTCTTCGGGCAGAATGCCGTATAAGACAAAATCAATGTAGGGGAATCGCCAGTCTTTAAGCCCTGAAGCGGTCGACACTTCAAGTGTTTCTTTACCGCGACGATCTCCCGCTGACCCTGGGTAGTCTCCGAGGGGAATTTTTGGACAGTATAGGTCGTGGCTATAGACGAATACTTTCTCCATTGCTCTAGCTGGAAGAGCTAAGGAAGCAGCGAGGGATGCGAGTGCATCCGCATGTGCATTTTGCCTGCGCGGTACATGGTCGATGTAGAAGTTTGAAAACCTTTCGGCCATGTGAATTGTCGCGTTGTAGTAGGGTACTAGATCTTCATGTCTGGCCTCGTACTCTCCGCGAACTTGGCTGACGATGAGTTTAGAGTCACCGTAAGCCTCGAGATTTTTAACGCCAATCTCATCGGCGAGCTGCATCCCGATCAATAGAGCATTGTACTCCGCCACATTGTTGGAGCAGGGTTCGGTCAGTGAGACAGCTCGGGGAATCACATAATTTTTATGGGGAGACGAGTACCACTCCTACCCCCGCTACTATGCGTCCCTTTGGGCTTGTCCTTGATGCACCGTCGAAGAAAAGTTGCCATACTTGACTTTCGAACAACGTCTGAGTCAGGCAGACTTCGGCGGCCTCGTCTGGGAGATCCTCATAGAGCTTGGCTGCCCTCGGATCTGGGTGTTCAGCTAAGAAGTCCGCCACCGCTTGTCCCTTAATAGCCTTTTGTGGCAGAAAATGCATCTCATATTGTGATAGCAATATGGCCCATTTTGCCAGCCGGCCATTTAGTGAAGAAGGCTTTGTCATAAGTAACCTCAAAGGATTGACTTTTGATATGACATTTATAGTCTGGCCTACCAGATAGTGTCGCATTTTCTGAATGGCGAACACTAGTGCCAAACATTCCTTCTCGATCGGGTTGTACCGATGTTCGGCCCCAATCATTGTTCTACTCAGATAGTAGATTGCCTGTTCTCGTCCTTGTTCATCATTCTGAGCTAGTAGAGCTCCCAGGGAATGATCCATCGCTCGGACGTACACCAGGAACGGCTTTCCGGACACCGGAGCTGCAAGAACTGGTGGTTGGGTGAGGTAGTGTTTGATCTCCTCAAATGCTTTTTGATAAGCGTCATCCCAAATGAATGAGACACCCTTCTTCATCAGCTTAGCGAAGGGTTGGCATCTTCTGGAAAGGTTTGAGATGAACCTGCGGATGTACGCCAATCGTCCTTGTAATCCCTTGAGCTCCTTGAGGCTTCTGGGGGGTTGCATCTCTTGGATAGCGCGGACTTTCTCTGGATCCAGATGGATTCCTGTGGAAGTCACAACAAATCCTAGGAATTTGCTACTGGCTACCCCCAGGAAGGACTTGGTGGGGTTCATCTCCAATTGATGAGCCCGCATGATGTCGAAGACCACCTTCAGGTCTGCTATGTGATCACCTTTAGTGCGACTTTTCACCGCGATGTCATCGACATAACATTCCACCGTTTTCCGCATTTGCTGATGGAAAATGGCGTTCATGGCCCTTTGGTATGTTGCCCCTGCATTTTTCAGTCCGAAGGGCATGACGGTGTAGCAATATACCCCTAGAGGAGTCCTGAAGGAGGTATGCTTTTCGTCATCGGGATACATCTTGATTTGATTGTATCCTGAGAACCCGTCCATAAAGGACATTCGCTCGAATCCACAAGTATTGTCAATCATGACATCTGTGATTGGCAATGGGAATTCGTCTTTGGGGCAGGCCTCGTTTAGATCACGAAAGTCGATGCAGATCCGGATCTTCCCATTCTTCTTGGCGACGGGGACGATGTTGGCTACCCAGTCGGGATGTTGTTCTTCCCGGATGAAGCCAGAATCGATGAGCTTTCTGACTTCTGATTGAATTGCTCCATTATCTCTGGACGGAACCGTCGCTGCTGTTGTTTAACAGGCTTCATGTCCGGATTGATGTTGAGGCGATGCATAGCCACTTGAGGATCAAGTCTAGGCATGTCCTCATAATTCCAGGCGAAGACATCTATATACTCTTGTACAAGAGATATTAGATCCTTCTTCTCTGGAGGCGACAGGCCGTCACTTATGAAGATGGGCTTGGGGTTGGTCTCATCTCCTAGGTTGATCTGAACAACCTTGTCATCTGTGGGTGGCTCACGCTGTTCAAAGCGGATATCCCAAAGAGCATTCAATATTTGATCCAAGGATCTGTATCAGGTTGGATCATTTCTTCAACTTCATCTTCCAGATGGCCTGTTGAAACCATGTTTACTGAAAGCCCTTTGAAGATGTTGCCGACACTGACATCTGACTCCCATGATGACGTGTCTGAAGAGCAATCGTTGCTCGACGATTCTTGAGAATCAGAGGCTGATGGGACCGGAGTTGATACATAGCCCAACCCCCTGTGCGTCCGGTGATAATAATCGGGGGCCTTCCCTTTTGGCACAAAGGATCGAAGTAGCGTCCTCCTTCCTTTGCCGAAGTTCAACCCGGGCTTGTTGGTTAGATCGTACCCCATTTGCTTCATCATTCTGAGTGCTTTCGATTCATAATGGTCGAGCTGAGGGGATTCCTCCTCGCTTTCCGATTTTTCGCGGGGCATTGGTTCAGACGAGATTCGCCCAAAAAGTATTGGTCTTTGGTCTTTTCGTCTTGCCGGAACCAAGAATATAGATTCCTGCGCATCGCCATTATCCTGGTATGTCCCGAAAGATGATTTTACTGGTACATGCAATGATGTCAAAGCATCCATTGCCGACCAGATGTCATCGTCTACGTCGGTAGTAGTATCCGACGGTATTGAATCGGATGCACACGCAGAAAAATATTCAAAGTCTAGACTTTCATTAATATACCAACCGCCTGCATCGTCGGTGGTATTATCAACATCGAGCTTATTAGTACTCTTTACAAGTGGTTTTAACTCCCACAGGCACTTTTCTTACTCGGGCTCAGTGTCAGCCTCATTACCAGAGTCTGGCGCCTCCAGTTGCGGGTTTCATCCACCGGATCCTGATATAAAAGGGAATCCGTGAAATAATTCTCGACTCCCTTGAACGGATACCTTTCGGCAACCAACGTTTGCACCTTCCCACTCGCGTCAATGTATTTCATGACTTGGTGAAGAGTGGAGGGAACGATGGAGTTGCGGTGGATCCATGGTCGTCCCAGCAGCAGATTGTAGGAAGTGTCAGCATCGATGACGTAGCACGTCACCTCCGACTTGAGGCTCCCAATCTGGCACTTGAGCTTGATCTTCCCCATCGGACGGGTGCCGTTGGCATTGAACCCGTAGATGGTCGTCTGTGTAGGGCTCAGACGGTGGGTAGGGATGCCGAGGTGTTGCATGACTCGGCGGGGCATAATGCTCAATGCGGACCCTGGATCTACCTGAATGCGGTTCACCTCAGATGATCCGATGTAACCTGTGAAGTACAGGGGTCGATCATGCTTCCCTTTCACCTGCATATCATCTGCCGTGAAGGTGATGCAGGGGGCATTCTGGGAAGTATGGAGGCAATCCTCTACATCTTCCTCCTTCGGCACCTGGGTCACGAAGACCTCAGCATTTGCCAGAGCTTCTTGCAGAGCTTCCCTGGTCGACTTTGATAGTCTAAGAAGTTCATACAAGATAATGCGTGCCGGAATGTTGGCCAGCTGAGCCAGGACATCAAAGCGGTAAGGTGCCGAAGACCCTTCCGCGATGCCTCTTTGAAGGGCTCGAGAGAATCGAGTCTCCTTCTGCTTCTCCACAGGTGGCTTCGTGGAGGGCCTAGTTGGCTCTGCAGCCGTTGCGGAAGTTTTACCGCCACTTCGCCGTACTGCTTCAAGTAGGGTTGACCCGAGCGAGTTCCCGTCGTTGGTTGGTTGGGCTCTGCGGCCAAGACTATCGTTTCCTCCTCTGAGTCGGTCAGTGAGGGAACATCATCCTCTGCTTCTCGGGAGGAGGCACATACCACATGGCAGGACGAAGCTTTTGCCTTACCTTTGGACTTCCTGTTGGTCACAGTAGTCCACTGCTGTTCGTTGACGAGGTCAAGGTGGACCCACATAGTTTCCCCCTGAGGTGTAGGGACGGCTACCAAGCCCTTCTCCTGTTGCTGGTGAGGGTCTGTGTTGACCACTCTTAATTCTCCCCTTGGAATAGGAGTTACCCCCGCAGGCGTTGGAGGTTGTCTCCCGAACTGGAGAACCGACGTCACATTGGCCGTGACCTTCTTCTGCTCTGGTCGGAGCTTGAGCACCTCCGCGTCAATCAAAGCCTGAAGGATGTCTTTGAAGACGTAGCAGCTTTTGGTAGGATGTCCCAACATCCTGTGGTACATGCAGTAGTTGGGATTGTCGGTCTTGCCGACTTCCTTCGGGCATCTAATTTCAGGGAGCTTCAGTCGATTGCTCTTGTTGAGTAGCTTGAAGAGCGAATCGACGTGTTCCTCCTTGAAGAATACTGCTTGTTGGGGCGTGGCTGGCTTGAAGAGCCACTTGCCCTGCCTGTTTGAGGTTTGGTGGGAGATTTGGTCTCCGTTGCCAAATTATCCTTCCGCTTCGTCTGGAGGGAGGTGTCTGGTGCCGGTGCACGCCTTGTCGACCTTTCCGGCCGCAGCTTGCCTTCCTCTGCCTTGACACGGGCAACAATCTCCTCAGCCTGTTCACCTTGTTGGACTAACTGCTTCCAGGTGCGGCTTTCAGCAACTCCTATTTGAGCAAGGAGTGAGGTTTGGAGATTGTGGCGGCATGTTTCCACCAGGGTGGCCTGGGTCATACCGCTTGGGCACCGGAGTGCCGTGTTCCGAAATCTTTCCACGAAAGATTTGACGGACTCCCCTCTCCGCTGTTTGGTAGCTAAAAGGGTGGGCATTGTGACTTCGGAGTCATCTTCAAAGAAGCGTGTCAAGAACAGCTTCTCTAGATCCCCCCAGTTCTTGATAGAACCCTCCGGGAGCTTCATAAACTACTCAAAAGCCAACCCTTTCAGGGTGCCGATGAACAGTCGCGCCAGGATGGCGTCATTATCTACTACATTCCCGGTCTGGGATTTGAAGTAGTAGATGTGCTGGTTGGGTGACCCCTTCCCGTCGAATGCTTGGAGGGTTGGAGCCTTGAACTTAGGAGGGTATGGAACTAAGTCCCACTCAGCCGGATAGGGCCGGACCACTCCAGCTTCTTGGAGGTCCTTGCGATTGGCAAGGGCCTCGAGGCGTCGTTCCAATTGACTCATCCTCTTAGCATGAGTCTTCTCCTGGTCTTGGTCGCTTCTTGCCTGCGACGGGGGCTTGGACACATCCGAGGTAGATCGTCGTGTCTCGTCGGAAGGTTCGGAGGGTGGGCTTCCTCCCTTTCTCCCTTTCCCCTTCGACCGTCTAGGAGGAGATCTCGCTCTTTCTTCGAGCAATTTCTCAGCATATGCTTGAGGGAGTCAATGGATCTTTGTTGAGAGGCGATTATATCCATCTGGCGCTTCTGCGTCTGCTCTAAACGCCTGGTCGTCTCCTCAGGAGTGTCTGCCATGTAGGCGGAAGCCTCCTTCTCGACGGAAGAGTTTGAAGCCTGCGACTCCACTACAGCGGAGTGAGAATCACCCATCTTGATGCCGCGGGCTAAGGCATTATAGTCAATTGGGGGAATGGCCCCCGTCCGGGTGCGAGTGTGTTGATACACCCCTTCCGGCTCAGAGTCAGATTCCTCTGAGTTGACCATTGGTTGTTTTCCCTTGCTTCTGCTAGTTATATTTGCAGTAAGCTCCGGGTATTCAACGTCTGAAAAGGTTCTCCTTCTGTGGGAGCGTCTTCTTTTGGCTGACGGGGGAATCAGGGTCAGCTGTCTGATTAAGGACTGCTGGTGCACGCCTGATCCATAATGGCATCCAGAGAGCATATGGATGAGTTGTTGACAGCAGCATGACGAAGTGGCTTGATTGGCACTTCTTTTCCTTGTCAAATAATCCCTCAAATCCGTGGGAGGGGATTAAAGAGACTGGTCTCGCAACGTCGAAGACGGGAGACAGTCATGTGCTGTTTAGCCTGGACGCAGACTTCAGGGACGCGGCTCTCATGACGCGGCTGTATGACGCGCGCGCGAGTCTCGCGTTGCTGCCTGACGCGTTTAGGCAGAGTTGCTTGAGAGAGAGTGGGCTGCTGGGCCCCACGCCTATGAGTGCGTACTTCCTGCGTTTGAAAAGACGCGGAGGTTTCACCCTGGCGTTTGATGAGTTGGTCCTCGGAGGACTCAACTTGAGGAGTATCGCGTTTGGGTCGCCAAACGCGGATCTCACGCACTGGACGAGGTGCGGGCAAGGCATCAGATTGTACGCCGCGTCCACCCCCGGTCAGACAACCAACGGTTCTGACTTGGAGTTGACGCGCGCGTCTCCTCTGTCGACGCTCAGCATTCCGGTTGCGTCGAGGAGGTGGAGAGAAACCAACAACATCCTGGTTTATAGAACCAAGAGTGTTCACCACGCGGGTCTCCTGAGAGACGTTGACGCGGGTATTCTGCGCGACGCAGTTGATCGCAGCAGCAGTGGTGCCTGGGACCACGCGGGCCTTCTGGGAGGCGTTGGCGCGTGTGTTCTGTGCGACGTGGTTGATCGCAACAGCAGTGCCTGAGGTCACGCGGGCCTTCTGGGAGGCGTTGGCGCGTGAACTTGTCTTGGCACAGTGGGCACAGTGGGCATCGGTACCCGGCAGAGCCTCAGATTGGGCCTTGGGTAACTTTTCAGTTGAGACCCTGCGGCAGACGCGGGTCTTTGGGCTCTTGGAGCCAGAAGAGAGGTACTCTTCATACTTCGCCTGGTCGAACTCGACAACGAGCGTTTCGACCATCTTCCCTTACGGAGAACATCATCCTGCGCCACAGCTTGTTCATCAGTAACAAACAGAGTCCCCAGCGGAGTCGCCATCTCTTGTTTGACGCGGAAAAGGGATTAAAGAGACTGGTGTAACGTTTCCTTGAATCAGATGAAACAAATTACAGCCGGCTTAATCTTCCGGTTACAAGGGAGAGGGAATATTGAATCTTGAATTCCCCCTTTGTTTAGTGCTGGGTTCTTCGGGTGGCGGTGGAGAGTGAATCTTGTTCTCCGTTGACCGGATGACTGTTTGGACCGTCGGGGATCTTCTCTTCGGTCGGTAGAGGGAGTAACTCAGCTCCGTCTACCAAAACTCTAGAAGAGGAGGTAGGCGAAGAGCGGCTAGTACTCAGTAAGCTCGCTGAAGGGTTTTCTCTCTCTCTGTCGATGATCTCTCCTTTTTTTTTTCTCGGAATCTCTCTTTTGCTCGATAATCCCCCCTTTTCCTTCAATAGTGACGGGACTAGTTATAGGGTTTTTAGGGGGTGATCGTGCCCCTAAAAGTGCTCCACGATGAGGGCCAACTTCCCCGCTACATGGGCGGTGGATGGCGCCATAATCGGGGTGGTTACAACCAAGGTGGGGGCGCCTTGATGCTGAGACGCGGGCGTTGAGCCAACGCGCCTTGATGCTGAGACGCGGGCGTTGAGCCAACGCGCCTTGATGCTGAGACGCGGGTTATCTCTCGCGTATTGATTGTCACATTTAGCCTTGCGCCTGGATCTTGGATCCCTGTGTTTTGGTGGCTTGTCTTGGTGATTTTTAGACAGCCTACAACTGTCAGGCACCAAACCATGTCTTTGAAGAGTGCCCTATTTTTCATACTCAGCAAGTGCCACAAGAATATATGAATGCGTCCTACTCACGGTCGTAACGTAATCCCTACTCGCAAACATACAATCTCGGTTGGAGGAATCACCCAAATTTCCCTTGGGCCCAGAACAATCCTCCCAGGACTAATTTCTTCAACAATTTTTACCATCCCAGTCCTCCACCAAATTTTCCCAGTCAAGCTCCATCTTCCTCCTCCCAAAGTTCACCAATGGAAAAGAAATTCAGTAAACTAGAGGAGAGCATGGAAGCTTTTGTGAAGTCCCAAGCCACCTTCATGCAAAATCAGGAACAAACTCTGAGCAACTATTCACAAGCTTTATCGAGACTGGAAATGCAAATGAGTCAGTTGCTAGCTCTCTAAGTGAAAGACCAAATGGTCTTTACCTAATCAGCCGCTAGTTAACCCTAAAAACTCCAATCAAGCGTAAGAAATTCAGGATCCTTCGATCAACCAGTGCAATGCTGTTCACACACTTCGATCTGGAAAGAATGTGGACAACTAGGTCTACCAACAAAAAAATTCTTGTCCCTATTGATCCTACTCCAGCCTCCACCTCTACTAGTTCCTCCCAATCTGCTCCACAAACATCTGACGAGGATAAAGCAGCTGAACAAGTTCATAAGCATGTAGCACCCTTTCCCAATAGGCTTGGGAACAACAATAAGAATATGCATATGGAGAAGATGCTTAAGATGTTTAACCAGGTCAAACTGAATGTGCCTCTTCTCAATGCTATCCAACAAGTCCCAGCTTATGCCAAATTTCTTAAGGATATGTGTATGAAGAAGAGAAAGACAAATGTGCCCAAGAAAGTGTTCTTGGCAACCAATATAAGCGAAATTCTGTCTGGTCCCATTCCGATGAAATACAAGAATCCCGGATGTCCCACAATTTCCTGTAGCACAGGACAAACAGAAATTAGCAGAGCACTACTTGACCTGGGAGAAAGTATTAACTTGCTACCTCTCTCAGTATACCAGTAACTTGGGTTGGGCGAGCTAAGTCCAACTCGAGTCACCATTCAGTTAGCTGACCGATCTGTGAAAATCTCGAAGGGAAAAATCACGGATGTCCTTATCCGGGTCAGAGATTTCATCTACCTCGTTGACTTCATTGTGCTGGAGACCCAACCTGTGTCAAATCTGCGGTCTCAAACTCCGGTCATCTTAGGGCGCCCATTCCTTGCTACAACCAATGCCATAATCAACTATACGAACAGGTCCATGCGATTGAGCTTTGGAGACATGACGAAGGAAGTCAATGTCTTCAATCTTGGAAGACAACCCAGGGATATCAATGATCAGACTTTTGAGGTCAATTCTATTGAAAATCTGACCAGTGAGCATGAGGAAAGCATGGAGATAGAAACAGAGGCAGAGTTTGATCTGGAGTCTGAGGATTTTAATTTAGACCAGATCGTAGATTCGGCAGTGGACTGGGCGTCAAGCCCAAGTGTACCTCATCACAGGATTGTAAGTCTGGATATTACCTCCAATGAAGCAACACCTCCCTAAAGCTAAAAGCCTTACCTGAACACTCAAGTACGCCTACCTGGGCGGAAGAGAAACCCTGTCAGTCATCATAACATCCCACCTGACTAAGCAACAAGAGGACAACTTAATGTCTATTCTGGAGAGACACAGGGAAGCCATTAGATGGACAATGAAGGATATCAAAGGGATAAGTCCAGCCATAGTTCAACATATATAGGGGTTTTTTAAATGTTTAGATCATGATTAAATGGCCGGATCGAGAATTTGTATGTCCAAAGATATAGATCTACGTAATATGCTATTTTCGACCTTCCCTTTTGCGCCTACTTGATGGATGTGCAAAAAGTTTTTAAAAAACTTGATTTTTATTGCTAGTTACTTTAAAAATATAGATTAACTTTAACAAAATAGATTTGTATTTAAATATCATAGCATGGTATTCGAGTGGGAAAGATTCGGGCTCAAATCCTTCTGGAACTACACGAGTCTATCTTATATTTATATTGTAAAAAATAAAATTAATGTTATCAATCACACGAAAAGGTAAATAAAAGTAATATTACTTTGTTTGATTATACAACTTTTCTCATATAGATTCAGTTTAGATTATGTAACACCACTATTTTTACTTTTAACTAAAATTCTTTAAAATTCATAAGAATGTATCTTCATTATTATAACCAACAATAGACCTAATAATTATCAACTAATCAAATCAATACTCATAATTTTAGAAACACAAATTCTACTCAAAATATAATTTCTAGTTATAAATAATGATAAAAAAAGCATATTAAAATAATCCAAACTATAATATACTTAATAACTTAACTAATATTGTTGTAGTAAGATTGAATTCCTTTTATGGAAAAGACAAAAGTATTAATCTTAGAGGTTAATAGAAGTTAACATAATTTGTAGTTATAGTCCCCTAGTTAAATTAGTACTTGTTTTAACTTTGAAAATCATTAAATGTAGTATCTAAGAGCTTGGGTTTCTCGACGGAAACATTATTGGTGCTTTTATTAGTAAGATTTGTGTGTGTGTGTGTGTGTGTGTGTCAAAAGTACACACACAAAGAGAGAGAATACATGATATGTGTTTGAGCTTTTTGCCAGGTGTTGAGAGGTTCCATACTATTTCATCTTGATCCACACATCCTCAGAGTGTAGCAGATGAAAAATCATGGGTTTTAGCAATTGTTTGCCTATTCATCAAGTGCTACCAGAACTTGTTCTGCTCATAAGGACTATTCAATTTGCGGCCATATGATGACGAGCAAATGACTTCTAAACCCCATGATTGTAAATCACCTAGAGGGGGGATGAATAGGTGATGGGCTATATTAAATGGCAAATAATGCGAAATAAAAATTAACTTCCTAGCAACCTAACAAATACCAATCACAACATAAGAAATACTTGCAAATAAGTAAACAATATAAGAGTGCAAATAAGTAAAGAGAGAGTGAAGTGAAGAGAGAAAGAGTAAGCAATCGCAAACACGATGAAATATTCTGAGATTCGAGCCACTGCTCTACGTCCCTGCCTTCAACACTATGAAAGATTTTCACTATGACCGATCTCACTAGATCGTCAATCGCTACAAGTTCTCTCTAAAACTCAATGGACTCACAAGTCCTCTCTCACGGTGCCGCAACACCAACACGGAGCTCAATAGGTCACTTGAGGCCGCAATCTCTACAACTTCACAATAGAAGAAAATCGATGATCTTTACTTGATCAGAAATAGCTCACATGCACAATCCTATAACCAAGATAAGGAGATTAAACTCTTTGAGATTGTATAGTGGAACTAGCTTGTAAAGATGTAGAGGGAAGGCTCAAGCTAAAAACTATGAATATGAAATTTTGGCTCAAAAGAAAATCTTTTAAGAAAAAGCTAAATCTTGATGTAAAATTATAAAACTTGATCTAAACTTAAGAAATCTTATCCTTGGGTTTTTCTACAGTCCCACTATTTATAGGGGATGAAAACATGAGGAGAAAAATCAAAAGAGTCATTGGGGAAAGACCAAGAAAAGACAAAACAGAATATAGCTGTTGAGAAAAATCAGAAGGAAATCCTTCTGTAGGTCGACCAGCCGGTGGACTGCCAACGGTCAAATTTTCGCCCATTGTGGATAGCGGTCAACCGGTCGGTCGACCGTTTTTTCCAACCAGAGAGCAAGGCTCTTTGTCGGTCGACCGAGACGGTCGACTGGACCCAACCGAGCGCAAAGCTTTTGCAGTTGATCGACCGCCCGGTCGATCAAAGTGCACATAATGCTTTTTGGTGCATGTCGGTCGATAACAGAGCAAAGCTGCTCTGCCTACGGTCGACCGGCCGGTCGACTGACTTTGAGCCAAAAGCTTATTATTGAAATCTTTTTGAAACCAATCTTTTTTCGACAAAATAAACTTTGATCTTTAAATACAGAATAGAGTTTTAGGCACTTAATAGAACCAGTGTGTGATCCTGGATCAACACAAAGCAAAATTAGAACTATATTTTGTAAAAACACTTTTCTAAATCGAAAACCAATTTTTTTGAAACTCGTTTTCCCAAACTCGATCTCGAAAAACGGAAAAGAGAAATATTTTGAACTCTTTATAAAATACTTTAGAAATATAAAAGATGTGTGTGTGTGTGTGTCAATCCCAAAAGCTATCAATCTATATCATCTTGGTTTTAACAAATGACTATAAATCCTATCTAAAAATCAAAATGCAAAAATGCAAATCTTGATATAGTCTTCTCTTGCAATCTTGATCCTTGAGCTCGTCTATGTGCTTAAACTCTGGGATCTACATCTTCTTGACTTCCAAATGTTTGAGTCTTGTGATGGAGCTGAAATGCAACAAAGAGTTAACTTGAAACTTTGTTAAACAAAATTGTTAAAAACATAACTACATATGTTTTGTTATCATCAAAACTAGGGCTAATGGCTTTTGGGGCAACAATCTCCCCTTTTTGATGATGACAAAACACATAGAGTTATCACAAATAATTTGAGAAGAGACTTCAAGGGAAGCTCCTCCTAAGCACATGCATATATCAAAATGTGCCATATGAGTTAGATGCATCAATAAAGGCATATGAATAAGATATATCAATGAAGCTTTATGTAATCTATCTATGCATACCAAAATTTCAGAATTATAAGGTGTATACATAAACGGTTTCCTCTAATCAACCAATAACCTCCAACCTCCAAAAAATGGTTAGTTTACAAAGGATACATAAGAATACAAACACATCACATACCACACATAGAAGATATGTATCAAAAATCAACCATAAAAAAGAGATACATAACTTCAAAAGACAATATTGATATCATAAAAGAAATTTGTCCATATAAAGTTTCATGCCAGCCTTAAAATAAGTTTCATACCACAAAATGAGTACTACAATATAAAAAACACATGTCCAAACACCAAATACTACATGTTCAAAAAAAATACAAAAATAAATACATGAAAGTAAAAACTCCCAGATAACTCCAAAAAATCTCTCTCCCCCCTTTTTGTCATCAACAAAAGAGGTCACTCTTCCTGAAAGTCTGGACCTTCAGGAGGAGCTAGTGCCTCGGAAGAAGCTGGAGAAGGTACCCAGGTGTCAAACATAGGACCCGATGTAAGAAGGGACTGCGCGTGGCCTATCGGAAGTGGAACAGATCAAGTGTTCCTATTGTAAGTCTCGTTGATGTATGTCTGAAGATATCAAATAGATGAGCAGATGCATTGCAAGTCGTTCTGAACTCTATGCTCAATCCTTTCAAAGTTTGCTAACATCTTCAGATCATGCTCACGAAGCTGAGCAGAGAGTGTTGTGTATGGGTCAAAGAGACTAAGGAGGCAGAAGAGGATCCAGGGGCAACAGCAGGAATGATAGGAGAAGGCTGAGGAGCAGGAGTACGCTCCCTAGCACGCATCCTCTTTAGAAGAGTGTTGTTGATATCAATAAACGGTTCGATGGACGGTTCAGCAGAAAGATCAAATTTCAATTATTTGAGGAGTCAGGTAACGATCATCCCAAATGGTAAGTACCGGTTTGGAATTAGGAGGTGCTTAGAAGCCATGTAATCAATGATGAGCTTGAAAATATTAACTCTAATGCCTTTCAGAAGGCAATAGATCAAGAGAGGAGCAGAACCCTGAGCATGACTATATTCTCCTGATTTTGACTGGAGATTATAAAACACTATTTTAGCTAGGACCTAGGCGGTGAGCATATAATACTTCACCTTCTCGTTCCTAACTAAAGCAGAGTTGTCATCATTGTGAACCAGAAGAGATGCAGTGAGGGCAGATTCACCGTCAGGATATTCGAAATCATGTATATGAACATTATAGATATCTATACCCTCGTAGGAGAGATGTAGCAGATGAGCAAATCGATCTAAAGAAATGTTAATGTCCTTACCCAGATCCCTAGATCTGACATGATTGTTTTGGAAAGTCAGATTAGAATAAAAATAGTGCACATGCTAAGGATAGACGGGTTCCTTAATGGTGACTAGGTGTTCAAGAGAGCTTGTGCTCAAAATATTTGCTAGATTCAAATGTTCAAATCAGCAAGCACAACAGTTCTACCAGATATAACATACTTATTATGGATCAAAAAAATCTATGAGATGCATTCTAAGAAATAAAGGGGTTTGAAGATGGTTCGGGATGTTTACCCTTCTCAGATATAGGCCTCTTAGACATGGTGAAGCTAAAAAGATGATAAACAAGATTTAGGCACAAATTATAGAAAGATTTCTAGAAAAACTTGTGTAACAAAGAAAATTTTGAGAGATTAGAGATTATACCTTGAAGAAACTAAATTTTCTCCTTGAAATCAAACAGATCTGAAGTTTTGAGAATAGATCCAACAAATTTTAGGGTTTAATTTGAGATTTGGAAGGGTTTGGGAGAGATGAAAGGAAGAAAAATGCGGTGGAGAAGAGGAGAAAAACGGTGGAAAGGAGAAGAGTGAAAGAGATTTGGGGTTTTTAGGGTATTTAAAACCGGGTAAAAAGCAGCAAACCCAACTCACGGTCGACAACCCGATCGATGGGGGTCTAATTGAGAGCTTCTCGGTTACAGTCGGTAGACTGGCTAAGGCCAAAAAAATTTTGTATTTCAAGTTTTCGCGGTCGACCGGACCTACATCACGTCAACTCGGTCGACCGTGACTGCCCAAAAATCAGATTAAAAAGATGTGAATTAAGGGCTTTTGAAAAAATATTTTATCTAGGATATTTTTATACATAAAATAGAGAATTATCACCAAAAATCTTATTGGCATGAAAAACACATGAAAATGATATCAAAATATTTTTTTATTCTATTAAAAATATATTTTTCTACAATTTAAATCATATGTCAAGTAATGAAAAAAAAATAAGATATTGAAGTCGAATACTCTTAACGGGTTCTGAACTTCTCCTCAACATTCCTCTAGATAAGAGTTGAGGCGAGCAATTGCTATCTTGATTTATTGCTTAAATATGCTTTAAACAATGATACCCAATCACAAAGATAGATAAACAAAATATATATGTATGCATATATATGAGCAAATGAATTAATCTATGCATACATAAATGTAAAGATATCTATCAACCAAGTGAGCATGAAAAAATACTATAAGCATGGGCAAGCAATCTATGAGCTAGTAAAGAACAAAGACAAAGTTAACGGACTAGCTCAAAACTAAGTAAGACATAAGAACAACAAAAATCATGTAATCATAACTAAGGCATATTAACACACAAAAAAAACTAGCTAATCTTATGCATGTATTGATCTAGCTAGAAGTGAAATTTTCAGATGGAGGAAGTTACTAAACCATAGGCAATCTCCAAAATAGGTGCTTCTTGATAGCGATACATTGTGACAGTTGATCCTTTTAGCTTCGATGCATCACCACCAAGGCATCATCTCCTCTTACGTCTTGAAGTAGGATGACACACCTATATTAATTAAGTTTGTTATGTTCTTTAGTACCCGAATCTTTTTGGGTCATATAGGGTTAGTACTTTCTTGAACCTAAATATTTTTGTTTAACGTATTTAGCATAGCAAAACAAAACTTTGCTAAATGACTTTTGCAGCCGCAATATACACATTTGTACACTTTACCATACAT
Source organism: Agave tequilana (assembly GCA_038442645.1). Classification (NCBI taxonomy): domain Eukaryota; kingdom Viridiplantae; phylum Streptophyta; class Magnoliopsida; order Asparagales; family Asparagaceae; genus Agave; species Agave tequilana. Next base: position 133,608 of record JAVJIF010002375.1, on the reverse strand, counting down.
GAAGGCATGCTATGTTGTTGTGTATGTGCATGTTGTGCATGTTTTTCATGATGTGTGTGTGTGTGATGAATGAGGTGCATGTTTCCTTTTGGTTTGGAAACATAGAAGAAAATTTCTTTATGTTAAATGCACACTTTTTCAAGGTGGTATTAAAAACATCAATACATTTCTGGATATTTAAAAATTTATTTTTGTTAAAATAATATTAAGGCTTTCACCCTTACAAGCAAGTTTGTATTTATCAAAATCTTTTTTCGTTTTCTCAAAAGAAATAGCTAAGTCGTTTTTCTCTTTAAAAATAATTTCTAGCTTATTCTTTAAAAAGTCATTTTCCTTTTTCAATTTTTTATTTGTGCAAGAGCAAGTGCATATTTATTTTATAATTTTTCAAAAAATTGTGCAAGTTCATCCATAGTTAAATCATTATCTTCTAAAGAGATTTCGAGATTTACCATGAAAGTCTCCTCTTCGTTTGCCATAAAGCAAACGTGTGCGGCATCAATCTCCTCTTGGAATTCATTTCTGAATCATCCCAAGTGGCTACCATTGCCTTCTTCTTCCTATGCACATTCTTGGAGGTAGTGGATTGAAGTGAGGTGCAATCCGCAATTAGATGGCCCGTCTTCTTGCAATGAAAATAAGGACCCGTCTCCTCCTTCTTCTTTTCAAATCTCCCTTGATGTCTTCCTCTTCGGAAGTTGCTTTGTCTTCCCTTCTTATAAAATACTTTGCCCACTTTCCTAATGAACATGGCAAAGTCTTCATCCCATCTTCGGATCAATCTTCTTCGTCGATGGTAGAGGGAGTAACTTTGAAAGCAATTGCTTTTTTCTTTAGTGTCTCCCTTTCTTCTCTCACATTTATTTTCATCTCATCTGTTTTGAGATTTCAATGAAGCCGGAGAAATCCATCTCCTCTCTATCGTTGAGCTCCTTAAGAGTTGTCACATTGACTTCCCAAGCTTTGGAGAGAGCTCTAATGACCTTCCAAGTCTTTTGGTCATTATCAATAGTGTCACCTAAAGAAGATAAATTATTAGTAATCTTGGTGAACCGAGTAAGCATCTCATCTATACATTCATTTTTAAGCATGTAAAAATTTTCATATTGAGAACGAAGTAAGTCAACTTTAGATCTCTTAACTTGCGATGTTCCCTCATGAGTAATGATTAGATCATTACAAACTTTAAAAGTAGATTTGTAATTAATTACACGAGAAAGATTATCATCATTTAAAGCTTGTGTAAGTGCATATTGGGCTTTGACATTGGCCTCATAGTCCTTGGCGGCTGCTTCGGACCATATATCCTCATCACCATGGGGTTCAACAAATTCTTTGATAATAGACTTAGCAACTCTAACTCCTAAGGACTTAAGGAATAGGTTCATCTTAACCTTTCAAATGGGAAAGTTTAACCCATCAAATTTTGGTGAGGACTTGATGCTAGAGAAGTCGTGTGATGCCATGAAAAACAAGTATAAGTGCACACACAAATAACAAATGCAACAAATGAATATAGCCAAATGAAAAGGATCTTCCTAAGGTGGTTAAACCAAAACTACGATTAGGCTCTGATACCAATTATAAATCACCTAGAGGGGGTGAATAGGTGATAGCTATACTAAATGGCAACTAATGCGGAAAAAAAATTAACTTGCTAGCAACTTAGCAAATATCAATTACAACACAAGAAATACTTACAAATAAGTAAACAATATAAGTGTGCAAGTAAGTAAAGAGAGAGTAGAGTGAAGAGAGAAAGAGTAAGCAATCGCAAACACGATGATATGTTTCGAGGTTCGAGCCACTGCTCTACGTCTCCGCCTTTTATACTATGAAGAATTTTCACTATGACCGATCTCACTAGATCGTCAACCGTTACAAGTTCTCACTAGAACTCAATGGACTTACAAGTCCTCTCTCGCAGTGTCGCAACACCAACACGGAGCTGAATAGCTCACTTGAGGCCGCGACCTCTACAACTTCACAATAGAAGAAAATCGGTAATCTGTTCTTGATCACAAATAGCGCACATGCACAATCCTATAACCAAGATGAGGAGGTGAAACTCTTTGACATTGTGTAGGAAAAATAGCTTGTAAAGATGTATAGGGAAGGCTGTAACCCCCTGATCCTGATGTACGTATCACAGTATCGGTACGCGATACGACGTAGAAAATTGATTTGACCTCCGTAGTAGTCTGATTGAGCCGATTTTAGTTTCAAAGATCATTTTCTAATATTTGAAACTTTTCAGGATTTTCTGGAATTTTCTAGATTATTTTGGAAAATCTCCGTAGTCGGTGTCGACCGATACCGATAACCGACTTTCTGATTTTTTATTTCACAAACGGAGTACAATTTTGAGAATCGGCTTTCACCATATGTCTTAGGATCACATGAGCTACGTTCAGGTATTTTCGGGAATTTTTCTGATTTTATCGAAAATTCGGTCAAACTGGTGTCGCCCGTATCGGCAAGACACTCCGGGATTTTTAATTGGCAAACCGGATAGAATTTCTAGAAACCGTCTTCATATTACGTCTTCAGATAATATTCTCTATTTTTTATAATTTTTGGGTATCATTCGGAGCTAATCAAATTTTGACCCTATTAAAATAATATTAAATTATTTTTTATTTAATTCTTTCTATTTCTTTTCTTCTTTCTTCTTCTCCAAGTTTCCCCAACCGCCATTCTCCACCGCCATACTTCCCCTTTTAAATCCTCTCTCTCCCTCCTAATTTCCTCTCTAATTCTCACCAATTTCTCTCTCTCTCTTTATTTACCTCACTTCCTCTCTCTAATTAACCCCCTAACTACTTCTCTCTCTCTCTAAACACCCTCACCCTTTTCCCTGTTTCACAACTGACACCTTCCCTCCGGTCACCACGCCCCAGCCCAGCGTGCGGCCGGTGTCGCCGCCGGCGGCCGTCGCCACCACGGCCGGCACCGCCGGCCGTGACCCCCAAGCCGGCCAACTCCTCCTCCCTCCTCTTTTTCTTCTTCTTCTTCTTCTTCTCTTCTCCTTTCTCTGTAAAATTCCCCCCACTCTCTCCTTCTCTTTCTCTCTCTCTCTCTCTCTCACTCTCTCTCTCTCGCGTTGTGGTCGGGGCCAGGATCGCCGCCAGCGGGCGGGGCCGCCGCCGGCCGGCCATCCGGCGCCGCCGGCCAGCGGAGCTGGCCGGCCGGCCCACCTGCGCAAGAAGCACAGCAGCAGCTGTGCTGCTGCTGTTGCTTTATTCTTATTGGGTTTGGGTTTTTAACCCAAACCCATTAACCCAAATAAGCCCCCCCAAACCCGTTAACCCACTACCCATTAACATTAAGTTACGGGTTTGGGTTGTGGATCTGGACCCGACCCGTTATGAGCCAAACCCGCTCCGAAACCCATTAAAGGTAAATTTGCATAAAAGCCCCTGCTACTTTTTAGTATTTGCATTGAAATATGTTTATTACATATTTAACCCCATTTTATTCCTTTTCATATTCGGGCGATATCGGGAGCATCCGGACTCCGATTGGGACGATTCTGGATCCGTTGCGATCGTGGGAAAGAGAACTACCTCCTCATGACCAGTTTGTGAGTATTTTTCTTTTATAAATTATATTTTATCATGTGCAGTGACATTGATTGATATATCCTGATTCTGGATAAAATACGGTAATCATCAATTACTCACCGGTCATGATCGGACAGTTACTGTAATAGGAATAACATAGAATCTGGTTAGGTATGTCCTGATATAAATAAAGACAAGGAAGTAATTATCGGACCACTATATCATTATCTGCTTGTCCACTCTTATGACATGTATTGTATCACAGTCACGTGATATACATACTGATCCACAGATACGCTATGACACTACACGGTCACTAGACATACATGCTAGACACCACTTATGCATTATGACTACACAACTATGTTCCACTAGGACAAGGATAAGTACCGCATGTCATATTATTGTTATCATCCTTACACTGATACGGTAGTTTACTGTACATGATATTAGACACTGCCCATTGGTATTACTTGTAGATGTTGCATCGATACTATGACACGTCACATCAGTTACTCATATGCACTACTTCACAGACTACCGTCATCTCATATATTGTGCTCATCATTATATAGATTCTCGGCATATCACTGTTGCACGTGCATGCATGCTTTCTCTATTATTGTCAGATGGATCTCTGTTCATAGTACATGTACGATTGTTCCATGTTACCGTATTCATGTTATATGATTGTTTCCTGTTACTGATATGGATATTCCCGATACTGGACATGAAAGCTGTTGATATGCGATATGTGGACTTCCACATCTATTGATCCCGTTATAATGTTCCCGTTATATTGTTCCCGATATATTGTTCCCGATTCCTATTATATTGTTCTATGCTATCAACAGAGCTCTGGTCCAGTTATCATGTTACCCGTATCATGTACTGTTATTTGTTCTTGTTACATTGGATACTTGACATATCAGATCATAATGATAACTGGGGTATGGGGGAGACTTGACGGTTGATTAGATCTTATCGGGTGATGTACTGGATCCATATTGTTCTCCCACTGCAGGGGATGGTAGTGCTACCTACCGATTGTATTGCTCCATGAGCTATTGTTACTTGATTATTATTCCCCTCTTAGCGGAGGGCTCTGGTCTTAGCAGCCAGGGGTTTGATAAAGGCCGCGATCCCGGGTATGCACGGAATATACCTACCCGATAAGAACTCCTCGACCATGGGTTTCCAATTAACATAATAAAATCAGTATACACAATAGTGACGTCGGGAACACTTGTTATTTGGTTACTCTCTCATTTGGATAATGGTACCCGTAGGCCATGTCCGGATGGGTTCGACTGGAGTGCGGGCTCCAGTATGAACTGCCAGTGGTATGGGACACTGGAAGAGAGTAATTAAAATAGCAGGCGGTACTGATTGCTACTATTGTATAAATAACATGACTTGCCTGATACATGTTTACTACTTGTTATTGTTTCTTGCCTGATACATGTTTCCTATTGTATAGTTGTATTTCTTATTGTACCTGATCATTTATCCGTACATGTCTATTTGTTACTTTATCTGATACATGTTACACTTGCTGCAGTGGCATCCTATTCATGCTTATGTGCATATAGTCTATTTTCTGTATACCTTGCATACATCTTTACTGTCTATGCACCACACCGTATACTGGTTAGGTAGCATACGCCCATCTGCATGTTCACTGCTGTCACAGCATCATTAGCATGTACACTCGTCACCACTAGATAACATTATATATTCTATAAGCTGGATACGATTAGAGACATGACCTGATGATAACCGGTTAGGTAGTGATGGTATTAAAAGATGACATGTTGCTATATTGGCACTGCTTTCATGTTTATCTATTTCTACTGTTTACATATCCTTATTATATGGTATACACCATCATGTATTTATTGTAGTATCATGCTTGTAGTACTATTGTATATATTATTGTCTCCTTCATTTTACCACTCACTAGGTCGCTTTCTGATGACCCTGGGTTTGCGTGCCCAGATTGGAGATACGTGTACCGTAGTATCCGAGAGTGCCTTGGAGTCACATAGGAGATTCTTCATCGAGACCCTTCATAGGTATCTTGGTGATTTATTTGATTTATGTTATCTTATTTGTCCCTACTATTCATTTCTGGTAGTCATTTCTGTTATGATGGCTGACCTCTTTCTGCAGGTATTCTTGTACTTATTTCATGCTGGAACTCATGACTATATGGAGGTAATGTACTGTACTGAGGCTTAACGTACGCGTGAGCGTGTTTTCACCTCGCGTATGTACGTCGCCATAACGTCCCCGTACCTGCGGGATCGGGGCGTTACAGAGTGGTATCAGAGCTTAGGTTCACACCTAGTGTGGGTAACCACCTGGGTCAATCCTTGGGCTCTTACCAACAGTACAATTAGGTTCAGATTCACTGATCTGTATCTGAATTTGGGGATTCCAGTAACGAGTACAAGAATACCATGACCTTGACAATTCATTACTTGACTCGTTTGTATTCCTTCCTTCCTTCCAGTTGTCAACCAGAACATCCGAGTTCCTTCTCGCTTTCCTTGCATCGTCTTGCTTCCAATCCGTTAGTGCTAGTTTAGTACCATACTTCTTCATCTCGAGTTCCTTAGAGATATCAGAGTGCGCAGCGGAAGTGTCGTGTGCCAGTAACATTACGGCTTTGGGATTGGAAATATTATTCTCACACCTAAATAGAAATTGCGAGGACGCAATTTTTGTAAGGTGGGGAGAAATGTAACCCCTTGATCCCTGATGTACGTATCACAGTATCGGTACGCGATACGACGTAGAAAATTGATTTGACCTCCGTAGTAGTCTGATTGAGCCGATTTCAGTTTCAAAGATCATTTTCTAATATTTGAGACTTTTCAAGATTTTCTGGAATTTTTCTAGATTATTTGGAAAATCTCCGTAGTCGGTGTCGACAGATACCGATAACGACTTTCTGATTTTTTATTTCACAAACGGAGTATAATTTTGAGAATCTGCTTTCACCATATGTCTTAGGATCACATGAGCTACGTTCAGGTATTTTCGGAAATTTTCTGATTTTATCAAAAATTCGGTCAAACCGGTGTCGCCCGTATCGGCGAGACACTCTGGGATTTTTTAATTGGCAAACCGGATAGAATTTCTAGAAACCGTCTTCATATTACGTCTTCAGATAATATTCTCTATTTTTTATAATTTTTGGGCATCATTCGGAGCTAGTCAAATTTTGACCCTATTAAAATAATATTAAATTATTTTTTATTTAATTCTTTCTATTTCTTTTCTTCTTTCTTCTTCTCCAAGTTTCCCCAACCGCCATTCTCCACCGCCATACTTCCCCTTTTAAATCCTCTCTCTCCCTCCTAATTTCCTCTCTAATTCTCACCAATTTCTCTCTCTCTTTATTTACCTCACTTCCTCTCTCTAATTAACCCCCTAACTACTTCTCTCTCTCTCTAAACACCCTCACCCTTTTCCCTGTTTCACAACTGACGCCTTCCCTCCAGTCACCGCGCCCCAGCCCGGCGTGCGGCCGGTGTCGCCGCCGGCGGCCGTCGCCACCACGGCCGGCGCCGCCGGCCGCGACCCCCAAGCCGGCCAACTCCTCCTCCCTCCTCTTTTTCTTCTTCTTCTTCTTCTTCTCTGGTAGTCATTTCTGTTATGATCGCTGACCTCTTTCTGTAGGTATTCTTGTACTTATTTCATGCTGGAACTCATGACTATATGGAGGTAATGTACTGTACTGAGGCTTAACGTACGCGTGAGCGTGTTTTCACCTCGCGTATGTACGTCGCCATAACGTCCCCGTACCTGCGGGATCGGGGCGTTACAAAGGCTCAAGTTAAAAACCAAGAATATGAAATTTTGGCTCAAAAGAAAATCTTTTAAGAAAAAGCTAAATCTTGATGTAAACTTATAAAAACTTGATCTAAACTTTAAAATCTTGTCCTTGGTTTTTTCTACAGTCCCACTATTTATAGAGGATGAAAACATGAGGAAAAAAATCAAAAGAGTCATTGGGAAAAGATCCAGAAAAAGACAAAACAAAATATAGCCGTTGGGAAAAAATCAGAAAGAAATCCTTCTGTCAGTCGACCAGCCGATTGACCACCAACGATCAGATTTTCGACCGTTGTGGATAGCGATCGACCAGTCGGTCGACCTTTTTTCCCAACCAGAGAGCAACGCTCTCTGTCGGTCGATAGGGACGGTCGATCGAACCCAACCGAAAGCAAAGCTCTTGAAGTCAGTCGACCACCCAATCGACCGAAGTGCACACAATGTACTTTGGTGCATGTCGGTCGACTTCCCTGTCAACCGACAGAGAAAAGCTGCTCTGCCTACGGTCGACCGGCCAGTCAACCGACTTTAGGCCAAAAGCTTATTATTGAAATCTTTTTGAAACCAATCTTTTTTCGACAAAATAAATTTTGATCTTTAAATACAAAATAGAGTTCTGGGGACTTGATAGAACTAATGTGTGATCATGGATCAACACAAAGCAAAGTTAGAACTATATTTTGTAAAAACACTTTTCTCAATCGAGAACCGATTTTTTCAAAACTTGTTTCCAAAATCGATCTCGAAAAATGAAAAAGAGAAATGGTTTGTACTCTTTATAAAATACTTTAGAAATATGAAAGATGTGTGTGTGTGTGTGTGTAAATCCCAAAAGCTATCAACCTATATCATCTTGGTTTTAACAAATGACTATAAATCCTATCTAAAAATCAAAAAGCAAAAATACAAATCTTGATATAGTCTTCTCTTTCAATATTGATTCTTGAGCTTGCCTATGTGCTTAGGCTCTGAGATCTACATCTTCTGGCTTCCAAATGTGTGAGTCTTGTGATGGAGCCAAAATGCAACAAAGAGTTAACCTGAAACTTTATTAAACAAAATTATCAAAAATATAACTACATAGGCTTTGTTATCATCAAAACTAGGGCTAATGGCCTTTGGGCCAATAATGATCTTTCATCCCCAACTCCTAGAGAATATGTAGATTATGATGAATGGTATGGATAATCCACATGTGAGAAAGAGCTCTGTCACATAACTTTAAGTGATGCAGCACATATCCCTATTCTCATATATATATATATATATATATATATATATATATATATATATATATATATATATATATATATATATATATATATATATATATATATATATATAGAGAGAGAGAGAGAGAGAGAGAGAGTAGTCTTCGTGTGAGAAACTTTCTCACACGAAGACCGTGAGAAAACTATATAGGAGCTTTTATGTGGATGATCTGAACCGTTCATCTCGATCTATATACTTTATTTAGACTATCAATTAAAAATCACGCGAGTCCGAGTTTTTTTACCCATACAACAAGTGGTTACAAAACATATGTTATATTCACCGTAGAATAAAGATGTCACTTGATGCATCGGTAAAAAAAGTTAGAATCGAGTGATTTTTTATTGGTACTCTAATTAGAGTATGTAGATCATGATGAACGGTTCGGATCATCCATAAAATCTCTCTTATATGGTTTTCTCATGAAGCTTATTATGAGAAAGTTTCTCATTTGAAAATTTTCCTATATATATATATATATATATATATATATATATATATATATATATATATATATATATATATATATATATATATATATATATATATATATATAGAAAGAGAGAGAGAAAGAGTGTAATGATCCGGTGAGAAAGCTCGCTTACATGAGAAGATGAGAAAGGATCATTGGAGCCGTTGGATTAGTTTCTGGGTAGTTAAGATTAGATTTGGAGGAAATAAAATTAAAATCTAAAAACTAAATAAATAAACCCAAAACTAACTTAACCAACCCAAAAGCTATCTTAACCACCCAAAACATAATCCTATGGCTCCTGTGCTCCCTTCTTATCTTCTCATCATCGCCACTATGTGTGTGTGAGAGAGAAAAATGTACCTCAACCGCCAACTGAGGGACTCTCTAAAGCTGGCGGCGACCTGCCTGAATCTCAGCCACAAATCTTGGGCGCAGCGCTACTATGGTCGAGTTTTTTGTGAGGATTACGACTAGATCGTAGTATTTTTTTTGTAAGGACTGCCACCATCGTCGCAGTGTTTTCGTAAGGACTGCGACCATAGTCAAAGTATTTTTGTGAGGACTGCTACAATGCCATGGTCGCAGTCCTAATTACACTGAGAATATATGAAATTTTTTAGAATTGCGACTAGGTCGCAATAGACTGAGACCACGTCGAAGCGCCAGCTGACAGAGTTCTCTCAGCTGGCGACTAAGATACAGTTACATACATATATACATATATACATATATACATATATACATATATATATATATATATATATATATATATATATATGTATACATATATATATACATATACATATATATATACATATACATATATATAGAGAGAGATATACCTCAGCCGCCAGCTGAGAGGCTCTCTCAACTGGCGGTGATGTGGCACTATCTCAATCCCAAATCGGGGCTGAGATGAGATATGAGCCATTTTTTGCATAATCCTCTCACTTAATACATCTAGGCTGATGTAGATCTCTTTTGCAAAAAAAAAAAAACCCCACTTAATACATTAGATCTCTCTCCTCTCTCTCAAATCTGCCCCCGATTCTTCCCCTCTCAGATCGCGATGTGACGCCTCCCTCAAATCGTAACGCCTCTGACTCACCCCTTCTTTCTGTACCTCCCGAGCCCCCCTCTATCTCAACGCCGATGATAGCAAAGACCTACCCCCTCTCTCTAGCTCTCCATCTTTCCCTCTCTCTCCTCGTTGATTGTCTCTGATCTCGAGCTCTCCATCTTCCCCTTTCTCTCTTGAGCTCTCTATCTTCGCCTATGGAGCTCGCTGGAGATGTTGATTTGGATCCCTTAGATCTGCGATCACAATCATAATTGCAATCCTCTTTTAGCTGAGAAATTGAGCAGAGAAATTGATACATGCTTGTAAATTCAGCAATTTATGTATTGCACACCAAATACTCCAACATTGAAATGGAATCCCAACCACAACCCAAAATCAGACATCTGATTAATTGTAGAACTTCACGACCATGATGGCATTCTTCTTTTAGCTGAGAAATTGAGTAGAAAAATTGATTCAAGCTTGTAAATATAGCAATTGATGTCATTGCACACCAAATACTCTCACATTGAAAGAGAGCCCCAATCACAACCCAAAATTTAGTATCTCATTATTCGTAGAACGTCACGACTATGGTTGCGGTCCTCACTATGAGGAATATGACGATAATAACAGTCCTATTTTAACTGAGAAATTAAGCAGAAAAATTCACGACAAGTTTGTAAATTCTGTAATTGATGTCATTACATACCAAATACACCCACATTAAAATAGAATCTCAATCACAACTCAAAATCAAACATCTCATTACTTACAGAACTTAACGACCATAGTCACAGTCCTCAGAGGACTGCGATCATGATCGCAGTCCTATTTTAACTAAAAATTAATCAGAAAAATTCATGACAAGTTTGTAAATTCAGCAATTGATGTCATTGCACACCAAATACGCTCACATTGAAACAGAACCACAACCAAAAATCAAACATTTCATTACTTGTAGAACTTCACGACTATAATTGCAATCCTCATAACTAAGAAATTGAGTAGAAAAATTAATACAAGCTTTTAAATTCAGCAATTAATGCCATTGCATACCAAATACTCCGGCATTGAAATAGAATTTCAACCACAATTCAAAATCAAACATCTCATTACTTGCAGAACTTCAAAGAATATAATAATTTAGAGGGAAAATTCATTTACAATATGGAATACTCAAATCTCAAAGAATACAAGAATTTGGGTCTTAAGAGACTGAAAATGAACTTGCAACCAAATTTTAACGCAAAATCATCATTCCAAATGGCGAATCCTATTTCACATTAGAGAAATCTCAGGTCTCAGAAACGACGAGATGTTGCTCTGCTAGGAGCAGAGCTCCCACTGCAGCTTGTTGTTGTTGTCATTGTTGTTGCTCATTGTCGCTGATGCTCACCAAGGATCAAGAGATTGTAGGAGCGAGAGTGGCCAGCTCCGGCGATGAGATGACTATCTCATTACGAACAAATATGTGATCGTCGCCCTGCTGGTAGGCTTAGATCTCTGTTCTAGAATGTCGATATGAGAAAGAGAGGGGGAGAGGGAGCACTGGGTAAGATCAGAGAGGGGGAGAGGGAGCTCTGGGTAAGATCTGAGGATGACGATGAGCTCCACCCGAGATCATGAGAGAGAGGCTGAGATCATGAGAGAGAGAGAGAGAGGGAGGGAGGGAGGGAGGGAGGGAGGGAGGTCTAGATCGAGAGGGGAAGAAAGAGATTGGGAGTTTAAGAGAAGAAGAGTGAAAGGGGGGAATATAAAGTTGGAGGTTTTTTGCAAAAATATTCTTCTTTTTTGGCAGTGAGAGATTTGATCTCAGCCTCGATGTGGGGCATAGATGGCGATACGTCACTGCCAGGTGAGAGTCTCTCTTAGTTGGCGGCTGAGGTGCAGAAACCCCTTATATATTTATTTGTGTGTGTGTGTGTGTGTGTGTGTACGTATAGAAGATGCTTTAATACTCCCGGGCATAACTAAGATAGTTATGCCCATCTATAAAAGTGTATTATATGAAAAAGAACTTGAACGATCCACTCTATTTATTTTGATCTAAATGTTATAAAAGGTTTATAAACAAAAAGTCATAAGTTTTAAAGACCAATTAATCGTGCTTCAAGTGGTTGCAAAATGAACGATGTCTACTTCTTAGAAAACTATTTATTTTGTCACCACTTCAAAAATAAGCAAATGAACTTCAAAATGAATAATTTGTATATATAGAACTTTCAACATATGTGGATTACAATTAACAAAGTGAATCATCTAATGTCATTGAACATGTGTTTTGTTAAGTGGGCACAACTAAATTAGTAATATCCTAGGGGTATGAAAGCCTCACCGATATATATACACACACACACACAACTACTCTTAAAAGCAAATAGAAAACACGTGCACGGTTTCTTCTCCCTCCTCGTTCCCCTCTGTATTTTACTATCTTTTTGTTTTTTTCATAATTTAATTTTATTTTAATTAATTGTCCTGCTATAATTAAAACTCACATATCAAAGAAACTCCCCCTATAACTTTTGTTTCTAGTTTGAGCTCTTAAACTATCAAAACTCTCTTTTTATTCTTTTCTAAAATCTAAACATCAAAAAATGTCTCTTTGTTTATAAAAAAAGAAAAAACAAGAAGAAATGTTTGCATCAAGACGAAAGGAAAAAAAAGAAAAACAAAAAACAAAAACAAAAAATCTCCTCTCTCTTTCACCTAGACTCTAATTGAAACTCTCAAATTATAGAATTTTCTCTCTAAAAACCCAACAAGCCCATCAGATGACCGAGTCATCTACTCCAGTTTCGGTCGATTGCCATCAAAAACGGAGAAGATGATCTAAAAGAAGTGTGTTCTTCACCGATGAATAATATTTAACCTTTTGCTAATACTATTTTTTAGTTAAGATATGATTTGGTGGTTAATTGTTTTTAAGGGTACATATATTTAATTGTAGTTTCTGCATACTTTGTTATTCTCTTGCCCTTTTTGTATCTCTCATGTTTGGTATCTCCTGGCATATTATGTTTGCTGTTGTTTGAGCATTATTTGGATCATAAATTGTGCAGGAAACAAATTTATTAAACTATTTCTTTTATTAGATTAACAGAAACTTAGACAATTAATCTTTGTATTGTCAAAAAGCTACCAAAAAATTTAATTAATTTTGGAATCTATACTTTCATTATTTTTTCCAATTTTTTTCCATAACAGAAACTGTCACAGCTCAAAGTTGAATATGGGGTCTCTTCTAACACAATATCAAGTAGCGAAGGGGGAAAAATACTTCTTCTACTCTAAGACTTGAACATATGATTAAAACAATACAAAATCTGATCGAATTATTAATTGGATTTTTCTTGATTTTGATATGAGAAATAGAAACCACACAATTTTTTCCTTTAGAATTTTTTCATTCATTATAGTTTGTGAATTTGTTCACCTTTTTATTTGATTCACATCCTTGTTCAATTCTTTTTATTTTTAATTTTTTTGAATAAGTTCCTTTTTTTCATCATATAATCTCCGTTTCTAATTCCTTTTGCTTTACTTTTCCAAATTATTTATATTATTTTTTAGGTAATTCTAATTTTTGTTTTATTTATTGTAATTACTTATTTCTTATTGATTTTTCATGTTTTTAGACTCTTTTTTCCTATAATTCTCTTTTCTTAATTTTCTTTCCAATTCTTTAAGCATTTTTTGTTTTCTTTTCCTCGCATTATTTCTTGTTTGAAGATTTTATTCTACTTTTTTATATTTTTTCTTCTCTCTCTTATTTACTTTTATTCATATTCTTTCTTTTCTTTTTCCAGAATATTTCCATTTAAAGTTTTTTATTTATTTTTTCATTAATCTTTCATTTTCTTCCAGATATTATTTTCCTATTTTTTTTTACATTCTACTTCCATATTTTTGTTCATAGTTTCCTTGACATTTTTCTACTATACTCTACATAATTTTAATATTATTCATTGTTTTTGGTCTATATCTTTGATGTTTCTTCTTTTTATTCATTCTCTTTCTTTTTTTATTTGTTCTCATTTTTATTCTTGATTTTTTCTCTTTCATTTATTTTTTAAAAAAATTTTCTTTATTCTTAAGATATTATTCTACTTTTTAATTATTTATTTTAGTTTTCAAGTGGTTTTTTTAATTTTACGTTATCCTTTCACTTATTTTCTAGAATTTTATTCGCTGATTTTCTTTTTTTTTTTTTACATGTTTTAGTATTGAAATTTATTCTCGGTTTTTGTTTCTGTTTTTGTGTCATTTTATAATTCTTTTTTCTTTTTTAAATATTTTCCTTTTCCTTTTTTGTTTCTTTTTTTTTTATTTTTCATTAAATTTCATTTTCTTTAGTTGTTTTATATTCTTTTGTTTCTTTTATTTCCATTAATTTTCCTCTCTACTTTTGAGAAATTTTACTTCTTTTTCTTTCTTTTGTTTTTAAATCTTTTGTTTCTTTTACAATTCTTTTTTGTTTTAGTTTTTCCAAGTTTCTTTTTTTTTTCTTTTGGATTCTATTTAGCTTTATTTTTCTTACTTTTCTTTGTTGCAAAATGTTTATTTTCAATTTTCAAGGTTTCCTTTTTCTATTTTACTTTTCTATGTTGTTTTAGGTTTTTTCCTTCATATGTTTTATTCTTTATAAGTTTTTGAATATGTTAATTGAAAATCAGTTCGATTATTTAGAACTAATTTTGTGTTTTACCGAGAACTACTCGCAGCTTCAAAAAACACAAACAAAAGGTTGTGTTTATGAGGATTGTGATGAGAGTTGCAGTCCTCAGTAAAATACACATCTTGTGTGTGTTTTACTGAGAATTGTGACTCTCATCGTAGTCCTCAGAAAAAGACAAAATGTGTGTTTATGAGGACCGCGATCTGAGTCGTGGTCCTCAGTAAAATACATACCACATGTGTGCTTATGAGGACTATGATCATGACCACAGTCCTCATAAGCACACTTTTTTACATGCATGTGTACCCACAATATGTGCTTTAATTGTAAACTTAAGTTTTATTTTTATAGGATGTAGATATTAGTGTTCTTGTTGTTCTTTTGTATGATAGTGACTCTACTATTTAACGTGTCCGCATAAATTCAAATGTGGATGGGTTGAAGAAATTAGTGTATGATAGATGAGAGATTTTCAGTGCATTGTTTATTGAACTATCCTATACAGATGAGTACAAATATCATGTAATCGAAACTGATTCAGAATTATAATCTGTCGCTGCTTATTGTTGGGCCAAGAAGTGCCCAACAGTTGATATGTGTATGAGACTGACTGAAGTAAGTTGAAGAGTAAGTGTTGCAATAATGAATTCAGTAGTAGCATTTTGTCGATGATCAAAGTGGAGAGTGTTTAACAGTGGTGAAAGGTAGCATATGGCGCCATTTATTCAAGGAGGTAGGACAGTTTTTCAAAGGTGGAGCCGTTGAGTTTCAGGAGAAACTTCTATTTTACTCTTTTAAAACAGGTTACAAATATAAATTATGCAGATAAGAAAGCTAGCGTTATTGTAAAATGTATTCATAAGGAAGAAAAGGATTACAATTGAAAGATTCATGCTTCTCAGAAGCTAAGAATGGATGATTTTTTATGATAAGCAATATGGATTTGAATCACACTTGTGGTGCTCCATGTAAAGACAAGAGAAAATGACGTTACATGAGTAATTTAGTGAAAAGTGTGATTTTTCAAGATGTTCAAAACCAACCTTCACTGAAGCCGAAAGATAAATATGACTACGGCATAGAGTTGAGTTATTATTATGCATACTCCAGGAAGCAAATGGCTATGAAAGATATATACAGTAATGACTTGGTATCTTACCATCACTTGTATTCTTACATGAATCAGTTGGTGGAGAGCAACCCAAATAGTTATGTAGTGCTGCAAAAATACTCCGACATACAAAGGTTCATGTATTTGTTCATGTCTTTTGGTTCTTGATTGCCTTGTTTAACCACTATATTCTATCATTTTTTAAATGGGACATTTCTGAAGGCAAGACAACAAGGTTGCATGCTTACTATGACTGAAAAGAATGACAATAATGGAATTTTTTCACCAACGTCTTCTTATCTGTATTATTTTCATTGCATTTTCAAATATTTCGATCATGATCTCAGTCTGTATAAGGAATGAGTAATATGGCATATTGGGAGGACTGCGATCATGGTTGTAGTCTTAATAAATATTGTGATATAGTACTCCTTGCGAGGACTACGACCATAAATACTAAGAAATATGTTACTCCAATTAATGATTTAATAACATTTTGCTTTTTCTACCTGCAGGTTTTTTCCCCCACTTGCTAGGGCACTCGTCAATGTCGAGAATGATGAGAACTGGGATTGATTCACACAACTCCTCAAGGCTATTGTATCTGGATATCGGGCGTACACATTTATCTCTGACAAGCACTCTGGACTGTTGAAGACAATTCAAAATGTCTTCTCGAAATCAAACCATTCTTATTGCTTATGGCATTTAAAGCTCAACCTCATGAATGTTATATCTAACAGGGATTGTAGGTGTAAATTCATTAGAAAGTAGTTTAAGAAACTTAATTATGTTCTGACGCATAATGAGTTCCAAAAGATGTATAATCAATTTATCGAAGTTGATTGCCTATAAGCAACTAACTTCGTAGTCATTGTGCCTCATGAGCACTTTGTGAATGCTTACTTCTCCGGATGCAGATACAAAGATTTATGCTCTACTATAGCAGAAAGTTTCAATTTTTCAATCATTGAAGACCATGAGCTCCCCATAACATCCATGATCGATTCGATTCGAAAGAGGGTAATGATGAAAATGACAGAGGACAGAGAAATTGTTAGTGGTTGGACTACAAAATTATGTCCAGTAATGAAGAAGAAGTTGGATGCAAATATTCAAGATTCCAGGACAAAGAGTCTTATGAGGTCTAGTGATTTTGTTTTCGAGATGCACTACAGTGATACCAATCCTTATCTGGTAGACCTCTCTCGACATTTTTGTTCATGCAATTACTAGCATATCGAGTGTTTCCCCTGTTCTCATGATGTGGCTTACATTAGTTGCACCTTATCTTCTTTTACGACCATTGTGATATGTATCTTCTTACCACTACATTTTGTCTAACATATGAACAATGTGTACATCCTGTGTTGATCAGTTATGGGCCTATGAGGTGCCCGAGATTGCTGATGTACTTCCACATGATATGAAACGTCCTCCAAGAAGGCCAAAAAGAATAAAGTGGATAACATTGGTAGTGCAAGACAAAAGAGGAAGATGAAATGCGGTCATTATCATAAGATAGGCCATTATAACAAATCTTCATGTACTACAAACATTGATTAGTTTTTCATTTTCATTTTGTGTATCAAACAATCTGATTCTTTTTTCAGTAAATTGGTTTTGGAATCCTCCCTTTTTGTGAGGATTGTTTTTGTGAGGACTGTGATCATGGTCTCAATATAGGCTAGAAAATTGTAATTTGTAAGGAATATGATTATGATCGTAGTATTAAAAAGACTAAAAAAAGATATATTTGTGAGGAGTGCGGTCATGATCACAGTCCTAGTAAAGAAGACTATGATCATTGTCGCAGTCCTATAAAGACAGAAACATGACATTTTTGTGTGATTTTTTTTTGTGAGGACTGTGATCATGATCGCAGTCCTCATAAAGACTCAGAAATATAGCATTTTTTAGGATTGTGATCATGCTCACAGTCCGCATATTCAAAGCGATCTTCTTGGGGTTTTCCTGCCATAAATGCTTCAATTAAAAGTTTAATTACTTGTTATGCCTGTTCTGAATTCTCAACGGTCACCTTCACTACTTATTATCGTTCACGCTTTTTCAGAGCAGTGGCTTTTCGAGTACTTGTAAGTAATATAAATTCAAGAACAATCTAATTCTAAACTGCATCACGTCATTTATCGAATCATGTCATCCACCTTGAATCATGTCATCCACATCTTCTTCCTCGGAACAATCTAATTTCAAATTCACTTATTCTGACACAGGTCCTCTTGGGAATTCTAGTGATTTTGATAGTAGTTTGGACTTCTCCCCTTTTGACCATCTTCTTCCCTCAACTATTTCTGCTTCTGATCCTCCTTATCATAAGAAGGCTTAAGATTGTGGCCTGGTGAGGAGGTTACCCCTCCGTCACTTTACGAAGACGTGCTTGAAAAAAGTATGTCCTCTACTTCTGAAGGTATACTTTCTTTTAGCATGTCCTCTGAAGGTTCTTCTCGATACGGATCAGAGGATGAACTTAGTAAAGACAACTCGTTTTGGGAGTTTATCGATGAGGCAAAGTACCCTCCAAAAGAGACTGACTCGTGAGGTGACCCAATCGTAAATGATATGGAGGAGGTCGACGAGGGAGAAGAGGAGGAAGAAAAGAAGAACAGGAGGATGAAGAAGACAAATTTGACTATGATGGTGACGATGAGGATTAGGATTCTCTATTGTTGATAATCAACTTCCTTCTTTTCTCTTTTCTTACTTCTTTTGTTTCACTTGTTTGTCTTTTTTTGTTAAATCACATTATAAATTAAAAGCTCTAACATTTAGTTTTCTTCCAGTTAGTGAGCTTGGATTTGGACATGAAGTACTTGAGCACCACAGATCTCTAACCCATTTTCGAACAATGAATTACCAATTATATCATGACTAGAGCACTCTGATAAGTGGTAAAAGAAAACAATGCAAAATAACATGCAAGATCAACATTGAGTCTTTAAACAGCAATGTAGGGAGCGGAGATAAGAGAGATAAAATACATTGGAGAGTTTTTTAACCTCATTGGAAGAGATAGCACAGAGATCGGAGCTCAGAGAAAGCGAGAACGCTGTTTGTAGTAGGCCAGGGCAGGGGCTGGCCGACCGCCCGGTCAACCGGCCTGCACAACGTGCATGGGGTAGCTCGGTCGACCGTAGCAGGAGAATGTATGACAGTTCCGGTCAGCCGACTGGCATGCATGGAGTCTCAGTTGGACTCGGTCGGCCAAGTGGATGGGTCGGTCGGCTGACAGGCGAATCTGCGTAAATCTGCTTCTCCTTTCAGGATTCGGACTTTGTTTCTGAATTGGCGCCAAATCCAATTGGGTTCCTAAAACCCTGAGACTCTCTGGCTATAAATAAGGGTTAGCGCCCTCATGAATTATATCCCCTTGGTATTCCTTGAGAATCCCTCTAAAATCTTCGAAGAAAGTTGTAATTGATTGTTGAATCAATAATATCTCTCTCTACTTTGCCCCGATGACGTAGGCAAATTATCGAACCTTGTTAAATATTGTGTTTGCTTTCTCTCTTGTTAGTTTTTGTTCTTGCCTTTTGAGTACTTCTCAGCTGCATCCCTCTCTATCTGTTTGGAGTTCTCAATGGTTGTTACCAAGGATAGCGCGAGCGCAACAATCGGTATCAGAGCATCCCAGGTTCGTCCCAAGTTCGTCGTGGGGTCGTGTGTCAATTCCAAGAGCATTGGTGGCTATTTGGCGGAGATCGTGTGTCAATCTCGGAGCAGCATTGGACTGTTTGTGGGATCATGTGTCGATCTCATAACAGCATTTGGATTCTCGAGGAATCAAATTTGGTGGAGTAGATTATTTCGAAAACTCTTCTAGAGTTTCACTTTGAGGTAGAGATTCTATCTTTATCTAATTTTTTGATCTAACTCCGTTTATTTTCCGCATTGTTTTGAGGAATCAATTGAGAAATGGCTGGAGAGTGTACATCTATGGCGAAAATCATGAATCCACATCCAATGAAAATTGATGCGTTAAAGTTTAATGTCAAGAACAACTTGGTATGTGGAGATGTGAGGTGATGCATTAATAGCGTCAAACCTGAAGACACTCTACGGTTGGAGAAAAAGCGTGATTCTACTTCTGAAGAGGATTGGGATAAGATGAATCGAACAGTGTGTGACTTGATAAGGTCTTGTTTGACTCAAGACATCAAGTATCATGTGTTATATGAAACATCTACAAGGCAGTTGTGGGAGATCCCGGAGAAAATGTATCTGACGAAAAGCATCGAGTCGCGGTTGCAGTTGAACAGGAGGCTTTATCGCTTCCAGATGAAGAGAAGACTCTCCATTAATAAACACATGAATAGCTACATCAAGCTTCTTACAGACTTAGTTAATGTGGATATGAAGATCGATGAAGAGGATAAGGCGTTGATTCTATTGAATTCTCTTCCTGATAAAAAGTATGGTACTTTACTCTTACCCTGATCAATGGTAGACAAACACTTAACTACAGTGAGGTGTCGGCTGCTCTTGTAAATTATGAAGTAAGGAGGCAAGACAGGTGGTCCTCTTTCGAAGGTACATCAATAGAGGCGTTGGCAATAAGAGGCAGAAGTTCCAATCGGAAGGGCAGAGGTGATCATGGGAGATCAAAGTGCAGACCAGGTTTCAGAGATCTGAAGAAGGATCAGTGCGCCTTATACAAAGAGTTAGGGTACTGAAAGGTTGATATCCAAAGGCCAAAGGTAAGAAGAAGTTAAAGACCGAGACAAAATCTCGCACAGGTGGTCAGTACTCATGTCAGTACCTTACAGGCGGATGGATCAGACTCAGACTCATCAGTATTTTCTTTCTCTGTTACTACTCTTACTGTTGGTTACTCAGATAATTCTAAGTGGGTATTAGATACAGGAGCTACCTATCATGTGTGCCCGACCAGAGACTGGCTTTCGAGCTTTGATAAGTTAGATGAATGTTTCGCTTTCATGGGTGATGATCATCCATATAATGTGGAAGGGATAGGTACATTCTGTATCAAGATATTTGATGGGATGGTATGAGAATTAAAGGAAGTGAGGTATGTACCTTAACTTAAAAAGAATCTTATCTCAGTTGGTGCTTTAGAAACTTTGAGTCTTATGGTATCTATTAGAGATGGTGTTCTCAAGATGACCAAAGGTTCAAGGGTGGTTATGAAGGGCGTCGGCTGAAATAATCTCTACTACTTGAATGGTAGTACAATTATAGGTCAAATGGAGACTTCTATTTCTTCAGATGATATTTTTACACAGGTCTGACATATGAGGCTCGGTCACGGAGGAGAAAAGTCTCTGCAAGTTCTAGCAAAGAAGGAATCCTTGGAAGGTGCATCTACCTGCAATATGAAATTGGGTGGACACGGCGTTCTGGACAAGAAGACAAAGTAAAATTCAACACCACTACTCACTACTCGGAATGTCTTCTTAATTGTGTTCATGTAAGTATTTGGGGACCTGCTAAGACTGCATCGCTTGGCGGTCATAGATACTTTGTCTCTTTTATTGATAATTTATCTAGGCATTATTGGATATATCCCATGAGATAAAGATTTAAAGCCTTAGGTATGTTGGTGAAGTGGAAGGATATGATGGAGAAGCAAACAGGTAGGAAGATTAAGGAGCTTCAAATTGGTAAGTTGAAAGATACAAGAATCAATTCCTACAATTTGGCCAGAATAATGGTATTGATACACACTTCACAGATGAAATATATGGGTTGGTTAAGGAAATCGACTGTTCCTTACTAGAGAAGATTCGATATTTGTTGTTTAATGAACGATTAGACAAATCATTTTGGGCTGAGGTGATTGTATATGCTAGCCATCTCATAAATGGATTATCATCGACTGCGATAGGAGGCAAAACTCTATTGGATATTTGGTCAGGTGAAGCTACTCAAATTATAGTTTGTTGTGTGTATTTGAAAGTCCAGCCTACTTTAGTGCCAAAAATGGCAAGATAAATTCACGAGCAAAGAAGTTTGTGTTTTGGGGCGTCAATAGAAATATGAAAGGTTACAAGTTATGGGACCCCGAAAATAAGAAGATTGTGCTGAGTAAGCATGTCACATCTGATGAGACTTCATTGTTGAAGCCACCGTCTCTCAGCAGGTGAAGAAATTAAAGACCAAGGATGTATCGCAGCGAATGGAGATTGATGCTACCCCACCACCTCCAGTTGGTTCATATAAGTTAGGACTTCACTGGATGTGACACCGGGTGGAGATCATGTAGCCAGTTTTGATGTTAAACAGGTTGAAAACATTGATGAGAATGTCGAATTGTTTGCAGCTATTGGAACCAAGATAAATCCACGAAGGTGGGTGAAGAATCATGAATCTCAAATTGGTAACTGCGATAAATTGAAGGTCGTTGTTCTCCATGACGGTATCAGTAAGGAGGTTCATATGACTCAGCCAGTTTGGTTTGCTGCTGAAGATCTAGTCACAATTGCTTGAGCTCGGTGGATCTCATTTAATGAACTACGGTTAGCTTGATCCCTTCGGCAAGGTACGTAGGCAGCCACACAGGCGGCGCCACATTTGGAGATGCAACTCGCATGAAGTTATTTGGCATATTTGGGTTCTCGAGAATTAGAAGCAGAAGCTGATTTGGACTTCACGTAAAGGTGAAGAGTTGGACTTCACGTAGAGGTGAAGTATTGTGATCTCGATGAACATTTGATCTTCCGATGAGAAGATAATTGAGCTTGTATAAAGGGGTTGTGCATCCAGTTTGTTGAGCCGGTGTTGGTATTTGGTGTGTTCTACTCAGATTTGATTGGACCGTCTTAAAGACATTTAGACTGGAGAGTCAGTCAGTTGGAGAGTCAGTGTTGGGTTCTTCCTTAGGTCATTTGGAATGGTGTTCCATTCAGTTGCTGAGTTATAGACACGTTTGTTGGTCGGCTCATATGGTGTTATTTCTCTTCAGTGGAGTGATTGGAAGGCATGTATGGTGCATTCTATTTGGATAGCTGAGTTGAAGTTTGGAATCAATACAATTGATATTGGAGTTTGGAGAGAGTTGCTAGTGGTGACGACAAACTTAATTTAAATCTGGTGTGATCATTGAAAATCAATTGTATATGTGCTAGCGATTCATTTTTTTAGGATCGGTTTCGTTCGTTGGTCAATTCGAGATCGTATGTCAATTTTACCGAGATCGTATGTCGATTTTGTTCGGAGTGCTCAAGCCGAGATCGTATGTCGATTTCGTCGAGATCGTGTGTCGATTTCGCCAGGTATTCGTTAGAGTTCGACTCAGATTTGAAAAATCTTCACCGAGGTGGAGAATTGTAGGGAGAGGAGATAAGAGGAGATAAAATATATTGGGAGAGTTTTTTAAACTCATTGGAAGAGATAGCGCAGAGATCGGAGTTCGGAGAAGCGAGAATGCTATTTTCAGCAGGCCAGGACAAGGGCAGGTCGACCGCCCGGTCGACTGGCGTGCACAACGTGCACGGGGTAGCTCGGTCGATCGTACGGTCGACCGTAACAGGAGAACGGTTGACCGTTCCGATCGTCCGACTGGCATGCATGGAGTCTCGGTTGGACTCGGTCGGCCGAGTGGATGGGTCGGTCAACCGCCCAGTCAGCCGACAGGCGAATTTGGGTGAATCCAACAGTAGCGCGAGCGCAACAAGGAAAATGTTACAGCCAGACTTGAGTAAAAGAAGGGTTTAAATCTCTGATGAAAGACAAAGCTAGTCATAAAAGAAGGGTTTAAATCGCCCTTTCATCTCCTTCGCTCCCCAACCTTGGGTGAAAAAGGTTGGGAAAACCATGGCCTCCAGCGTCTCTGAAACCTCAATGGCTGCCAGAACGTCCTTTTTTGTGGGCACTGCTAATGGAAACCATTGACCCGGAGAAGGATTCTTCATCTGAAGAAGGCGGAGAAAGGAGATAATAGGGCAAAAATTGATAAAAAAGAAAATAATAATAAGGAAGAGATGCGGCTGAGGGATGAGAGATTTGAGCACATGAAGGCGTATCTTCCACCAGCCATTTTATTATTATTATTATTCTGCTATTTCTTCTATCTTCCATTCAAATTTTGATGATGCCAAGTCTACTTTGAAACATTTATCTAGTTTTAGAGACAACTACTATTCTTTTTTTCCTTTTTGTAATCTTAGCAGTCCTTGGTTGTATAAGTTTCCTAAGCATGCAATAATATTTAACATATCTGATTGTTACTTAAAGCAGGGAGCATTAAAAGGTATTAATAGGAAAATTTAGTCACCTTCTCCGGTCTCGCCGCTTCCAAAGCTCACCAAGAAAGCCCTAATCATCACCACATCTCTCTGTGTGTGTGTGTGTGTGTGTGTGTGTGTGTGTGTGTGAGAGAGAGAGAGAGAGAGAGAGAGAGAGAGAGAGAGAGAGAGAGAGAGAGAGAGTCCATCATCCTGTCATTGAGCCTGCATGAGCTCAATTCTCTCCCCCTGAACCGCATTTCTTTAAGTTATTGTATTTCCCGCCTTAATTTCTTCAGTAAGCACCTTCTTCGGATCATAGTTCGAAAAGAAGAACTCGGGGTAAATGGTTTCCGCTATAAATAACCCAAGAAACATCGCTCAAACGTTGAGAATGGAGAGACCATGCGGCCCATTTTTTCCCAGCCTTCTTTAGGGGTAAGGACCGGTCGGTTCAGTTTGATTTTTCCCGACTTTGACAAAATTGAACTGAACTGAACAGGATATAGCACCGGATCGACTCGGTTCAGTTCAATTTGATTCGGTTTATTCTGTTGGCCTCTTTTATTAACCCATCATAATTCTAGGTTATCATCTTTAACCTTGAAATTTTCATATAAATCTAAGATTTCAATCTGTGTTTATGTCATGTGGTTTTGTGTGTGTCATATATAAAACTAAGAGTAAGACGGTATTTACAATGTGCAATTAAGAATTCAAACTTCTTAAAATTCTTAAAATATGGATGCATAACATGTTTCTTTTGGTTGCAAGTGCTAGTTCAGATTGATTTTTTTTATTCATCTTGATTTGAAGATTGTTTATTTGTATATATTAACTTTGTAGAGATTTCATGAATTTAAATATAGGTTTTCTTTGCTAAGGCTAGAGAGATTCTTGATATTGGAACAGCTGAAGAAGAGAACAAACTAGGCTCATGATTAGAACAATTAAAGACAAATATCTCACAATTCTGTCGAGAGCAGTAGTTGCCTCTTAAAGCGTTTAGAGATAATGATCTCACAGTTTTTTTTTTTCACATGTATAGTGTGCTAAACAGAGACATACTGTAATTTTTCCCCCTCTTTTATTATAATAAAAGAGAGACAATGGCTCTCAGTTTTTGTGATAATAATTCGGTCGATTCAATCCATTGCGTGTTTCAAAAGCCGAAGCCGAAAACGACCAAATTGCCACGGGTCGGGTCGGCTTCAATTTTCGACTATCGATCGATTATTTCTGTTTTACTCGAACTCTGCTCACCCCTAATCTTCTTCCCCCAAGGTGGATCTCCAGATATCTTGACCAAATTGCGTCAAATCAAGGACTCTTCGATCGGACTTCCGCCATTAATTTAGAGAATCAACACATGGGGAGCAAGAGGTGGCGGTGGGATTTGGGGCTCTGATAGAATCTGAATGTCAAAGCCTCCAAATCCCACCGCCACCTCTCGTTCCCTGTCGATTCTCCAAACTAATGGTGGAAATCCTGTCAAAGAGTCTTGAGTTTAGTTAAGATGACCGGATGCCCCACCTTAGGTGAAGAAGATGTCGGGAGAGAGGAGATAAAAGAGATAGAGGAAGATAGCACAGAGACCGGAAGTCAAAAGGAGAAAGAATGGCACATGCAGCAGGCCAAGATAGAACCCGTCGACCGCCCGGTTGACCAGAAGAGGGGCCGGTCGACCGCCCAATCGACCGGTGTGCACAACGTGCACAGGCATGGCCCGTTCAACTGTAGCAAAGGAGGGGTCGACCGCCCGTCGATCGATTGACATGAGCGAGCTCTCAGTTGGTCCCAGTTGACCGGGCCAATCGACCGAGGACAGGGGTCGGTCCACCGACCGGTCGACCTACTGACGCGTTTTGTTCTCTTTTCTGGATTCAGACTCCTTTTCTGTTTTGGGGTCAATCCAATCAGGGTTTCCTAAATCCTGGGACTCTGTGGTTATAAATATAGGCTAGAGCCCTCATATATTGCATCCCAAAAATCTCTGAAAGTATCCCTCTGATATTTTGTATTGATTGTTGAATCAATAAAATCTCTCTCTCCCTTACCCCGAGGACATAGACAAATTGCCGAACCTCGTTAAATACTGTATTGATTTCCTTTCTCTATTGTTTCTCTGTTCTTGATCGTGTGGGTACATCTCTGCATCTATCTCTATTTGGTGGATTCCTCATCGGTTGTTGTCCCGCGCACGCAACAAGTGGTATCAGAGCCAGGTTCATCATGTGATCGTGTGTTGATTCTAAGGGCATCAATTGCTGTTTGGCGAAGATCGTGTGTTGATCTCGAAGCAGCATTGGGACTGTTTGTGGATCGTGTGTCGATTTCAAAACAGCTTTTGGATTGCTCGAGGAATCAATTCAGAGGAGTAGATTGCTTTGAAAACTCTTTGAGGGTTTCACGTGGAGGTAAAGATCCTATCTTTATCTAGTTTGTTTTATCTAACTTTGTTTGTTTTCGTATTGTTTGAGGAATCAGTTGAGAAGATAGCTGGAGATAGTACATCTACGGTGAAATTCGTGAATCCATATCTTTGAGGATTGATATGGTGAAGTTTAACGGCAAGAACAAATTTGATATGTGGAAATGTGAGGTAATGGATGCACTGACGGCATCAAACCTCGAAGACACTTTACGGTTGGAGAAGAAGCGTGATTCAACTACTGAAAAAGATTGGGACAAGATGAATCGGACAGCGTGTGGCTTGATCAGGTCTTGTTTGGCGCAAGACATCAAGTATCATGTGTTCCATTAAACATCTACGAGACAGATCCTGAAGAAAAAGTATTTGACGAAAAGCGTCGAATCACGGTTGCAATTAAAGAGTAAGCTTTATCGTTTCTAGATGAAGAGAGGATGCTCCATTAACGAACACATGAATAGCTATACAAAACTTCTTACAGACCTGGTTAATGTGAATGTGGAGATCGATGAAGAAGATAAGGCGATAATTCTATTGAATTCTCTTCCTGAAGAAAAGTATGAGACCTTTTACTCTTGCATTGACCAATGGAAGAAAATCCTTTAACTATGATTGAGGCTAAACCTGCACAAAAAATACGAGATTAGAGAACTTAAGAAAGAAAATGTGCAAGTGCTCAATTCTTCCGCTATAGCAAGTGGCTATGCGGGTCGTGATCCACAAGGAGGGTTTGCGATGGAAGCTTTACAGTTCTTTATTGAAATCGTTAAGAAAATAAGCGAAAGTTCTTCTCTGTTTTAAAGTTATAAAAATGGAAAAAGAAAGTATAGTTAAAGTTAGTAGAAAATGGAGGATGAAGAAGTTGAAAAATTCAGAAAACGATGAAAAGCGACTATTTACAATGAAGTGGAGAGAAGAATGAAAACGATTTGGAAGAAGTGGTTGGTGATCTAAACTAAGAAAGAAAAGAAAAGAAGTAAAGAAAAGTGAAGAGATACTTACCTAGGTTGATTGATGACTTACTTGGAAACCTTTTTGCAACTTCTACCTTTTTACTTCGGAGGCGTTCAACGCATAGATCATAAACTCGAGCTCGGTCCCCGTGCACATTATATCGTCAAGCCTAGCAAGAACGAAGTGATGCGGATCTTGGAAGAGGAGAACGTCTTCATGAACTATCGCTGGCTCTCACGTAGCTTGGTTATACTTACTTTGGAATTCACTTGTACACTCAACACATACAACCAAGGTAAAGTAGAAGAGGAAGAGGAAAGTAAAACAAATGTAAAGTAAAGCAGAATAGAAAACAAACAAAGCATTTACCTTTATTACTTGCTGAGACAATGAAAGAAAGGAGTAGGGTACATCGTCGGTGTCACTCTCAACATCAGCCCCTCTCTCTTACTTACATGAATCTTCTTCTACCCTAAGTTACATACAAATTACATACATAAAAAGAAAGACTAAAAACCTAAACTAAGGAATGAAAACTAAGCTAAATCCTAATATGCCTTGACGTCCTTTTCAGCGAAAGTACAGGCCTTTATAGGCAAATACCCAACAATCAAGATCCCGGGGAGCTCGGGGGAGCAAACGCTCCCCCTAACTCCCCAACAAAGCCGCGGAAACGCGGCCCAAGCCGCGTTTCCGCGGCAAGGGTGTGGCCAGGTGGCCACACCCTGTTGGTGGGTCTCTCCGAGGTCTTCTTCTGGCTTTATCCTTTGTTGATTTTGTCGTTTGAGCTCCGGATTCTGATGAAATGGCCTCGGATTCTTGGCTTTAACCGATCGATTCTGAGAGGATTCTTCTCAACCGGTTTCAACCTCTTGATTTTGCCCTGATTTTATGTGTACGAATTAGCTCTGATTTAATCAGAATTCTGGTGGGCTTTTGAGCTCATTTCTCTTCATCTCCTTAAGGATTGGGCCTGCAAATAAATTAGACAAATAATTAGGACAATGCAGGCTTTTATTCTAAAATAAGTATGAAAATGTAACATTAAATATGCAACATTAGCAACCAATCACACCCCCATACCTATCTTTTGCTCGTCCTCGAGCAAAACAACTAAATTATACTAAGGATTATTAGACCACTTTCGCAGGTCAGGCGATTGTACTGAGCATGTGCAACAAGCCGTTAAACCTCTAGGTTTTCCCTAGAGGACGAGTGTTGTCTCATGAGGGTTTTCAGCGGATTGCACCCACAAAATCCATAAAGAAAGAGAAATAAAGAGTTAGTATTTTCGAAAAGTATTTTGAAAGAGAAAAATATTTGAAATATGATTGTAAGATCTAAGCAATCTATAAGTTATAGGAAAGCCGAATTTTTCATTCCTAAACTTAGTCTCTATTCAAAAATTTGTTATCAATCAAAGTAAGGAGTCAAATTGTGCTTCTCATCTAGTCTATTTCTTTACCCTAAGTCATATGCACCTTGTGGATGTGAAAATTTTGACTAAGGGTTCATTAACTCTAATTCTTATGCCTTATTTATTTTTATATATATACTTTTTTTTTGGTATTATTTCTTAGTTTTATTAGGCTTTCTAATCTGCCCATGTCACGAGCCTTTAATCGATGACTCCCAAACCAGACGGTCTTAGGGCACCAGGTGAGAAGACACCCCTAGGACTTAAGGACTCGAGCAAATAAGGCCACAAAACTAAGGATTTTATTATATGAACCTCTTTTAGGCGTGAATACTTATGCTTTATTAGTCACTAATACCCAGCTTAATCAGAGGATTTTTCTTTTCAAACTTATCTAATCATCTTTCGCTTAAATACTAAGGCTTGCTTAGGCCAAAGCACCTAGCTAATCAATAATTAGATCTGTTTATATATATATATTTTTAATAAGGCATAAGAATCTTTGTTTTTGAACCCTAAGTGTGTAAGTGTATGAAGTGTGCATATTTCATCAAGGTAAAGATCAAGACTAAATTACTTTGACAAATTATCTTCCTAACTCTATAAATCAAACAAATAATCTTATTTTGACCAAGTATAAGAAATCCTAATTTGGATTTTCCTATTCCTTAAGATTAACTTAATTTCTTACAAAAATAAGTCAAAATATTGTTTCTATTTTTCAAAAAGTTTTTTAAAAGTAAAGAAAAATGTTAATTTTTTTTATTTTAAAGAAAAAGAAAAGTTATGTTAGACCCTCCCCCACACCTATCTCATGCATTGTCCTCAATGTATGAATTAATGCATAGATGCATGAAAAAGACGAAAGGGAAGGAAAAAGGTTACCTTAAGGTGGTGGTTCCGGTGGTGGTCTGATTGGTCCACGAAACATGGCCCAATCAACTTTTCTTGGGTCTCGGAGGAACCCACCAGCACTATCTTTAATATAACCCATTAAAAAGATATATCCATGAAGGATTTTTATTAAATATTTGACCCCATCTAATTTTCATATTCCATAACTAATTTTGGAGTCAAATTTGTCAACCACCTCGTCCCAGAATGGAGTATGAAATGATAGAACAGTTGACTTGGACTCATGAAGGACAGGAACTAATACCGACTCAGGAAGGTGACTTAAATCAAGTAAAGGTTCAAGAGTCGAAATTGGTTCAGGAATTGGGTCCAAGTCAAGAAGTTGAAACTCAAGTCCACATGTATTTTCTAACAATGGGATGTGACCTAATTTGGGTGATTCCAGTTCAGGAATGATAGGTGGAGGAATCAAAACTGACTCTAGAATATTATTCAAGTTTAGTAATAAAAAAGGAGTCAATATTGATTCAGAAAGTTGAACTGGATCACATATGTGAGAATCTAGGTCACATATCTCATTGAGTTCAATATCAAAAAATGGAGAACTTGCCAATTTATTCATGGGATGTTCAAAATTGTAATGTTGGTCAAGTTCAACATGATCCTCAAAGATGGCTGATTCAATTTCTTTATGAATTGGTACAGGATCCAATGTTGACTCCGTGAAAAGATTGAAGTTAGGTGAAGATACCGGAGTCATAATCGAATCAGGAAATAGAATTGAATCACTAAGTTGGGGTTCAGGATCATAATCATTTTTAAGTTCTATTTCAGGAAAAGGAAAACTAGCCAAACTATCAATATCATTTGGAGTTTGGGTAAGTTCATATGGTTGTGCTGAAATGGAATCTTGATTTTCAAAACTACATGACTCTTCGGCTCTAACAGAATAGTTAGTGACATCAGGACGGTGGGAACGTAGAGATTCGACCATCATATCTATGTCACGATTACGAGTGTTTTGAGCTTGAGTCATGGCTTCAAGCATCTTTTCATAGTTGATAGGTTCATTGTTTTGATGAAAAGATGAAGAATAGTCTTGGAAGTGGTAGTAAAATTGTGAGTCCATCAGATTTGGGGATTTGTGTTTGGACTCACGCATACTCATTTCCAAATTGATGGTTTCCTATTTTGGACGGGTGGAACTGAGTATGAATCTTGAACATAATGTGGACTGGGTGGAGAAGGAGGGCAAGGTGGTTGGAAATTATGCTCGGGGGAGGTGAATTCCCACTGACTCTGTGAAGAGTTGAAATCGTTATGGAAATTATAGTCATACGATGGGGGACATGGGTTATATGGATTCGGATAAGACCAATCCGGCACACTAGGTTGGTTAAAGTCATGATATGCCGAGTTGGTAATATCCGAAAAAGAGTTTGATGTATAATATGGATTATTATTATAGTTGAAAAAATTATTATTATAAGCCATATCACACAATGGAATACAAACAAAAAGAAAGAAAACACACAAATAAACAAACAAGAAAGAAAAAAATTCTAACCTAAGTTAGGGTAGACCTAGACCTAGACGACTCCTAACTGGTTAGACTGTCCACAGGAGGTTTAATGTAGACTTTGACCACAAGCTAATCAGCCAGGTCAGGGCAAGGTTGGTGGGAGGTTTTCGTCAAAAGACGTTCCTTAATTAAATAACCACCAACCTTCGGGCTTTCGGCCCTTAATCCCTTTCCTAGACACTGATTTGGCAAGAGTCAAGTTCCAACACCTTTCCCCCTTAGGATAATCTCCTAATTGAGTCCGAGATGTCCCTAGGGCCAACGACTCATTTTAAGTTAGGCTTGGGTTAGTGAGTGCTTGGATTCTGATTTTTGAGCTAAGGAAGGGTGATTAAATCCCCACCTTATCTTATTATTGGGTGGTGCCCTTAAGATCAGTTTTTGTGCAAGTGTATAAGATATGTAAGAGTCACTCAAAGCGATATAAATCAACCAAGAAGTGAGTCCTATGTTACATGCAATGCAGACGTACCTTGCTCCAGCACTCTTCAACAGTAAATATAAATGAATTGAAAAGACGCGTGCCTAAAATGCAAACGTCTAATCAATTTTTAACTTTTCAACAAATATTTTACTGTTGATTATTAGCAGGCTTATGTTATGGCATATAAGAAAAATTAAAGTTGCAGCAAACTAAAATT
Organism: Agave tequilana; assembly: GCA_038442645.1. Taxonomy (NCBI): domain Eukaryota; kingdom Viridiplantae; phylum Streptophyta; class Magnoliopsida; order Asparagales; family Asparagaceae; genus Agave; species Agave tequilana. The sequence continues at coordinate 101,519 of JAVJIF010002375.1, read as the reverse complement.
TGTAAACTAAGCAGCCTGCAAAAAGCTGTTAGTAGTCAACTCGTCCTTGCCGCGGATCTGCGGTTTTTGCCGTGGAAACGCGGCAATTCAGAGGGCCCTTGGTCTCTGCTTTCTAGAGCAAAGGCCCAAGGACACTTGTATGTCACTGCAATATTAATTTCCTGCTTTGATTGCCTTGTAACCTGCAACAGAGAAGAAAATTCGTTAGTTCTAAAAAATTTTCAAAAAAAATTCAGATTTCAATAAAAAACATGTTACCCTCCCCGGCAACGGTGCCAAAATTTGATTGAGGCTAAACCTGCACAAAAAATACGAGATTATAGAACTTAAGAAAGAAAATGTGCAAGTGCTCAATTCTTCCGCTATAGCAAGTGGCTATGCGGGTCGTGATCCACAAGGAGGGTTTGCGATGGAAGCTTTACAGTTCTTTATTGAAATCGTTAAGAAAATAAGCAAAAGTTCTTCTCTGTTTTAAAGTTATAAAAATGGAAAAAGAAAGTATAGTTAAAGTTAGTAGAAAATGGAGGATGAAGAAGTTGGAAAATTCAGAAAACGATGAAAAGCGACTATTTACAATGAAGTGGAGAGAAGAATGAAAACGATTTGGAAGAAGTGGTTGGTGATCTAAACTAAGAAAGAAAAGAAAAGAAGTAAAGAAAAGTGAAGAGATACTTACCTAGGTTGATTGATGACTTACTTGGAAACCTTTTTGCAAGTTCTACCTTTTTACTTCGGAGGCGTTCAACGCATAGATCATAAACTGGAGCTCGGTCCCCGTGCACATTATATCGTCAAGCCTAGCAAGAACGAAGTGATGCGGATCTTGGAAGAGGAGAACGTCTTCATGAACTATCGCTGGCTCTCACGTAGCTTGGTTATACTTACTTTGGAATTCACTTGTACACTCAACACATACAACCAAGGTAAAGTAGAAGAGGAAGAGGAAAGTAAAACAAATGTAAAGTAAAGCAGAATAGAAAACAAACAAAGCATTTACCTTTATTACTTGCTGAGACAATGAAAGAAAGGAGTAGGGTACATCGTCGGTGTCACTCTCAACATCAGCCCCTCTCTCTTACTTACATGAATCTTCTTCTACCCTAAGTTACATACAAATTACATACATAAAAAGAAAGACTAAAAACCTAAACTAAGGAATGAAAACTAAGCTAAATCCTAATATGCCTTGACGTCCTTTTTCAGCGAAAGTACAGGCCTTTTATAGGCAAATACCCAACAATCAAGATCCCGGGGAGCTCGGGGGAGCAAACGCTCCCCCTAACTCCCCAACAAAGCCGCGGAAACGCGGCCCAAGCCGCGTTTCCGCGGCAAGGGTGTGGCCAGGTGGCCACACCCTGTTGGTGGGTCTCTCCGGGGTCTTCTTCTGGCTTTATCCTTTGTTGGTTTTGTCGTTTGAGCTCCGGATTCTGATGAAATGGCCTCGGATTCTTGGCTTTAACCGATCGATTCTGAGAGGATTCTTCTCAACCGGTTTCAACCTCTTGATTTTGCCCTGATTTTATGTGTACGAATTAGCTCTGATTTAATTCAGAATTCTGGTGGGCTTTTGGGCTCATTTCTCTTCATCTCCTTAAGGATTGGGCCTGCAAATAAATTAGACAAATAATTAGGACAATGCAGGCTTTTATTCTAAAATAAGTATGGAAATGTAACATTAAATATGCAACATTAGCAACCAATCAAACTATAATGAGGTGTATGTTGCTCTTGCGAATTATGAAGTAAGGAGGTAAAACAGACTGTCTTCTTCATGGAGCACAACAACAGAGGCATTGGCAGTAAGAGGCAGGAGTTCCAATCAGAAGGGGAAAGGTGATTAGGGAAGATCGAAGTCCAGATTAGGTTTCAGAGATCTGAAGAAGAACCAGTACACCTTATGCAAGGAGCTAGGGCACTGGAAGGTTGATTGTCCGAAGGCCAAAGGTAAGAAGGAGTCGATGATCGAGATAAATCTCGCATAGGTGATCATAACTCATGCCAGTACTTCACAGGTGGATGGATCAGACTCAGACTCATCAGTATTTTCTTTCTTTGTTACTACTCCTATTGTTGGTTTCTCAAATAATTCTGAGTGGATCTTAGATACAGGAGTTACCTATCATGTGTGCCGAACAGATACTGATTTTCTAACTTTGAGAAGTTAGATGGATATTTTACTGTCATGGGTGATGATCATCCATGTAATGTAGAGGGATGGGTACAGTCCATATCAAGATGGATGATGGGATAGTACGAGAATTGAAAAAAGTGAGGTATGTACCTCCACTCAAAAGGAATCTTATCTCTATTTGTGCTTTGGAAACATTGGGTCTTGTGGTATCCATACGATATGGTTCTGAAGATGATAAAAGGCTCAATGGTGGTTATGAAGGGCATCCATCGGAACAATATCTACTACTTGAAGGGTAGTATAGTTACAGGTCAGGTGGAGACTTCTGTTTCTTCATATGATGTTTGCACCAGGTCTGACAGATGAGGATCGGACACAGAGGAGAAAAGTCTTTGCAAGCTCTAGCAAAGAAGGGATCATTGGAAGGTGCTTCTACCTACAACTTGGAATTGGGTGAACACGGTGTTCTGGACAAGGAGAAGGTGAAATTCAGCACCACAACTCACCATTCAGAAGATCTTATTAATTGTGGTCACGTGAGTATTTGGGGACCTGTTAAGACTGTATCGCTTGGAGGTCATAGGTAATTTGTCGCTTTTATTGAAAATTTATGTAGACATTGTTGGATATATCCATGAGACAAAGGTGTGAAGTGAAAAACACCTAGAGGGTGGGTGAATAGGTGTGATTGCTAATCTTAAAAATTTTAACTCTCTAAATGCGGAACCTAAAACAAGTGAGGCTCAACTTAGTACAATTCAACAAGTGTAGCCGAATTCCTCTTGCGAGGCTCTGGACTAAACTCCTCTTGATTCCCCTTGATATGGGTTGAGGCGCTATGTGAAGCTCTTGTTGGATGAGTACGGGATTGGCACACACAAGTATGAAATGAATGATATGAAGAATGATGCAAACACAATGATATATGGCAAGAATTACAAGCAAGCAAATAGTAGCACAAGAGATTTAAACAATATCACAAGTATGCAATAGAAAGCAACAAGGAGCTATTGAAAAGTAAAGCAAGAATTAGACGCAAAGGCAATCGCAAACAAAGTGATTTGTTTCGAGGTTCGAGCCACCGCTCTACTCCCCGCCTTCACCTCCGTGAAGGGTTTCCACTATCCACCAAGGACGCCTTTACAATTTGGTCTACCGAAGACCGAGCACCGAGCTCCACCGAGTACAAAGGACCTCTACCGAAGAGGTTGCTCCACAAGGAAAGGATTACAAGAACAAAGTGATCACAACAAGATCACTACACTTTTTCTCAAACTCTTTTACAAACACTCTCACTTCAATTACAACTTCACTATAGAATGAGTATAGGATTTTTGGCTCTATGAAGTGTGGTGAGAAAAACTTCAGTTGTAGAGTGATATTGGTAATCAAACACAACTGAAAAACAAGCTCAAAAAGAATTGGAATGAAAGCTTTAAACTCTTTTCTTTTCTCTTTTGAAAACAACACAAACTTGAGGATTTTTCTTTGTAGTATGAAAGAGAGACTTCTCCTCTATTTATAGGGGTAAAAATAGGTTAAAAACAATTTCTTTTGGTCTTATTTTCTCTGAAAAAGCTCCCCAACAACTCTCCAAAAATATGTTAAAGCTGAAAACAAAAACAGTTTTTCAGAATAGCCCAAAGAGGAAAGAGCCGTTAGGCTATAGCAGGCTTGGCGGTCGACCGGTCCGGTCGACCGCAAGGCCAGCTGCAAAGAGCCGTTGGCTCTCGGTCGACCGGTCCGGTCGACCGTCCCAAAAGAGGAAACACAGTTTCCTTCTTCCGGTCGACCGGTCCGGTCGACCGAAAAAAACCTGTGAGCATTTTGCTCTCCGTCGGTCGACCGGTCCGGTCGACCGACAGACATGCACAAACAGTGCATGTCCAGACACATCGCCGGTCGACCGGGCCGGTCGGCCGGAGTTGCCTGAAACAGAAAAACTGGGCTGTTTTTGAGTTAGAAAAATTTTGAGAAATATTTTAAAAATACATATAACTAAGTATTATGCAGAAAATAGTTTATACACATGTTTTAAACAAGATTTTCAAGATATAAAGCTTTTGGTACATGTATATATAAACTAAGGCATAAAACTTAGAAATAACCATTTTCAAAACATAGGAAATATATGAAACAAGTGTGTGTGCAAATCCTAGAGCCAAATTTCATATACTCAAACTTTAACATTCTATTTCTTACAATGTTTCTAAGGACTTCAAGATCTTCAATAGGCTTCTTCATATAGTCTTCAACACTTGTTCCTTGAGCCCAATTGGAGTTGACTTGAGTCCAAATCCTTGTATTTGTGAGAGAAGACTTCTAGAATGAATAGAAATCTGAAACACACTTAAAACAACAAATGTTATTAGTACAAATAACTAATATGTTTTGTAATCATCAAAATACACTAATCATGGGTGATTGTAACCTTGGGCCAACAATCTCCCCTTTTTTGATGATGACAAAACATATAGGTTATTTAAACAAATAAAGGAAGAAGTGCTTGGAAAGCTCCCCCTCAAACAATGCTATGAATAAAATAACTATTAGTGAGATTCATGAAGCATTGAAAAACCCAATAATTTTGTCAAAAGCTTAAATGCCAATTGAAATCAACTTAATACCAATTAAACTTATACTTTTTCTCTTTAGACTTATAGTAAATAAACTAAACTCAAACTATAAGCAAACTTATTTCTTTTTCAATAAACATTTAATTAAACAAATATATTTTTCTCCATGAAATGAAACTCAAATAGTATCAAATTTAAACTTTAAATCAACAAACTTATTCTCCCCTTTTTGTCATACATCAAAAAGGGTGAAAACAAAACAATATAAAATCTCATTTTAAGAATCCATAATACAAACATTCAACTCACCACAAATAAATGAAAATCTAGCATAGTCTAAAGGTTTAGTAAAAATATCGGCAAGTTGAAAATCGGTAGAAACATAATCAATATCAATATCACCTTTCTCATAATGATCTCTAAGAAAGTGATACCTAATGTCAATGTGTTTGGTTTTACTATGTTGATTATCATTCTTTGTCATGTGAATAGTACTAGTATTATCACAAAATATTTTAACATGATCAAAGTGTAAATCATAGTCAAGGAGAGTATGTTTCATCCAAAGAACTTGTGCACAACAAGCTCCGGCTGCAACATACTCCGCCTCGGCGGTTGAAAGGGCTACCGAATTTTGCTTTTTGGAAGACCAAGATACAAGACAATTACCTAAGAATTGACATGTTCCACTTGTGCTCTTCCTATCTACCCTACAACCCGCATAGTCGGCATCCGAAAAACTCTTCATTTCAAATAATCCGGTTTTAGGATACCACAAACCCATTTCAATAGTACCCTTAAGGTATCTAATTATGCGTTTAACCGCAATTATGTGAGATTCTTTAGGACAAGATTGAAAGCATGCACAAAGACAAACGGAAAACATAATATCCGGCCTACTAGCTGTCAAATAAAGTAAGCTACCAATCATGCTACGATATAATTTAATGTCTACACTTTTACCTTGTTCATCCTTGTCAAGCTTTGTAGTTGTTGCCATAGGAGTTTTGCTTACTTTCGATCCTTCAAGCCCAAACCTTTTGATTAGTTCCTTTGTGTACTTGGCTTGATTGATGAAGATCCCATCCTTCTTTTGCTTGATTTGGAGTCCAAGGAAATAGTTGAGTTCCCCCATCATAGACATTTCGAATTCATCCTTCATGCATGATTCAAAAGCTTTGCAAAGAGATTCATTAGTAGAACCAAAAATAATATCATCCACATAAATTTGCACAATAAGAATATCCTTTTCTACATGTTTTGTAAACAAAGTTGTGTCAATTTTACCTTTCTTAAAACCATTTGAAATCAAAAATGAAGAAAGTCTTTCATACCAAGCCCTAGGGGCTTGTTTTAAACCATAAAGAGATTTATCTAATTTAAAAACAAATCCGAATGTGTAGGATCAACAAACCGGGGGTTGTTCAACATACACCTCCTCTTTAATAAATCCATTTAGAAAAGCACTTTTAACATCCATTTGAAATAATTTGAAATCTTTATATGAGGCAAATGCTGGTGTCATCCGTATGGCTTCAAGCCGTGCTACGGGTGCAAAGGTTTCTTCAAAATCGATCCCTTCGATTTGAGTGTAACCTTGGGCAACTAACCTAGCCTTGTTTCTCACTACATTACCCGATTCATCCAACTTGTTCTTAAAGATCCACTTAGTACCAATTGTTGGTCTATCGTGGGGCCTAGGAATAAGGTGCCAAACTTGGTTGCGCTCAAATTGATTGAGCTCCTCTTGCATGGCTAGCAACCAATATGAATCGGCCTCGGCTTCGAGGACATTTTTGGGTTCAATATGAGAAATGAATGCATAGTTACCACAATAGTCATGAAGTCTAGAGCGAGTAGTTACCCCTTTTGATACTTCACCTATGACGAGGTCCTTGGGATGATGTGGATTGTATCTCCAATCCTTTGGTAGTGGTTGAGTAGGCTCCACCTCATGTGTTTGATTTTCATTTCCTTGTGCCTCTTCCACTTTAGCTTTGCTTCCTTCATCATCCTTTGGTTTGTCTCCCATAGTAGAAGCATCCTCCAAGGTCACTTTCTCCAAACCTTCATCCAATGCATCTATTTCTACAACATTCTTAACAAACTTGTTAGATTCCTCAAACTTAACATGAATAGACTCTTCAATAGTCAATGATGATCTAATGAAAACTCTATAAGCCTTACTAGTGTTTGAGTAACCCACAAAAATAGCCTCATAAGATCTAGCATCAAACTTTCCTAAATTATCTTTTGTGTTTAAAACAAAGCATTTGCAACCAAAAACTTTAAAATAGGGAACATTAGGTTTTCTAGAAAAATACATTTCAAAAGAAGTTTTAGTAGTATTTTTACACAAGAAAACACGATTTGATATATAGCATGATGTATTAACGGCCTCGGCCCACAAATAATGTGGTAGACCATATTCACTTAGCATTGTCCTAGCCATCTCTTGTAATGTTCTATTTTTCCGTTCAACTACTCCATTTTGTTGTGGAGTTCTAGGACAAGAAAGTTCATGCTTTATTCCATGTTCATCACAAAAAGTGATAAAGGGTTGGTTAATGAATTCACCTCCTCTATCACTTCTTATTCTCAAAATCGAAACATCTTTTTCTTTTTCAACTCTTTTCTTAAAAGTTTGGAAATACGAAAATGCTTGGCTTTTATGTTCAAGAAAGAAAACCTAAGTAAACCTTGAAAAGTCATCAACCAAAACATAAGCAAATCTATTCCCACTTAGACTTTTGGTTTGTGTAGGGCCAAAAAGATCCATATGGATTAACTCCAAAGGACGTGATGTCATGATATCCTTAATTGACTTGAAAGAAGACTTAGTTTGTTTCCCAAATTGACATGCGTCACAAACTCGGTCCTTTTCAAAATTCAAGCAAGGAATACCTTTCACCATTTCCTTTGTGTTTAACCTAGAAATGTGATCAAAGAAATATGGCCTAATCTCCTATGCCACAACCAAGAGTCATCATCGAGGGCTTTCAAACAAGTAATATTGCAAGACATATTTAACATATCGATCATATAAACATTACTTTCACGAAAACCGGAAAATACACAAACATTAGAAGTTCTATCAATTACTTTACAAGCAACATTGTCAAAAATAATATCAAAACCTTTATCACAAAGTTGACTAACACTCAAGAGATTATGCTTGAGGCCATCAACTAAAACTACATTTTCAATTAAAGGAGAGGTGTCAAGTTTTACATTACCAATACCGATGATTTACCCTTGGCGTCATCTCCGAAGGTGACGGTGCCACCTTCATGATATCTTGATAGGGTTGCAAAGTTGTTGATGTCCCAAGTCATGTGCCTTGAGTAACCGCTATCAAGATACCACAATCCTCTACGTCGTTGGGATTTGGAAAGTACCTACATCATTTAACATAATTGTTGATTTTGGTACCCAAACTTTCTTGGGTCCTTTAAAGTTAGTGCCTCGAACCCAAACATTATGACGTGATACATTTAATCTATCATAGCAAAAATTGGCTAAGTGCCCTTTCCGTCCACAATGTGAACATGAGAACACTCTACCATACATGAATGCATGATGTGTATGTGTAGTGTGAGCATGTTTTGGGGTTTTGCCATGTTGTTTAGGTTGTGTAGCATGAACATGAACATGAGCATGAGCATTTTTCTTTGGGGCTTGTTTCTTAGGAAACATAGCCTCAATTTTCTTCTTGTTAAACTCACAATCTTTCAAAATAACACTTAATGAGTCTAATCTTTCCTTAAGCATAGTAACTTCATTAGAATCAATTAGTGGGGCCTTATCTTTGCAAGAAATCTTATATTTTTCAAAATCATTTTTGGTAGTGGCCAAAGTGGAAACCAAATCATCTTTTTCCTTTGTAAGAGTAAAAACTTGAAGACTCAAAGATTCATTATCCTTTTTCATTTTGAGATACTTTTTCTTTAAGAAATCATAGTTTTGTGACAACTCAACAAAAGCCTCTTCTAACACATCCATAGAAAGTTCATTATCATGAGAGGGGGAAGAGGTTACCTTGCTTGTGCCTTCATTAGCCATGAAGCACATGTTGGCGGTGTCTATTTCTTCCTCGGATTCGGTCTCCGAATCCCAAGTTGCCTTCATAGCCTTCTTCTTGTAGGGCTTCTTTGATGTGGAGGGCTTAGCTTTGTCCGGACACTCCGCAACAATGTGTCCGGGCTTTTGGCAATTGAAACAAGTGATCCTTCTTTCTTCTTTGACTCCTTGCCATCTTCTTCTACCTTGGTACTTCGCCTTGTTGTACATCCTCCGGACATTCTTAACAAGGAGTGAGAGCTCCTCATCATCTTCTTCTTCATCGTCTTCATCGGAGTGTGTAGCTTGACTCTTGAAGGCGATAGTCTTCTTTTTGGAAGGAGCCATATCCTCCCTTGCTTTCCTTTCCATCTCATGGGTTTTGAGGTTCCCAATGAGACCTATAAGCTCCATCTCTTCATTGCCGTTGAGTTCCTTCAAGGTTGTAGCTTTAACTTCCCATGAAGGAGGAAGGGCTCGGATGATCTTCCTTACTCTTTGATCATTGTTGATATCTTCACCTAAAGAAGAGAGTCCATTAGTAATCTTGGTAAATCTTGTAACCATATCATCTATGGTTTCATTTTCTTGCATGCTAAATGTTTCATATTGGGACCGAAGAAGGTCAATCTTAGCCTTCTTTACTTGTGAGGTCCCCTCATGTGTGACTATCAAGTGTGACCAAATCTCATATGCGGATTTGCAATGGATAACCCTAGAAATGTCATCATCATTAAGGGCTTGTAGAAGTGCATAGTGAGCTTTGGCATTGGCATCGAATTCCTTAGTCTCTATTTCGGACCAAGTGGATTCGTCACCGGGGGGTACACTAAAGGACTTAGTCACGGCTTTTGCAACTCGGCTACCTAGAGATTGCAAAAACACGGTCATCTTAACTTTCCATATGGGAAAGTTAAGTCCATCAAACTTAGGAGGGGTCTTAATTCCATCGGCCATTTTTACTATATGATATGAATGAAATGATTAGCAAATTAGGATCTTCTCTAAGGTTGTTAAGCCAAATCCTAGAGTCCAAGCTCTGATACCAATTGAAAAACACCTAGAGGGGGGGTGAATAGGTGTGATTGCTAATCTTAAAAATTTTAACTCTCTAAATGCGGAACCTAAAACAAGTGAGGCTCAACTTAGTACAATTCAACAAGTGTAGCCGAATTCCTCTTGCGAGGCTCTGGACTAAACTCCTCTTGATTCCCCTTGATATGGGTTGAGGCGCTATGTGAAGCTCTTGTTGGATGAGTACGGGATTGGCACACACAAGTATGAAATGAATGATATGAAGAATGATGCAAACACAATGATATATGGCAAGAATTACAAGCAAGCAAATAGTAGCACAAGAGATTTAAACAATATCACAAGTATGCAATAGAAAGCAACAAGGAGCTATTGAAAAGTAAAGTAAGAATTAGACGCAAAGGCAATCGCAAACAAAGTGATTTGTTTCGAGGTTCGAGCCACCGCTCTACTCCCCGCCTTCACCTCCGTGAAGGGTTTCCACTATCCACCAAGGACGCCTTTACAATTTGGTCTACCGAAGACCGAGCACCGAGCTCCACCGAGTACAAAGGACCTCTACCGAAGAGGTTGCTCCACAAGGAAAGGATTACAAGAACAAAGTGATCACAACAAGATCACTACACTTTTTCTCAAACTCTTTTACAAACACTCTCACTTCAATTACAACTTCACTATAGAATGAGTATAGGATTTTTGGCTCTATGAAGTGTGGTGAGAAAAACTTCAGTTGTAGAGTGATATTGGTAATCAAACACAACTGAAAAACAAGCTCAAAAAGAATTGGAATGAAAGCTTTAAACTCTTTTCTTTTCTCTTTTGAAAACAACACAAACTTGAGGATTTTTCTTTGTAGTATGAAAGAGAGACTTCTCCTCTATTTATAGGGGTAAAAATAGGTTAAAAACAATTTCTTTTGGTCTTATTTTCTCTGAAAAAGCTCCCCAACAACTCTCCAAAATCTGTTAAAGCTGAAAACAAAACAGTTTTTCAGAATAGCCCAAAGAGGAAAGAGCCGTTAGGCTATAGCAGGCTTGGCGGTCGACCGGTCCGGTCGACCGCAAGGCCAGCTGCAAAGAGCCGTTGGCTCTCGGTCGACCGGTCCGGTCGACCGTCCCAAAAGAGGAAACACAGTTTCTTCTTCCGGTCGACCGGTCCGGTCGACCGAAAAAACCTGTGAGCATTTTGTTCTCCGTCGGTCGACCGGTCCGGTCGACCGACAGACATGCACAAACAGTGCATGTCCAGACACATCGCCGGTCGACCGGGCCGGTCGGCCGGAGTTGCCTGAAACAGAAAAACTGAGCTGTTTTTGAGTTAGAAAAATTTTTGATAAATATTTTAAAAATACATATAGCTAAGTATTATGCAGAAAATAGTTTATACACATGTTTTAAACAAGATTTTCAAGATATAAAGCTTTTGGTACATGTATATATAAACTAAGGCATAAAACTTAGAAATAACCATTTTCAAAACATAGGAAATATATGAAACAAGTGTGTGTGCAAATCCTAGAGCCAAATTTCATATACTCAAACTTTAACATTCTATTTCTTACAATGTTTCTAAGGACTTCAAGATCTTCAATAGGCTTCTTCATATAGTCTTCAACACTTGTTTCTTGAGCCCAATTGGAGTTGACTTGAGTCCAAATCCTTGTATTTGTGAGAGAAGACTTCTAGAATGAATAGAAATCTGAAACACACTTAAAACAACAAATGTTATTAGTACAAATAACTAATATGTTTTGTAATCATCAAAATACACTAATCATGGGTGATTGTAACCTTGGGCCAACATGAAGCACTAGATCTGTTGGTGAAGTAGAAGGATACGATGGAGAAGCAGACCGGTAAGAAAATTAAGGAGCTACAAATTGGTAATGTTAAAAGATACAAGAACTAATTCTTACAATTTGGCCAGAACACTGGTATTAGTACTCACTTCACATATGAAATACATGGATTGGCTAAAGAGATGAACCGTTCCTTACTGGAGAAGGCTCGGTGCTTGTTGTCTAATGCACGATTAGACAAATCATTTTGGGCAGAGGTGATTATGTTTGTTATCCATCTCATAAATGGATTGTCATCGACTGCGATAGGAGGTAAAACTCCACTAGAAGTGTAGTCTGAAAAAGCTACTCAAGGTAATGGTTTGCTGTGGGATTTGAAAGTCCGCCTACTTTAGTATCAAAGATGGCATGGTGAATCTGCGAGTAAAGAAGTTTATGTTTTTAGGCGTCAAAAGAAATATGAAAGGCTATAGGTTATGGGACTCCGAAAACAAGAAGATCGTGTAGAGTCAGCATGTTACTGTAACGCCCCGATCCCGCGGATACGGAGACGTTACTGCGACGTATATACGCAGGTTAGAAATACCCTCTCGTATATACGCTAAGCATCAGTACAGGCAAGAATCAGAGTACGGAAGCATGTGGTGCATTATACATTCCAACAAATGAATACAATTACAAAGTTATCACCAGATGTGACAAATATTACAAGAATATTACATCACTGATAAGCGCAAATGCGAGAATACAAGGAGATGTACATGTATGGACAGTATAAAGGCACTCACGAGTTTATAAAAGGAAAACTCGAGAGGCGCACATGGGGCCTGGAAGGATAGAGCTTCAAATGGTCTGCTGGAGATCCAAGCTACCGCTGCACCTCACAGGTCAGCAACAAAGAGAATCCCCTAGCCCCAAACTCCAGGACCTGGACATGAGCATCCAGAGGAGTCAGAACTCCCCAGCAAGTGGTGATATGAATGCCAGATGGCGTGCCAAGATAAGTACAAGTGTATCGATAAAACCGAATCATAATCATACATTGAAAATCATGTTGTGAGCATAAGCATGCAGAAGCAAGTAGAGACAGTAATCGATATCAAGCCGGGAGCATTCATGATATAACATGATAAAAGCAGGTAACGGGGCGATGAATAAAGTAGACAAGGCAATACCAGATATCTCCTAAACTAACATAAAACCGAATAAAACTAATTACGAGCAAAACCGATCGCACCAGCTCAGGTCACGGCTCCATGAGACTAGTACATGGAAGGAATAATCCAAATAAGGAAACCCTCATCTATATACCTTTATCCCATGTCACCGTAATCCAATGCGTACAACCCGAGTTACAAAATAGCACAACAAATTGTATATTAGCCTCTTATTATAATTGGGGCCGTCTAAGTTGTAGGCTTCAGTATGCGTCCCATTCCACATACTTTCACTCACAACTTATAGAGCAAGTTATTTGAAAACTGATAAAGTTCGATGAATCATGTTTCGGATGAGCCCCGTACATGCCCGGGTTAACGGTCCAGGAATATCCGGTGCTGAGCCGGAACGTACCGCTAGGTACCGGGACTTATTTACGCCCGAACAGGAATAGAGTATCGCAGATCCCATAGAAATAGGCCTAGGGCATGTGCATACCCGGCAGGAATAAACAGGAGTAGGGGTGCCAGCACACCCCACGGAATCCTTGGTGGCCGCCAGGTGATCCCTCAAGTATGTGGCCACGCGCGACTCGATAAGACCACCATAAACATGATTAATCAGGGCCCATCAATTTCTCCAAACCGGGTACAAGTTGTCTTATAATTATTAGTAGGTAATTAATAATTTACGGGAATAGCAGGAGTACATAAGTACTATAGATTCAGGTCACTACATATATAATACAGGATAACATGGCAGGATTCCCGTGAATGTGATAATCACAGGTCAGGTATTGATATGTCAGGAGGCAAGTGGTAAGTCATGTTATAATGAGGAGCGAGTGCTAAGCAGTAAGTCATGTCAGGTGATAACACATCAGTTGCTAAATGATACAAACGGGTGTATGTCAAGTGTTAACATGACAAGTATGTACATCATAATACCAAACGAGAATACCGATATAAATACATAATGTTATGCAAGTCAGCCTGACGATGCGGGAAAGTCCAATGGGAAAGCGAGAACACTCGCTTAGAACTCAGAAAACACGTGAAATCTCTGATGTCCGGAATCCAGGAAATCAACGCGTAAACGCGTTTAATAAAAAGGAGGAGAGAGAATGGAGACGCGGGAATCGCAGACGCAAGAGTCGCGTTGCGCAGAGGCCCCAAACGTGGGGTTCGAGACTCGCGTTCTAGCAATGATACGAGGAGAACACAGAAGCGAGCATGAACTCCGCGTCGCGTTGATATAAGAACGCGAAGGTCGTGTTAAATAATTACTTGGACGCAGGGGTAAAATCCGTGTCTAGTAATTAAAGAGAGTGACAGGGGGAATGTGGGAGACACAGGGAAAGACTGAGAGAGATGCAGAGAATCAGAGAAAGAAAGAAAGGAAAACAAGGAAAAAGAAGAAGAAGGAAAGAAGGAAAGGAAAGAAAGAAAGAAAAAGAAAGAAGAAGGGAAGGGGGAATGGTCGGCGATGGCCGGCGGTCACCGGCGGCGGCCGGAGTTGGCCGGAGAAGGCGGCCAGGCTCCAAGCCCAAGTTATCAAGTGGGGTGCAAGTCTAGTTCATTTGAAAAATTTGGAGTTTTGAAAATGGTGGTTCGGAGAGCGACGAGTAGGTCCGTTGGAAAGAGAATGACGAGGAGAAGAAGATGGTGTGTTTCGTGGTGGTTAAGGTGGTGTAGATGGTGGTGGGGAAGGTGGTGAAGTTGGTGGTGAGAATGGGTTGTTTTGGTTAGAAATGGAGGAAGAAGATGGTGATGAAGATGGTGTTATGGTTGTTGTTGTTGGAATAGAGGAGGAGATGGAGGGGAGAATGGTGGTGGAGTTGGTGGAGGAGATGGTGGTGAAAATGGAGGGGGAGAGGTGGAGCATGGCCTGCCAAAGGAAGCACCATGCTGTGCTCGATGGCTTGCTGTTGGCTGGAAGAGAAAGATGGAAAGAAATTAATGAAAGAGAGAGAAGGAGTGGGGGTTTATATATATAAAGGAGTTTTGGAGGAATTACAAGTTGCCATTGGGATTCATATTAAATGAAACATGCGTTTCATTCAAAGGGAATTGGCTGCGTCCCCATCCAACAAAGACTCGCGTCTGGAAATTGCCTAGACGCGAGGATGAAAACTCGCGTTTGGGAAAAACGCGAATACTGCGTTTACAGAACGGATAAAAGTCAGATTTGACTTGATTGGAATTGATTAGCAGTGCATTAAATGCAGTATGGAGAGGATCTCTGCATTTAATGATGAATTCAGGTTGGTGAAACTTGCGTCTGAGAAAGGAGAGAGAAAATGGGAAAAAAGAAAAAGTGAAATATCTGGATAAAATTCCGGTATCTAGGAAAACACCGAAAACTCCGGAAAGTCCAAAAATAAAGTAGTTGGAAACCTTCCCAAAAATTCTCAAAAATAATAAATATTATATAAAGATTTTTAATGAAATCAGTTTCCATAAATTCAATCTCATTTTCAAAATAAAAATCCTGAAGTCAAACGTCAATACCGGTCTACACCGGGTCGGCCGGATTTTGATAAAATCTGAAAAATCTCAGAAAATGCCAAAAAGGAGGAAATATAATCCTAAGAAGTAATATGAAAGCGAAATCTAGAAATTTGATTCCAATTGCAAACTAAAATCCTGGAATCAACCAGCGATACTGGCCGATACCAAATCCAGTGGAATTTTGATAAATTTAGAAAATTCTCAAAAAAAGTATTTAGATAGAAAATGTGATTTTAAGAAGTTACAGGAAAGTCGTTTTTAGAATTTCAACTCCGTTTGTAAATTAAAAATCCGAGAATCGGTCCGCGGTATTGGTAGACACCGGTTTTGAAGATTTTCAATTTAATTCTGAAAAATTTTAAAAAATCATGAAAAATCTAAAATATTAGAAAATGATGTTTAAAACTGAAATCGGTCAAATCTGAATACCAGAAAGACTAAATCGAGTAATAACCTGAGATCGGGTCCCCGGTTCAGACTAGGGCTGAGTCCGAGTCCATGAATCCGGATCCAAGGTCAAACGATCATATAAATAATTCATAATACAAAATAAATATAGGAAGTAAATCAAAAATACAATCAGAAAATATGAATACGCAACTAAGTACGTATTCGGGGAGCAGGGTGTTACACTCCATCCACCTTATAAAAAAATTGCGTCCTCGCAATTTCGATAAGGGGGAGGTGAACACAGGAGAGACCAGGGTCGACAATGAGAGAATGATAAAGTGGAATATTTACGAAAGATTACCAACTCAAAATACAAAAGATCAGGGTAGCGGTTATAGTGATATCCTCAAGATTCCTGTTCTGGATACTGGGTTTCATATTCTGCTGTTGCTTCGCCTGATGCCTCCGATGTCATGTTGTAGACTTGGCCCCTGCCAGGATCTGCTCTATTTCTTGTTCCTCTCTGTGGCTGATCATACTGCTGGGGAGAGAATGGAGCTCTTCGGTCAACGGGTTCTGGGTTCCTCCTCAGTGGTGGAGCTGGAAGTGCCGGGGGTGCCGCTAGTACTGGAAATGTTGATGGCGTTGGATAGGTCCTCTTGAATGGCCAACCACGGTCGAGTGATTACCGGATCCACATACCAAACATAGTCCATTAGCCCTTCTGCAGTTGCGTTGGAGGTGTCCGGGCTTTTGGCAGTACCCGCATATCATCTGCTGAGGGGGAGGTCGGAATTGTTGCTTGACTATCGGCTCGTTGGTGGTCCTGGCTGCGTCTTCTTCATTCATCAACTGAAAGGGTCTCTTCACTGACTTGTTCTGCACCTGGTTCCCATTCTTTTTCTCTAGTCCTCGTTCTACTTCACGGCCAATGGAGAGAACCTGGGAGTAGGTCTTCAGCTGTTGAGGAATAAGATACATTTGGACATCCATTTTCAGCCCTTGCTGAAATCTGCTCGCCCGTTTTTCTTCGTCTGCCACCATGTAGGGAGCAAATCTGTTGAGCCTCAAGAATTCAGCAGCATATTCATCCACTGATCGGTTGCGCTGCTGCAGGCGGATAAATTGTTCTTCCATGTCCCTTTGAGCTGTTGCAGGGAAGAATCTCTCGTAGAAACCCTTTGAGAACTGGTCCCATGTGATGGGTTTCTCCAGTGTCGCTTCCTCTGCCAACCACCATGTTCGGGCCACATCCTTCAATTGTATCTTGGCCACTTCCACTTGGTTCTCATCAGAGACTTGGGCCACCTTCAAAAGATTTGTTGTGTCTATCAGCCACTGTTCTGCATCCAGGGGCTTCTCTATGCCTGAAAAGATTGTCGGTTGTAATCTCCTGAAGTCCGACACGTTGCCTGGCCTTTGCTCTCGGGGTGCAACTAACAGTCCTTGACGTAGAAGCTCTGTCTGTTGTTGTTGACTCTGCATCATCCCTTGAAGTATTCTAATCATACCATCATTGTCTCTGCTGGATCCATCTTGAGAAGAACCAGCACCATTACGTGTCCCCGTCTTTGCATATTGAGTTGGTTGGAGTGGGTAACAAGAAGAAGCTGGAAGGTAAAAGATTGAAGGTCTCAGGATTCAAGAAATGGGTCAGAAGGAAGGGATAGATAACTCTGCACTTGTAATTGGATTGTATAACCAGGACTCTTGTATTCCAGTGGCAAATTTCTTTACCATTAATTTGCCGTCTGGACGTACTGAGGATGCGAGAGCCTAGGCTCTGATACCACCCTGTAACGCCCCGTCCCGCGGATACGGCGACGTTACTGCGACGTATATACGCAGGTTAGAAATACCCTCTCGTATATACGCTAAGCATCAGTACAGGCAAGAATCAGAGTACGGAAGCATGTGGTGCATTATACATTCCAACAAATGAGTACAATTACAAAGTTATCACCAGATGTGACAAATATTAAAAGAATATTACATCACTGATAAGCGCAAATGCGAGAATACAAGGAGATGTACATGTATGGACAGTATAAAGGCACTCACGAGTTTACAAAAGGAAAACTCGAAAGGCGCACAGGGGGCCTGGAAGGATAGAGCTTCAAATGGTCTGCTGGAGATCCAAGCTACCGCTGCACCTCACAGGTCAGCAACAAAGAGAATCCCCTAACCCCAAACTCCAGGACCTAGACATGAGGATCCAGAGGAGTCAGAACTCCCCCAGCAAGTGGTGATGCGAATGCCAGATGGCGTGCCAAGATAAGTACAAGTGTATCGATAAAACTGAATCATAATCATACATTGAAAATCATGTTGTGAGCATAAGCATGCAGAAGCAAGTAGAGACAGTAATCGATATCAAGCCAGGAGCATTCATGATATAACATGATAAAAGTAGGTAACGGGGCGATGAATAAAGAAGACAAGGCAACACCAGATATCTCCTAAACTAACATAAAACCGAATAAAACTAATTATGAGCAAAACTGATCGCACCAGCTTAGGTCACGGCTCCATAAGACTAGTACATCGAAGGAATAATCCAAACAAGGAAACCCTCATCTATATGCCTTTATCCCATGTCACCGTAATCCAAGTGCGTACAACTCGAGTTACAAAACAGCACAACAAATTGTATATTAGCCTCTTATTATAATTGGGGCCGTCTAAGTTGTAGGCTTCAGTATGCGTCCAATTTCACATACTTCCACTCACAACTTATAGAGCAAGTTATTTGGAAACTGATAAAGTTCGATGAATCATGTTTCGGATGGGCCCCGTACATGCCCGAGACAACGGTCCAGGAGTATCCGGTGCTGAGCCGGAACGTACCGCTAGGTACCGGGACTTATTTACGCCTGAACAGGAATAGAGTATCGCAGATCCCATAGAAATAGGCCTAGGGCGTGTGCATACCCGTCAGGAATAAACAGGAGTAGGGGTGCCAGCACACCCCACGGAATCCCCGGTGGCCGCCAGGTGATCCCTCAAGTATGTGGCCACGCGCGACTCGATAAGACCACCATAAACATGATTAATCAGGGCCCATCAGTTTCCCCCAAACCGGGTACAAGTTGTCTTATAATTATTAGTAGGTAATTAATAATTTACGGGAATAGCAGGAGTACATAAGTACTATAGATTTAGGTCACTACATATATAATACAGGATAACACGGCAGGATTCCCGTGAATGTGATAATCACAGGTCAGGTATTGATATGTCAGGAGGCAGGTGGTAAGTCATGTTATAATGAGGAGCGAGTGCTAAGCAGTAAGTCATGTCAGGTGGTAACACATCAGTTGCTAAATGATACAGACGGGTGTATGTCAAGTGTTAACATGACAAGTATGTACATCATAATACCAAACGAGAATACCGATATAAATACATAATGTTATGCAAGTCAACCTGACGATGCGGGAAAGTCCAATGGGAAAGCGAGAACACTAGCCTAGAACTCAGAAAACACCGTGAAATGTCTGATGTCCGGAATCCAGGAAATCAACGCGTAAACGCGTTCAATAAAAAGGAGGAGAGAGAATGGAGACGCGGGAATCGCAGACGCAAGAGTCGCGTTGCGCAGAGGCCCCAAACGCGGAGTTCGAGACTCGCATTCTAGCAATGACACGAGGAGAACGCAGACGCGAGCATGAACTCAGCGTCGCGTTGATATAAGAACGCGAAGGTCGCGTTAAATAATTACTTGGACGCAGGGGTAAAATCCGCGTCTATTAATTAAAGAGAGTGACAGGGGGAATGTGGGAGACGCAGGGAAAGACTGAGAGAGACGCAGAGAATCAGAGAAAGAAAGAAAGGAAAACAAGGAAAAAGAAGAAGAAGGAAAGAAGGAAAGGAAAGAAAGAAAGAAAAAGAAATAAGAAGTGAAGGGGGAATGGTCGGCGATGGCCGGCGGTCACCGGCGATGGCCGGCGGTCACCGGCGGCGGCCGGAGTTGGCCGGAGTTGGCTGGAGAAGGCGGCCAAGGCTCCAAGCCCAAGTTATCAAGTGGGGTGCAAGTCTAGTTCATTTGAAAAATTTGGAGTTTTGAAAATGGTGGTTCGGAGAGCGACGAGTAGGTCCGTTGGAAAGAGAATGACGAGGAGAAGATGGTGTATTTCGTGGTGGCTAAGGTGGTGTAGATGGTGGTCGGGAAGGTGGTGAGTTGGTGGTGAGAATGGGTTGTTTTGGTTAGAAATGGAGGAAGAAGATGGTGATGAAGATGGTGTTGTGGTTGTTGTTGTTGGAATAGAGGAGATGGAGGGGAGAATGGTGGTGGAGTTGGTGGAGGAGATGGTGGTGGAAATGGAGGGGGAGAGGTGGAGCATGGCCGGCCAAAGGAAGCACCATGCTGTGCTCGATGGCTTGCTGTTGGCTGGAAGAGAAAGACGGAAAGAAATTAATGAAAGAGAGAGGAGTGGGGGTTTATATATATATATAGGAGTTTTGGAGGAATTACAAGTTGCCATTGGGATTCATATTAAATGAAACATGCGTTTCATTCAAAGGGAATGGGCTGCGTCCCCATCCAACAAAGACTCGCGTCTGGCAATTGCCCAGACGCGAGGATGAAAACTCGCGTTTGGGAAAAACGCGAATACTGCGTTTATAGAAAGGACAAAAGTCAGATTTGACTTGATTGGAATTGATTAGCAGTGCATTAAATGCAGTATGGAGAGGATCTCTACATTAATGATGAATCTAGGTTGGTGAAATTTACGTCTGAGAAAGGAGAGAGAAAATGGGAAAAAGAGAAAAGTGGATTATCTGGATAAAATTCCGGTATCTGGGAAAACTCCGGAAAGTCCAAAAATAAAGTAGTTTGGAAAGCTTCTCAAAAATTCTCAAAATAATAAATATTATATAAAGATTTTTAGTGAAATCGGTTTCTATAAATTCAATCTCATTTTCAAAATAAAAATCCTGAAGTCAAACGTCAATACCGGTCTACACCGGGTCGGCCGGATTTTGAGAAAATCTGAAAAATCTCAGAAAATGCCAGAAAGGAGGAAATATAATCCTAAGAAGTATTATAAAATCGGAATCTAGAAAATTGATTCCAATTGCAAAATAAAATTCCTGGAATCAACCGGCGATACTAGCCGATACCAAATCCAGTGGAATTTTGGTAAATTTAGAAAATTCTCAGAAAAAGTATTTAGATAGAAAATGTGATTTTAAGAAGTTACAAGAAAGTCATTTTTAGAATTTCAACTCCGTTTGTAAATTAAAATCCGAGAATCGGTCCGCGGTATTGGTAGACACCGGTTTTAAAGATTTTCAATTTAATTCTGAAAATTTCAGAAAATCATGAAAAATCTAAAATATTGGAAAATAATGTTTGAAACTGAAATCGGTCAAATCTGAATACCAGAAAGACTAAATCGAGTAATAACCTGAGATCGGGTCCCCGGTTCAGACTAGGGCTGAGTCCGAGTCCACGAATCCGGATCCAAGGTCAAACGATCATATAAATAATTCATAATACAAAATAAATACAGGAAGTAAATCAAAAAATACGATCAGAAAATATGAATACGCAACTAAGTACGTATTCGAGGAGCAGGGTGCTACAGTTACGTTTGATGAGACTTCAGTGTTGAAGTTTACCGTCTGTCAGCAAGTGAAGAAAACGAAGACCAAGGAAGTATCACAGCGAGTGGAGGTTGATGCTACTCCATCATCTCCAGTTGGTTCGGTATCAGTGAGGACTTCATCTGATGTGATACCGGGTGGAGATCATGTAGCCAGTTTTGATACTGAACAGGTTGACGACATTGATTAGAATGTCGAATTATCTGCAGCCATTGAAATCAAGATAAAACCACGAAAGTGGGTGAAGAAGCATGAATCTCAAGTTTGTGACCGCGACAAACTCAAGTTGAAGGTCGTTGTTCTCCATGACAGTAGTGAGGAGGTTCATATAACTCAGCCAGGTCGGTTCGCTGCTAAAAATTCAATCACAAGTGCTTGAGCTTGATGGAGCTCATTTCAATGAACTACGATTGGTTTGATCCTTTGGGTAAGGTACGTAGGCAGCCATAAAAGCACAGCTATTTGGTGATACAACCCGTATGAAGCTGTTTGGGTTCTCGAGAAGCTGATTGAGACTTCACGTAAAGGTGAAGAGTTGAAATTCACATAGAAGTGAAGAGTTGGACTTCACATAGAGGTGCAGCATTGTGATCTCGATGAACAGTTGACCTTCTGGTGAGAAGATGGTTAAGCTTGCATAAGGGGTGTGCATCCAGTTTGTAGAAACCGATGATGGTGTTTGGTGTGCTCTACTCAGATTTGGTTGGACCGTCTCGAAGACAGGTGGACTGGAAAGAACCAGTCAGTTGGAGAGTCAGTGTTGGCTCATGAGGGGTTCTTCTTGAGGTCATTTGGAATAGAGTTCCATGAAGTTGTTGAGTTGTAGACACGTTAGTTGGGGCTCATATGGTATTTCTCTTCAGGTGAAGTGATGGAAAGACATGTATGGTGCATTCCGTTTGGATAGCTAAGCTGAAGTTGGAAGTTTACAATTGATAATGGAGTTTCGTGAGAGTTGCAGGTGGCAACGACAAACCCAATTTGGATCTGGTGAGATTAGTGAAAATCAATTGTACGTGTACTAGTGTTCATTTGAAGAAACAGGTTTTGTCTATTGGCCAAGTCGAGATCGTGTGTCGATTTCATTCGGAGCGCTCAAGCCGAGATCGTGTGTCAATTTCACCAGGTGTTCGTTGGAGTTCGGCTCAGATTTGAAAAATCTTCACCGAGGTGGAAAATTGTAGGAGAGAGGAGATAAAGGAGATAGAGGAAGATAGCACAGAGACCGAAAGTCAAAAGGAGTAAGAACGGCACATGCAGCAGGCCAAGAAAGAACCCAGTCGACCGGAGGAGTGGTCGGTCGACTGCCCAGTCAACCGGTGTGCACAACGTGCACAGGCATGGCCCGGTCGATCGTGGCAAAGGAGCGGTCGACCGCCCCGTCGACCGACTGACATGAGCCAGCTCTCGGTTGGTCCCGGTCGACTGGGCCAGCGACTGGGGACAGGAGTCGGTCGACCGGCCTGTTGACCGACAGACGCGTTTTGTTCTCCTTTCTGTTTTAGGGTCGAAGCAATTCAGGGTTTCCTAAATCCCTGGGACTCTGTAACTATAAATATTGGCTAGAGCCCTCATGTATTGTATCCCAAAAATCCCTGAAAATATCCCTCTGGTATTTGTTTGTATTGATTGTTGAATCAATAAAATCTCTCTCTCCTTGCCCCGGAGACGTAGGCAAATTGCCGAACTTCGTTAAATACTGTGTTGATTTGTTTTCTCTATTGTTTCCCTGTTCTTGATCGTGTGGGTACATTTCTGACTGCATCTATCTCTGTTTGGTGGATTTCTCACCGGTTGTTGCCCCGCGCGCGCAACAGAAGACTGAGGGGAAAATGGGCTGCATGGTCTCTCCAATCTCAACATTCGACGGAGAGATGTTTTTCTAGGTTTTTTTCTAGCGGAGACCATTTACATGAGTAGTTCTTTTTGAACTAAACTAGAGAGAATGTAAATTAGATGGAATTGGCTGTAAAGTTAGAGAAAGGAATTAGGAAATTTGAAATTAAAGAGAACTAAATAGAGATTTAAAGAAACGTGTCTATTAAAAGAACAAAGAGACATGTGTGTGTGAGAGAGAGAGAGATTCTTGATCCTCTCTACTGCCAAAAAGAGTGAAGAGACCACTACTTTCAATCTAGAACCCTCTATGGTATATGGAGGGTCGAGATTAAAAGTGCTTGTCAAAACTTTGTTAGCAAAAAAAAATAGCGTAGGAGAGGTTATCTCTCTACAAATTCTTTCCGCGATTATCTTTATCTTATTATTCTTTTCCCAGTTCCTTAATTATCCATATCCTTTCATTTCCATAGTTTTTTTTTTCCTGGTCCTGCTTCCTTTCCGTTTCTTTTTCTGTTTTTCTTTTTTTTTCCATTTAAAGAACTCTTTTAAATTGCAATTCAAAAATCCAAATCTTTTGCCTCAAGATGGTTCCTCAATCCCAGGTTCATCTATTCTCCCTGATGCATCAGATTTTAATTTTTTAGCTTTTTAATTTTTTTTAAGATAAGGCTCCCAAATTTAGAAATTTTTACTACTTTCTTTTATGATTAGTAAAAACTCAGTTTCATAATTTGTTTGGCATCAACTTCATTTATGTCAGCAAAAAGCATTCAAGATCGGATCAATTTTTCCCATATAATTTTGTTTCTCTTTTTACCATTTTTCTCAGATCCAGCCACTGTTCTTCACCACTTGGCCTGGAGGATTGACCCGACGCGGAGTCATTCGTGCATAGATCTACGCGGTCAGGTCGTTGTGGGGGTTGAAAAGGGGGGCAAGGAGCCCCTCCATGGGGCTCGGCGGCGAAGCCTCCGAAACAAAATTTGTTTTCGTAGATAGCTTGAAGCAACATTCCCGAGCTCAGAAGTGTGTCAGAGTTCGGGGGGGTCGGAGCAACGTTTTGGGATCGATGTGGTATTTAGATTTGAAAAGCATTAGAGATCATTCAATGTTGGTGAATGAGGATTTGTTAATAATGGTGATGCTGATATGAGGACTACAACTCATGATGGCAATCCTCTGTGAGGATTGCGATTATGTTCGCAGTGTTTTATTAATAAGGTATTTTTGTGAGGACTGCGATCATGGTCACACTTTTATAAAAAGGATTGTGATCATAATCTCGGTCCAATTAAAGACTAAAAAATAAGATATTTTGTGAGGACTGGGATCATGATCGCGGTCATATTAAGAGGACTACAATAATGGTTGCAGTCCTATAAAGACTTAGAAATATAACATTTTTGTTAGACTGCAATCATGATCGCAGTCCTCATAAAGATTTAAAAATAGAGTATTTTTGTGAGAACTGAGATCATAATCGCAGTCCTAATAAAGAGGACATTTTTTGTAAAGACTCTGAATCTCAGTTCTCATAGAGACTTAGAATGGGGCACTATTTGAGATCGCAGTCCTCTATACACCAGCAGTCTGCATTTTCGAAGTAGTCCGCATTTTGAAACGATTACTGCGGGGACATTTAAGTCTTTTGCCGCTGAAGAGCGCTTCAGCGCTTGACACGTAGACGTGCCTCCTTTCTTTTAAAAAAGAGGTTGTTAAAGTGAAACAAATTATCACCCAGAGTTTTTTTCTTAATTTTGATTTGACATATGTTGGTCAAATGAAAATTCTCAAATTTTATTCAATTAATTATCTCAGACGCACAATATCTTCATATTCAGGAAATGGATTTTTTTGCCCTTTTTTAAATTCTATAAAGTTTCAGTGGTGCTTCTGACTTCTCAGTGCAATGGTGGCGCCAAGAATGAAATAGGAAAAAAAAAAGTAGCAAAAGATCCCAAAGATAAAAAATAGTAGAACCCGAGAAAATAAATAAAAAAGAAGGAAATAAGTGAAACTCAAGGAAAGAATTCCCTAAAAAAAGAATCTTGAAGAAAGAAAGAAAAGAAAATTTACAAAATTGGGAAAAAAAATAATAATAACAATAAAAAGGTGACATATATGGATAATTACCAAACTAGGAAAAATACACTGGTATTTGCCTAATTTTCTTACGCACCTAGGTTTTTCTTCTTTTGCCTTTTAGCTTTTAAGTACTTTCAATCTCAACCACACATATATAATGAAGGGTTGAGATCGAAAGTAGTGGTCTCTCCCTGCTTTTTTGTAGTCTAAAGGATCTTAGGGGTCAACTGGGTCGGGTTTCACCTGAATCAGACCCGATTTTTTTTTTCCCCCCTTCTCTGTTTTTTCTAGTTTTTTTAACTCCTTAATTTTTTTAATATCTTTCTTCTCTAATTTCATTTTAACACTTTAATTTTCTTTTCTCATATGCCTCTCACCTTCTCACTAGTCTTTTTCTTTTAAATTCTTCTTAATCCATTCTCTCTCTACTTTCTAAAAATCTCATCTCTCACTAAAATTTGTTCCACCTTTAAGTCTCATTATCTCACGTATCTCTCTTTCTACCTTTACTTTCTCTCTCATCTCTCTTTGTTCTTTTAATAAACGTCATTTCCTAAAATCTCTCTTTTATCTCTTTTTTTAATTTCGATTTTAAAAATTCCTTCCTCTTTAACTATATAGCCAATTCTGTCTAATTTTCATTCTCTCTAGTTTATTTCGAAGAGAACTTCTCAGGATAAATGTTTTCCACTAGAAATAACCCAAAAAAGGTCGCTCCGCGCAAAAACTCTGCTATAGGCAACCATGGAGAAGTTGTAAAAAGGGAAAAACAACGACTAAATTGGTTGTAGTTCCAACTACAACAATTGAGCTATAATAAAAGAGTGTTACATTCAGTTTCTTTAAACAAATTTTATGCAATACAACTTCATCATGTATTAAATAAACTAAACACTTATTATAAGTTGTTAATATGACTTCTTTTTCTAATTCTACCTGCACCAAATAAAAGCTACTATATCAAACCAAGCAGCCCATAATTAATGAGCTCATTACATGCAGGCTCCCTGCATGAATTAAGGGCTACTTGGATCCTGGGCTATAAATGGGCTCCCCAAACCCTTTAAAGCCCCACACACAGTGAGATGGAAAAGGCAAAAGACAAGAGTCTTCAAGGCCTTGAACATTTTAATTCATTTTAATTTTATGGCTGTTGGGTTATTAATATTTCCCATACATAGTACTTATACTCAAAAGAGTACTAGCAAAAATACAAACAAACAAACACAATCTCTCATTATAGTAAGCTGTAGGAAAGAAAAAAAACAACACAAAATAACATGCAAGATCAATATAGAATCCTCCTCAAAACCTAAATCGCTGATGAAAGATGAAGCCCGTGATATTAACTATATTACAGGAAAATAATGTTTAAATCTCTAACAAAATACAGCCAGTTACATCAGCTGTATTATATGACAATGTGATCTGGATTCAACTCGGCTTTTTATACCTGCTTGCTAGTGGCAGGAGTTTTGGCACTGAAACATGGTCCAACATCAGAAGTTATGCATCACCGAGAGCCTCTTGCGAAATATGAACTTTTTGACAAGAAAAGCAAGGTTGGAATCACACTAAAATCAACAGGCAAAATTTTTAAACAGATTCCTGGCAAGAAAAATATAGATGGTTTCTATGCGCTGACATGAGCTCTCTCTTCCTTCTTTTTATTTGTGGTGGTATTGGTGCTGCCTTGCTCTGCCTTTTTCTGAGCCCGAATAAGTGCACGCCGAGCCCGAGGCCTCATTTCTCTTACGTTCCGAGGAGGCATCACGTAAGGTTCCAGGGGGCGATCACCAAATGGATGCTCACTCCCAGTGAATATCCGCAGCTTGCGATCCCTGTCCTGCAAGAAAGTATAAAGGGGAAGAGGACGAGAATATGAGATTTCACGCATAAGAAAGTTATTGATGTTCAACATGTACAACATGTATGTGGCATGGAGTCGCATGCATATATGCACATCTTGGTTGCAGTTCTTGATCATAGGCTAGAAATGTTCCAAAGTTTATAAATGCTTCAGAAACCAAGGAGCAATTTAGGGAGAAGAGTTTCCTTCTCTTTCTTACCTTGGTTCTTTGTATCTAAGCAAATGCCCGCTTTGTCTTCTAATAATTAAATTAGTTAAGCTCTAATCTTGTCCATAAAGATAATTGTACCTATAGAATGGGTGGACTTGAGAATTGAACGAGGGCATATGACATGCACATGGGATGAAGTCGAATTTGAATTTGATTGTTGCCAATATTTGCCAGAGAGGGAATCTTATGGTGTGATTCCTTTTTCTTGATTCCTTTTCCTTTAAATTTGAATTGAAGAGAACTATTTTTTTTTTTTTTTTTTTTTTGTGCAACTGTGGTTTACAGTTTGCACTTGGCATATTCTGCAGAACTAACTAGAATTTAATTCTCCCATCATGAAGGCGAACAGTACTTGCTCTTGACAGTTTAATGTTTTTCTTCTTGTATCTGACAATTTATTTATTCTTTGGGGATTTTATCTGGCGAGGTCGATAAAGATTAAATTTCTTTATTTGAACTGGATGCGTGTTGATAATGGGCAAAATTTGAAAATTTTGTTTCGAGTATTTAATTTATTTCATTCATTGTTTTCAGTCAGATTTTATGGTTTTATGCATCAGAAAAAAGTTCACATCTTTATTCAGCATTTTAATGATCTATATTTGTAAGATGATACGTTGGAATTTTAATAGTTTAATTGGACAATATACTCTATGTTATCATTATTTTCAAAAATATGTAGAATATTGCTTGTCTTATTAAATTCTGAGCTTCTTGATCCTACAATTAGATTGATCTTCAATTCATAAGAATTGACTTGATGATCGCCCAATGCCAAATGATCGCCCAAAAAAATAAGAATTTATCTTGAATTAGGGTTTCAGATTTAATTAGGAGTTACGGTTATAATGGTTGCTATTAGTATCCTATAATTTTTTCATACCTGCTCAAGTTGTGAATGTGAATAATATTTCATGTGTTCAATTAAAGCTTATGATTTTCACTAAATTTTAATAGTGAAAACAAATATTATCGTATTCCATAAAGCACAGTATCTCTAATGGGGTTTATGTGAGATGAGATTAATAATCATTTGAGTAAAAACTTAATATGACTAGATAGATTTACTCAAAAGTAGACTATTTAGTAATATATTTTGTTTTACTCTTATTTTGGGTTCACCTAATTATGACCCATTAAGATAGACAGTGGTGCTAGGTTACATAAAAATTTTATGTACTACTCAAATGTGACTATACAATTTTTAGGTAACCTAGTAAGGTAAGATTGACTACACGTTTCAGAAAAATTAGGATAACACTAAACCCAAAAGATAAGAAGTGCATGTAATTGAACCGAACGTGACCAATCTAGTTTTGAGCATGATTTTATCATCAACTGGGTGCATTTTGGACATCCGTTTTGCACTGTCCGTTTCGACAATGGCCAGTCTAAGACAGTGTAGTCTTGAGCATGATTTAAGACTATGTATCCATTTTGGCCGTCCGTTTTGCGCTTACTGATGGATAAGCAAAAAAGTATTCAAAAGACGTTTTTTTGTTCTTAGATACTTGAAAGAATATAGCTCAACTTTAATAGAATGGATCTTCTATTTGAATGTCGTAAGGTTGTATTTGATTGGGAAGGATTCAGGTTCAAATCTCTTCTATAGGATCTCTCTCTCTCTCTCTCTCTCTCTCTCTCTATATATATATATATATATATATATATATATATATATATATATATGGGAAAACGAAATCTACAATGGCCTTGTAAATTGCTATCCATGGATGCCATATGGAGCACCGTAGGGCCATCCTATGGTTGGTCCACTCCGCACACTTTGATCTACACACATTAATTAGTGTAAGGATGAAAAATCAAATGGTTTGAAAAAACATTTACTCATGCAATATGTACATCAAATTCTCTCATTTTTGTAAGGCTGAAATGAAGCTTATTTTGAAGGAATTTGATGCACTTGACTCATGGGGTAAATGGGTTACAAGCTCCTTCATTTTCATCCTAACACTAATTATCATATATACCTCATGACATACGGAGTGGATCATCCATAGGATGGCACCACAGTGCTCCACATGGCATCCATTATAAATAGCAATCTACAAGTCCATTGTAGATTTTGTTTTCCCTATATATATAAAAAGGATATGAGCTTAAGGTCATATAAGCTTATATGAGCTACTCTTTTTTTCTCGAGAAGGATTTGGTTCATTTATAAGTCATTCAAATCGAAGATCCGATCTGTTAAAGTTGATCGACATCATATAGAGTGTTTAAAAACAAAAAATCAAGTGAAATTGACTTTTCTATTTTATGCATCAAGTAGCACAAAATGGACGGTGAAAAGTAGTATGTCGCTAAGATTCATATTTTAGGGCATACAAAATCCTTGATTTGAACTTTAATCATGACCTAAACACTCACAAATCCTTATAGGTAATTGTTATTAGATTTCATAAACTCTACAAAGTTAGAGATGACAACTTGCTATTTTAGTCGTTCTTTTTGTGCATACTCGATGCATTAGTAAAACAACTCACTTTCACTTGTTTAGTTTTGAGGAACTCTAAGTAATGTAGATAAATGTTAACGAACCGGATCTTCAACATTATATATATATATATATAGAGATAGACTTGTATCCTTTCAAAAGGATTTGATCCCGGATCCTTCCCACTCAAATTCAACCCTCCAACATTCGAATACAAGATCCACTCCGTTGAAGTTGATCTATACTATTTCAAGTATTTATAAACCAAAAATCAAGTGTTTTAAATACTTTTTGCCCATCCATCAAGTAGGGGAAAAATGGACGGCCTAAATAGTGAGTTGGTTAGTTTAACGGTGTAGAACATTTGAAATCTAACAAAAATTAGTTTATAGGAGTTTTTAAATGTTTAGATCATAATGAAATGGCCGGATCGAGAATTTGTATGTCTAAAGACATAGATCTAACTAACTCACTACTTTCGGCCGTCCATTTTGCGTCGCTTGATCGATGGGCAAAAAGTATTTAAAACACTTGATTTTGGTTTATAGATACTTGAAATAGTATAGATCAACTTCAACGGAGTGGATCTTGTATTCGAATGTTGGAGGGTTGAATTGAGTGGGAAGGATCCGGGATCAAATCCTTTTGAAAGGATACAAGTCTATATATATATATAATATATATATATATATATATATATATATATATATATATATATATATATATATATATATATATATATATCCTTGACTTTGAGCAAAAAGGATTTGCTCTCAAATTCTTCCCGAATAAGCCAAGTCTATCCCCCCCCCACACACACACACACGCACACGCGCACACATACACGAAAAAAAAACATAGTTGACAAGTGTTACATGTAATCCATTATATCAATTCGAATGTAATCGGGAAAATGTCATATATTAAAGGTTTGGTCTATAATGTCAGCTATTTTGGAATCTCAAATTCCTAAGGGCATAGATAAGACAGTAGAGATTCAATCTTCTTACTGAATGAAGTTCGAGCAAGAAGGTTCAAGAGTTTCTTCTCTCTTTATCAGCACGAGAGTAAAATGGGCAATTGAGTAGAATTACATGGCTTACCCAAGGGGAGGGATCATAAAGTTACGTTTGCTGCTCAGAATCTGGTTCCCTAGCATCAACCCCTAAATTTCTACTAATGTTGCATTATCATCTTGCAACAATCTGAAGGTGTCGATGTCGCTCAGCCACATCGAGGATGATGACATTGGCATCATCATAGACGGTGATGGCAGCAATATTAACGTCCTCAACAGCCAGGGTATAGGAAGGTGAGTAAAGAAAAAATGAGGAAGAGTAGGAGTCTTTCAAGAAGTAAATCTTTTATAAGATTTGCACCAGGTAGAATGTATTATTCCCATCTATCACAGAGGGAAGCACATTTCTTCTGAAGGCAATACGATCTGACAAGAATTCAACATTCTAAAAAAAATGTTTGATAGAGTTCATGCCAAATATGAGAATCTACATAGAAATCCCAGCTTTCCAACTGGATTCCTGTATACTGCATACAGCCTTAGAATATTAAATAAATTGTGGAATCTGGGTGGGGCACGTGACCACCCGGATTATGTTTGTCCTTGAACAATGTGAGGTTGCCCATACTAGATTTTCAGCCTTTAAAGTTTTAAATAATGAAAAATTGAGATCAGAATCTGTACATGGATTTCATTCTATAAGAAAGCAAAGGGTCAAGTGCAAGGGGCGTGCAAACGTATACACACATGCAAGTTGGGGACATGGCAGCGAGTAATGACCTAAAGTAAATATTTGGGATGAGCTCAGCTAAGGAAGAAATCAAAATCAGTCAACAAAAATAAAATGTTAAAGAAAACATAAATGATCATGAATTACCCAAGACTCGTGTTGGATTGAAGTCAACTTCAAATCTCAGACTTCCTTGGGAAAGGGAAGAACTATATTTCTTGACATCTAGACATAACCGAATATAGAACTATGGAAGATCTAAACAGCTGCCCACCAAAAATAAGGCCATTTTTTTTGCTGATTTACTTCATAATCTAAATTTCTAATTAAAACCAATAAATGTTTAAGACGAATATGCATTATAATCCAAATCTAGACACTAGTTTTGATGACTCAAAAGAAAAGACGTTTCTTGAAAGATATTTGATGAAACTAACACGGAAAAATAAATCAAAAATGAAAGGGAAAAGAAGAAGAAACAAGTATGTTTGCTTGAGTTGCCATCACCAATAAACCTAAACTTGTTACCATGGACTGAAGATACACCTTCCTGCATGAAGTTTTGCTTTGAGAAAGAAACGAAGATGATTTCTTGAATCTCAACATCCATCTTAAATTCAAACTAGCCCCCTCTAGCATCAAGGCTGGTTCCTCGCCAGTGCCTTTACTAAATAACTAGATTTTTGGCACATTTATGAGTAAAATCTATACAATTAGAGATTAGATTTTTATCATCTTAATGTATCATAGGAAAATTAAGATAACTCTAAATTAATAGGAAAGTTTGATTATGGTACAGAATATAAAGAAAACTCTCGAGTCTTTTACGTGCTTGATCGGTTAGACTCCTCACTGAAGTTGCATTAATCAAAAGTAATAGGAACTTGTGATGAGTTTAATTCAATAATAAGATGCAAAAGGTTTTCCTAACTACTGATGCCCTCTAATAAAGAACAAACAAAGAATGCATTCTGCAATAAATTTCTTTTAGTATTATGTTTGAACTCTAACACCAGAGAACTACAAGTTCATATGCGGCAGAATGTGTGGTTATAGTGTGAGCTTGGAGAAGATTCTTTGAATAGCACCCACGCAGCAGTAATTTTGCAAATTATCATGTGTTTATTGTGCATTTAGGCAGAAATATAACATTAAAAAAAACTCACATCACGTAGTTTGTTACGGGGAAGCATGCGTAGGACAGCCTTGCGAATAACTTCAGTCGGGTCCTTTGCCAGCTGATCTTTCAAGCTTCTTTCTTTCAGGTGGCCAATATAACTATCAAACATACAACAAGGAACTAAGTAAATCTAATAGCAAAATACTAAGGTCAAGAAAAGATTTTCATTCTTATTTTTTTGACACTTGCCCAGTATGCCAGCGATAAAACTTATCAGTCATTTTCTCCCCGTAACAGCAATGTCTTTTGCATTAAGCACGATGCACATATCTCCGTCTTCACGATATGGTGTATATGTTGGCTTATCCTTGCCTTGAACTACAGTTGCTATCTGAGATGCCAATCTTCCGAGAACCTTACCAAGATGGATTTAAACTATCATTTTATGTTATTTGTAGCATTCCTACAAAATGAATTGAATCAGACTTCCAAAGTGACAAGGTAAAAATAGAAATCACCTGGCCTTTTGCATCAAATACCCGCCAACGCAGGCCGTCTAAATTGATTCTTCTAAGGCCTGCAAGCGCTTTCTGCATAAATTATCAGTATAGTTAATACAAATGCATTGCAATCAATACTGATGATGTGCATCGGAAAAAAAATGGATGTGTCAAGTGATTTTAAGTATAGCTGTAGCAATACAATACAATGTCGTTGGATCATTATATATCTAGAGAGCATAATTTATGATGCTGTGGTAGTAGCGTGTCACTTTGTAGCATATTCTTTATGGGTGTTGTCGCTTCATCGGCTATGCCAACAGGTTGCAGCACCAGCAATAGCAGCCAGAATCTTTTTCTTGGGGTTGCCCATTGTGTGCCTTTTTTTTCCTGGGAGTTGGGGGGATTCCTTGACATCATCGGTTGCTGTTGCCAAGTAGGATATCCGTCTTGTATGCGATCAGAGTTAGAGAGGAAAGAGAAAGGAGTAGATTTCGATCCCTAGAGATCACTTAAAGGGATTTACAGTTTCAGAAAGGGAAAAAAGAAACTCATTGCTGAGAGTTCTCACCCCATCACCATCAACGGGGTGCCATCAGACACTAAGAGAGGATTGAGGGCCGTAGGAGACAGGACCGTAGAAGTAAAGTTGCAATTAATTTGACGGGTGAAAATGAAAATCTTCAGCGGGTAATCGACATATCTAAAAACACCAAATCAAACTAGAAGATCAAAGTAGTACCTTCATATTAAAAGCCTAGTAGCTGAAGCCGCTGCCATTTCTCGATTGCTCCTTTATCCTTGCACTTCGCAAAAATCTTCGACAAAAAGGGGGCGGAAAAAAATCAAACTTTTATCACAAAACCCGTTTCCACGGGGGGGTTGGGGGGGGTTGGGGGGTGGGGGGGAGAGAGAGAGAGAGAGAGAGAGAGCCTCAACTGAAGCTTTCGTGACCCACGAGAATGGCGGAGGGAGGAGGCCAAATGGGCGGAGCAATGGCGAGTGAGGAGAGACGAGGGGGTCAGGCCTCTCTGATGAAGAGGTATTCGGATCTAGGGCTGAAAACGGGTCGGTTCGGATCCGGAATCATGTAAATCCTAACAGAATTCGAATCCGAACCTGATAACAAGGTCGCATTCGGGTTCGCATTCGGGGCTAGATTTCCCTCTGATGAATGAAATCAAGAGAATTAAATCAGAGAAAATTAAGGTTAGGGTTTGCAGTCTTCTTTTTTTTCTTCGGTGAAATTTAATTTCACAATGTAAATTTAACTGTTCACACTTCTAAAAATATAACCATTGATTTCTTATTAGTAATTACCCACAAAGAAAACATAGTCTTCCTTTCATTTTTTTATTAAATTAAATGAAATCTCTTATAAACTATTATCAAATAGCACGCGCATACACACATGCACGCACTCACGCACGCACACATACTAGTAGATAGGTCTGTAGGTAGAGCAGATACAAAAATAAACCAAAGTACAAACAATAAATTGAACCAGAGCGCCCTCCTGTGACAGAATCTGGGGTCATATTTAAAAATTTGCACATATTATCGATTAAAGTTAGACGCATTAATCACACATACAACTGTTATAGAGAGAACGTCTAGATCTTGCAAATTAATCCTCCAAAAAGACTTGTAGGGCATGTTTGTATGCAAGAAAGTTGCTAGAAAAGTGAGGTTTTGGTGGACCTCAATGTCAGTGTTCTCAGCTTTTATAAAAAAACTGTTTATTTGTAAAATTCAGAAAACCAAAAAAGTGACCTGACATCGGCAAAATATCAGCGAAATCCTCATTTTGTTTTCACTATAAAAATTGTGAAAAATGAATAAAAAAACTGACAAGTCATATAGTAAACATTGAGGTTATATATTGAGGTTATATAGTAGGCCCAACAATAAATTGTTTCAAGAAAAGCTTCACAAGTAGGCTCTTCTGTCACCTTTCTAAAACTGTTTTCTACGCTTATATCAAACCCAACTATTTTTAGGGTTCGTCTAGTGACATGTAGACATTATCATGTCGCATCTTTCCTGGAGGCTTCCCTTTGATTATTCTTGGCTATGTCCTTTGAGCGACTCTCTTGCATACCTTCATCCATGGTTACGTTTTAGCAACATACATACAAATCTTTTTTTTTCTAGGAACGAAACGTCTTGATCATATTAGATTCTAAAAATCTTTATAGCTCAAAAACAAAGTGGATATTCAAGCACTTTTTGGTGATTCTACAATGACAAAACTGATAATATAAATATTGAAACTTCTGGACTGGATACTACCAAATCCAATCTCGAGTGATACAAGAAAACATGTTCAGATAACAATTTTTAAAAAAATTTAATTACCCATGCATACCTGCAAAGGATTTTGCAAGAATCAATAATAAATCGAGGAAGATGCAAAGGGTCTACTGTAGCACAGTGAGCTTTCTTCTTATCTATTTATTATTATTTAAAATTCTTTTCTTTTTAAATCATATGTATATTAGTTCTAGTTTGCATACCAATAAAGCATACACTCTCTAATAGAAAAGTACGAGATCTAGGCTCTAGTAATGCATTGGTAGAGTAGAAAGTGTAAGAAAATATTGGCACTAGATGCTCAAATGAAGAGCTTAGCAGAGAGATATGTATGAGGCTTCTTGAAAGCTCACAAAATGCTACTTGGAATGTTAACGATTTTCACTTGTCTGGATTTCTGGGATTAATGGCCTATTTTTTCATGTGAAGAGAAGAGAAGAGAGCATGAAGAGAGGCTGTCTTCTTCCTCTTGTTTTCACATGCTTGGATCAGGGGAAGAACAAAAGAGTTGAGCTGGCTCCTTGTCATTTTTCCTCCCAGGTCTGGAGAGCGAGTGGAGCACAAGGATATAAGCAAGAATATAATTTTTAAATTCCTCTCTCTCTCTCTCTCTCTCTCTCTCTCTCTCACACTGTTCTTCTTCTTCCTCTCTCTCACTTTTTCTCTTCTTCCTTCCTGTTTGTTTCCCACCTCTCTTCCTTCTCTCTTTCAACCCTCCTCTCTCTCATTCTTCCCTCTTCTTCCCTCTTCTTTTTATTCATTTCTCCAAACAGGCCCTTATTTGACGCTTTTGGATTGCGCTCACTTGTGTATGCTACAAATGTGGTAATAAATCGATACTATGATATCAATTGTTACTCTCAGAGTCGACGTTGGATTTTAGAACAGCTTAGAGATGCGCGCTGAAAGCTGAAAAAGACAGACCAATGACTAGATTAGATAACAGAGAAAATTTGCTTCATAGTTTTTGTGTGTCATGGTGTTTGAAGAAAGTCAAACAAACAACAAGGACATTAATGTCTCTAGACATAGATGATGTTTTAAAAGTGACCACTTAGCCACTCAAGCAGACTATGGGGAGGTGGAGGGTAGCCTTACCGCTTTGGCTTTGCTATGCTCGCATTTTCGCCCTATTATTTTATTGACTAGACACCATAATACTCTTGCGTGCTTACCTTTAGTATGAATGAATTATGAACTAATTATCATCTAATCGTATATTTGTACATAGGGGTGCATTAGGATCAGATACGGATCGGATATTCTCTTTATCATATTCATATTTGTACTCAATTTTCGAATACGAATATCAAATACGAGTATTGACGGATGTGAAAAAATATTATCCGTGTCTACTAAAATCGGACATCGAATACAGATAAGATATTAGCAGATCGGATGTGGTTACTAATTGGATATGCAAAAATAGATACGATTACGGATATTTATTATTTTTTATCTCATTTAAAATAATATAAAATGCAATATAATTATGATATTATAGATCAAATAAATAAGAAGAGCAAGAAGCAAGAAACTTCACTCGAAACTAAAATAAAATCATATGCTTACCTCTTTTTCCCACTCAGTTTGGGTTAACACATAATTCAACACCTTTGACACAAAAAACAAGTGGGATCTGAACCGCAAAGATACTCTTGCAACATCCCCGAGGCTGTCGCCATCCCAAGGCCCAAGCCTTAATAGAGAAGAAAGAAGCATGAGAGTCTGAGAGAGGGATTGGATTTAGATTTGTTTGAAGAGTTGAGTATTTGAATTATTGGATATATTAATATACTTGCGGATATTTAAATCCGAATCTAACTTGAAGAATCATATTCGCATCCGTATCCATATTTAATAACGGATTATCCGAATCCGCATACCACTCCGTCGTATGGGAAAAAAATAAAACATCCGAATTCGCATGGCTAACCGATTCAGATGCGGATATCTGATTGTACCCCAAAATTGAGACAATTAGATTATTTCAAAAGAGGGCATATCATGCTTCATCTGGTACAAATTTAAGGCGAATAAAGTTTCACACATTTGTAAGTGTTGGAAATGAATGGGCATCAGCGTTGGATACTCCATTTTTATTTGAAGGTAATCTATGATATGTAGAATTTACAGTAAATTGGAAAGGATTTTATCATTCAACCTTCATTCCCTTTACCCCCAAGAGTAAAAGAGTTTCCCAAGAACATCTAAGAGCACCTCTGATGCCACGTGAATATTTTGTGCTAAATCACTACTGCCCCAAATTGAATAAATATAAAAGTAAAATAGTATCTAAGTAAACATATCAAAAAACACCATATACTATGCCCATTCTATGCTCAAACTATGAGCAAAAGGACCTGAGCATGGATTCGAGAAGGCCAGTTTTTGGTGAGTAAAACCTACCTTATTGGTCATGCAATCTGAGGTCATGAAACCAAGAAGCAACTTCCAATATTTTTCTAGAGTAGAAAGAGTAAAGAAGGGGGGAAATGGTAGATTGATACGTGGGATACGTAAAACCCTAACTCGAAAGAGTTAAAACAGAATGCACCTCAAATTTTACATGTTAATTTAACAAGTGGGTGAAAAGGTGGTTAAAAGGATTTCACACTATAATGAGGTAGGTCAAGTTTGAATACAAAAACATCACTGTCAAATGATCGTACACATATTTTGCATTCTTTTCATTACACTCCTACATTTATCATGTAATAAATCTGCTAATTTCTTTGTCTTAAATGTCTATTTTATAGAAGATAATAATGAAGAGAAAGAGAATTAAACCAAATAAATACTAGTTAAAATCAGATTTAACTGGATCTATTTGGTTAGCTGAGGATGATCCCAGATCTAGTTAGAACAAATCAAGGATTAGGACAAATGTTCAGCTGAAGATCAGAGCAAATCAGAAAGATAACACCAAATGGATACCGGTAAAATTCGGATTTCTATAAATCCATTTGGTTAACTAAAAATCAACCGAGAATAATATCTAATACAGAGGGATAAATGGATAGAGAGAGAGATCAACGGATGAGATGAAGCAAGCTTGACTCGTATTCTGTCTGGATATATTTTAGTATTTGAATCATAACTTTCTCTACCGAATCTCAAATCTGATGATTCAAGATGATACAGAAAGAATATTTAAAGGGTTACAACTCTTATGTTGATCACTGTTTCGAATTCTATCATCTGATAAGCAATATTCAGCAATCAACACGCCAATAAGCTGCAGATTAGAATTCTGGCTAAATCAAGTTTAGAGATAAGGGGAAGATTGAAATTCAAAAATAGCCAACTCTTCCTATCTTCCTACGCTCTCTCTTATTACTATTTTCCTATAAATACATGTATTCATTGAGAGAGAGAGAGAGAGAGAGAGAGAGAGAGGAGACCAGAGGGCTAAAAAGCCAGAAAAAAAGAGTTTTGAGCGTTGTAATGCGAGATTGGAGAGGTCAAGGGCTTTGTATTTGATGCTTATTGAATAAAATTCAGAATTCTTCTTCACGATCTTGCGGCGTTCAATCTAATTTTTTCTTTATTTATTTTTTTATGCTATTCTTTTCTTGCATATTTAATTCCATGAAGTCATCTCTTTTCTTTTATTAGCTTCTTTTGTTTTCAGCATCGCTTGGAGGAGGGAGGCAACAAGGCTACGACAAGAAACAAGTTCACTGGTTCATCTTCCTCTTCCCTTCGTACCAATCTCTTTATTTTTTGTACTTTGGCTATTCAAATCTTCGCTAAAAGGTTAGTATTTCTTTCTTCTTTTGCTTTCTTCATATTTTCATTTTTCTTTTACTTTATTCGTATTTTTGCTTTCTTCCACAAGATCTTTATTTATTTATTTATTTTTTTAAAAATCAAAATTTCAACCTTCATCCAAGGGATTTCTCAACTAGAATAAGATAAAAGTGAGATTTTTAATAACTAAATTTTCAAGAACAAGTCTCTGTGGATTCGATCCTATACTTACCACTACACACTTTATTAAAAAGATTCTAGCAAGTTTAGGTTTTATAACTTGTACGTGATTCAACAACGATGGAGTTTTTCATGAACTGTGAAACGCGAACAGTTTTTTAGCACCGTTGCCGGGGACTTGTG
Source organism: Agave tequilana (assembly GCA_038442645.1). Taxonomy (NCBI): domain Eukaryota; kingdom Viridiplantae; phylum Streptophyta; class Magnoliopsida; order Asparagales; family Asparagaceae; genus Agave; species Agave tequilana. The sequence continues at coordinate 61,992 of JAVJIF010002375.1, read as the reverse complement.
AAAATTTTTGGTTTTGAAAATCAAAATCTAGTCTTTTCTAGTTTAATATTAAAAAATTTAAAAAATAAAAAATTTCAAAAATAAAAAAATTCAGAAAGTTAAATCTTAAAAAAAAAAAAAATTTATTATTTTTCTTCCCATCCCTAAGATTTAATTTCAAAATTTCTTTTGCAGGGATATTGCATGAACAAAGGAAAACTTGCACAACAAGAAGCTTGCTTGCTTATGACATATTGTTTTGCTAAAATAAAAATAAATAAAAACTTCCTTGCTTTTAGTATTTTCTAACTCTACCCATGAATCTCTTGTCAGTGGGGTTTTAGAGGTGCTTATTGATTGAATTTTGTGTTACATTAGTACATACTTGCATAAAAAAATCTTAAGAGCTGCCCCCCTCACATAAGGTCGGGATTTCATCACCCGTTCCTTAGCTCAAAAATCACAACTGCATATAAGTTTTTTCCCCCAAGTTTGAACTAATTTAAAATCAATTAGAACTCAGCCACTAGGATTCCGAGCTCATTTAAGTGGAACTATTTTGAGAACACTCCGGCGAACACTTTCAAGCTCGCGAAAGAGGGCTTTCTTATCTAGAAAGGGTGACTTAGCCTTTGCAGCGGTGCCTGGCCTGGAAGAAGGACCGAGGAATTTTCCTGTCTAAGAAAGGGTGGCTGAATTTAGTAAGTGCCCAGCCTGGGGGGAGAGCCGAATCGCTTGTTTGACGGGTTTAACCGGTAAACCCGCTATCCTTCCAACCAAGTTAGGAGCTGTCTAACTAGGGAGAATTCTATTCTCTTAAGATTAGTGGTTGAAAAAAAACTGATTACCTTTAAATTAAATTCAAGATAAAAAAACACTTGATTGCAATTGATTGGCTGAGTCATCTTGTGTGTAATCTTATCTAGGATTTAGAAAATCTTTCATCAGGGCAGTACCCTGGTTCATGCGAAAGTGGGTTCGTATTAAGGGTCGATTATAATTCATTATTGTTTCTGACCCTACTGCAACAATAGGTGACGCTAATGAAACCAAACAATGACCTTAAAGGATTACATGTATCCTACAAGGTCCACCCCACCTTCCTGTATCACCTTGCCAGCCCTTAAGGCAAATTTTGAGATTAAATTCGGGATGATACAGATGCTTCCAGTTTTTCGGGGATTGGTAAATGAGAACCCATATCAACACGTTAGGGAATTTGAGGATATTTGTGGGACCATGAAGTATCATCAAATGACAGAAGAATCCCTAAAACTTAGGTTATTCCCATTTTCTCTAAAATAAGGAGCCAAATCTTGGCTTCTTTCTCTCCAACCGGGTTCAATTTCTACTTGGGTAGGATTAACCGAAGCCTTCTATAGAAAGTTCTATTCTAAGCAGAAAACTGTTGCCATATGTCAAGCCCTCAACACCTTCCATCAACTACAAGGGGAGACGTTCTTCACATATTTTGAAAGATTCAAGGATCTTTTACCTGAGTGTCCCCATCACGGATTCGAAAAGATCCGTTTGATTCAAATTCTTTACGAAGGGTTAGACTACTCGAATAAGACCATGATTGAATTCCTTTGCAATGGAACATTCACGAGCAAAACGGTCGATGATGCATGGCAATTCTTTGAAGAGGTAGTAAAAAATACTCTAGAATGGGAGCCTGTTAGTATTGATAATAAGCAACTTACCACCTTAACTGCCACTAACAAGGGTGGTATACAAAAGTCAACCCTAATTTTGAGAGTGATGCCAAATTGACATCAGTAGTACGAAGACTTGAAGCATTAGAATTGAGTAAGGTAGCACAATCTTCAGCTTCCGAACCATCCAAGCCAGTGGTGTCTCCCATTTGTGTCCTTTGTGACAGCCAAGACCACTTGGTTGAACAATGCCCCGGGTTGCCAATTATCTGTTGGCCCAAGGTTACAATCACCCGTTTCAGTTGGTTTTGATGATCACAAAACATATAGTATATTTGTACTAATCATGTTGTTTTAGTGTGTTTCAGGGTTCTAATGATTCTAGGAGCATTCTTCCCTAAAGGAAGGTGTTTTGACTCAAGTCACCTCATTTCGGGCTCAAGTATCAAGCTTGCAAGATCATATGAAGAAGCCCACTTGAAGTTCTTGTAGTCCTTTAGAACCAATGTAAGAAATGTAAGAAATAGTTTGTTAAAGTTTGGGTTGTAGAATATTGGCTCTAGGATACACACACACATTTTCAAAATACAGTTTTTAGTTTTGGTCTTTGTTTTTAAGTTCGTGCTTGATTCTTATACATGATTCCAAAATCCTTACAAATTTTATATCTTGTTTACACCATGTATAACTATCTTTTACAACATGATACTTAACTTCATATACCTACAAAATTATCTTCAAAAATTTTCAAAGTTCAAAATTTATTCCCAGTTTTTCTGTTTCAGGCTACTAAACCGGCCGACCGGACCGGTCGACCGGATCATGTGTCCAGGACGTGCACGCTTGTGCACGTCTGTCGGTCGGCCGACCGGTCGCCCGACCTGTAAACCCCAACTCTCTGTTAATTTCGGTCGGTCGACCGACCGACCGACAGTTAATATCTTTGTTTCCTTCTTGAGGACGGTCGACCGGACGGTCGACCCGAGCCCAACGGCTATTTGCCAGCAAGGCGGACGGCCGACCGGACCGGTCGGCCGCCAAGCCTGCTGCTGCCCAACGGCTCTTTCCTCTTTGGTGAATTTCTGAAAATCTGTTTTTGGTCTGTTTTGTGGCAGATTTCTCTGAACTTTAGGGATTATTTCTGATCAAATAAGCTTAAATTAAATGAGTTTTAATCCCTTCCCTCCTTATAATAGATGAGATAGGTCTCTTGCAAAGACACCAAGAAAAATCCCTAGTTTACAAGTTTTTCAAAAGAAAGAAAAAGTTTCAAAGCTCTCAATTCTCTCTTGCATTCTTGGCTTTATTTTCAGTTGTGTTTTCTAGCAAGATCAATTTACAACTGAGCTTTAGTTTTCTCACTACACTTCTAAATTCCCATCCTCATTCTATAAGAAAGTTGTAAAGAGAAAGTGTGTGTAAGAAGTTTGTGATCCTTTTGGTGATCACTTGGCTACTTGTTCCTTCTTCTTGTTCTTGTTGAGATACCTCTTCGGTAGAGATTTGTAAGTGGTGGAGTTCGGTACTCCGGTCTTCGATATACCTTGTAAAGTCCTCGGTGAATAGTGGAAACCCTTCACGGCGGTGAAGGCGGGGAGTAGAGCGGTGGCTCGAACCTCGAAACAAATACTTTGTGTTTGCGATTGATTTTCTCTTTGCTCTCTATTGCTCTTACTTTCTTGCTTGTGTTATTGCTATTCTTTCATACCTTGTGATATATCTTGTGTGCATTTCATTATTGCTTCAAATTCATTGCTTGTTACATTGTCGATCATTACTCATACAACAAGATTGCAATACGCACCTCAAACTCATATCTAGAGGAATCACGAGGAAGGAGTTCAGAACCCTTCATCGGGTATTCGGCTCTTAATCTTGTTTTGAGTGATCGTTGCATCATTCATTCATACTAAAGAAAAAGATTGTTAGATTAGCATATACACCTATTCACCCCCTCCCCTCTAGGTGTTTTCAATTGGTATCAGAGCATAGGTCTCTAGGCTCTTGGCTTAACAACCTTAGAGAGATCCTTTATTTGCTAACCACCACATTCATTTCATACTCTTTCACTTAGTAAAAATGGCCGATGGAATTAAGACCCCCCCAAAGTTTGATGGCCTTAACTTTCCCATATGGAAGGTTAAGATGATCGTTTTCTTGCAATCCCTAGGAAGCCGGGTTGCAAAGGCGGTGACCAAACCATTTAGTGCACCCACCGGTGATGAATCCACTTGGTCCAAAATTGAGACCAAAGAATTTGATGCTAACTCTAGAGCTCACTATGCATTACTTCAAGCACTTAATGATGATGATATTGCTAGAGTAATACATTGCAAATCCGCATTGAAATTTGGTCACATTTGCTTGTTACACATGAGGGGACCTCACAAGTGAAAAGGGCTAAGATAGACCTTCTTCGGTCCCAATATGAGAATTTTTCTATGAATGAAAATGAAACCATAGATGATATGATTACTAGATTTACCAAGATTACTAATGGACTTTCTTCTCTAGGTGATGGTATTGACAACGACCAAAGAGTAAGAAAGACAATCCGGGCTCTTCCTCCTTCATGGGAAGTCAAAGCAACTACCTTGAAGGAACTCAATGACAAAGAGGAGATGGAGCTTATAGGTCTCATTGAGAACCTCAAAACCCATGAGATGGAGAGAAAAGCAAGGGAGGAAATGGCTCCCTCCAAGAAGAAAGCTATTGCCTTCAAGAGTCAATCCTCATACTCCGACGAAGACGATGAAGAAGAAGATGACGAAGAGCTCTCACTTCTTGTTAAGAACGTTCGGAGGATGTATAATAAGGCAAAGTACCAAGGAAGAAGGAGATGGCAAGGAGGTAAAGAAGAAAAGAAGATTATTTGCTTCAATTGCCAAAGACCGGGCCATATTGTGGCGGAATGTCCGGATAAAGTGAAGCCCTCCACCTCCAAGAAGCCTTACAAGAAGAAAGCATTGAAGGCTACATGGGATTCCGAAAGTGAATCCGAGGAGGAAGTTGACACCGCCAACATGTGCTTCATGGCTAATGAAGGCACAAGCAAGGTAACCCCTTCCACATCTTTTGATTGTGAGTTTTCCATGGATGAACTAGGAGAAGCATTTGTAGAACTCTCACATAATTATGATTCTCTTAAGAAAAAATATTTAAAAATGAAAAAGAAAAATGAGTCTCTTAATCATCATGTTTTTACTCTTACTAAAGAAAAAGATGAATTATCTTCTACTTTAGTTTCCACCCAAAAAGATTTTGATAACTATAAGATTTCTTGTAAAGGTAAGTTTCCACAAGTTAATGAAAATGAGATTTTCGTGCTAAAAGAGAAAATTGATTCTTTAGGAGTAGTTTTGAAAAAGTGTGAATTTGATAAGAATAGACTTGAGGCTTTGTTTCCTAAGAAACAAGCCTCTAAGAAACAATCTCATGCTCATGCTCATGCTCATGCTCATGCTCATGCTCATGTTAATACCTCACAACCTTTACATCATGCCAAACCCCCCAAACATGCTCACACTTCACACACACACCATGCATTCACGTATGGTAAAGTGTTTTCATGTTCATATTATGGTCGTAAAGGTCACTTAGTTAAGTTTTGCTATGATAGACTTAATGCATCTCATCATAATGTTTGGGTTCGAAACACTAACTTTCAAGGACCCAAGAAAATTTGGGTACCAAAGTCAATGAATTTGCTAAATGATGTAGGTACTTTCCAAGGCGCAACGACGTAAAGGGTTGTGGTATCTTGATAGTGGTTGCTCAAGACACATGACTTGGGATATCAACAACTTTGTAACTCTATCAAGATACCATGAAGGTGGCACCGTCACCTTCGGAGATGATGCTAAGGGTAAAATCATCGGTATTGGTAATGTTAAACTTGGTACATCCCCTTTAATAGAAAATGTTGTTTTAGTTGATGGACTCAAACATAATCTCTTGAGTATTAGTCAACTTTGTGATAAAGGTTTTGATGTTGTTTTTGATAACATAGCTTGTAGAGTTTTTGATAGACAATCTAACACATGTATATTTTCCGGTTTTCGTGAAAGCAATATGTACATGATTGACTTGTCTAATATGTCTTGCAACATTACTTGTTTGAAAGCCCTCGATGATGACTCTGGTTATGACATAGAAGATTAGACCACATTTCTTTTGACCATCTATCTAGGTTAAACAATAAGGAAATGGTGAAGGGTATTCTTTACTTGAATTTTAAAAAGGACCGCGTTTGCGACGCGTGCCAACTTGGGAAACAAACCAAGTCCTCTTTCAAGTCAATTAAGGATATCTTAACATCACGTCCCTTGGAGTTGATCCATATGGATTTGTTTGGTCCTACTCAAACCAAAAGTCTAAGTGGGAATCGTTTTGCATTTATTTTGGTTGATGATTTTCGCGTTTTACATGGGTTTCTTTTTAGAGCACAAAAATCAAGCCTTTTCACATTTTCAAGCCTTTAAGAAAAGAGTTGAAAAGGAAAAAAATCTTCAATTTTAAGAATAAGAAGTGATAGAGGAGGTGAATTCATTCATCTACCCTTTATCACTTTTTGTGAAGAACATGGAATTAAGCATGAACTATCTTGTCCTAGAACTCCACAACAAAATGGAGTAGTTGAACGGAAAAATCGGACATTACAAGAGATGGCTAGGACAATGATTAGTGAATACGGTCTCCCACATTATTTGTGGGCCGAGGCCGTTAATACATCATGCTACATATCAAATCGTGTTTTCTTATGCAAAAATACTTCAAAAACATCTTTTGAGATTTATTTTTCTAGAAAGCCAAATGTTTCATACTTTAAAGTTTTGGATGCAAATGTTTTGTTTTAAATACAAAAGACAATTTGGGAAAATTTGATGCTAGGTCTTATGAAGCAATCTTTGTAGGTTACTCAAATACTAGTAAAACTTATAGAGTTTTCAATAAGTCATCTTTAACTATTGAAGAGTCTATACATGTAAAATTTGAGGAATCTAATGTGTTTGTTAAGAATGTTGTAGAAATAGATTCTTTGCATGAAGACATGGAGAAAGTCACTTTGAAGGACTCGCCTACTATTGAAGACATGCCAAAGGATGATGAAAGAAGTGCAACTAAGGATCAAGAGGCTCATGGAAATGAAATTCAAAGAATTGAAGTAGAGCCTACTCAACAACTTCCAAAGGATTGGAGATACAATCCACATCATCCCAAGGACCTTGTTTTAGGTGAAGTATCTCAAGGGGTAACTACTCGTTCTCAACTTCATGATTTTTGTGGGCACTATGCTTTTATTTCTCATGTTGAACCCAAAAGCGTCCTCGAAGCCGAGGCCGACTCATATTGGTTGCTAGCCATGCAAGAGGAACTCAATCAATTTGAGCGCAACCAAGTTTGGCACCTTGTTCTTAGGCCCCACGATAGACCAACAATTGGTACTAAGTGGATCTTTAAGAACAAGTTGGATGAGTCGGGTAACGTTGTTAGGAGTAAAGCTAGGTTAGTTGCCCAAGGTTACACTCAAATCGAAGGTATCGATTTTGATGAAACCTTTGCACCCGTAGCACGGCTTGAAGCCATACGGATGACACTTGCATTTGCATCATATAAAGATTTTAAGTTGTTTCAAATGGATGTTAAAAGTGCCTTCTTAAATGGTTTTATTGAAGAGGAGGTGTATGTTGAACAACCCCCCGGGTTTGTTGATCCTACACATCCGGATTTTGTTTTAAATTAGACAAGGCTCTTTATGGTTTAAAACAAGCCCCTAGGGCTTGGTATGAAAGACTTTCTTCATTTTTAATTTCAAATGATTTTAAGAAAGGAAAAATTGATACTACTTTGTTTACAAAACATATAGAAAATGATATTCTTATTGTGCAAATTTATGTGGATGATATCGTTTTTGATTCTACTAATGAAACCCTTTGCCAAGCTTTTGAATCATGCATGAAGGAAGAATTCGAAATGTCTATGATGGGTGAGCTCAACTATTTCCTTGGTCTCCAATCAAGCAAAGAAAGGATGGGATCTTCATCAATCAAGCCAAGTACACAAAGGAACTTATCAAGAGATTCGGGCTTGAAGGAGCTAGAACTAGCAAAACTCTCATGGCAACAACCACCAAGCTTGACAAGGATGAACAAGGTAAAAGTATAGACATTAAGCTTTATCGTAGCATGATTGGTACTTTATTGTATTTGACGGCTAGTAGGCCCGGATATTATGTTTTGTGTATGTCTTTGTGCTCGTTTTCAATCATGTCCTAAGGAGTCTCATTTAGTAGCGGTAAAACGCATTATTAGATACCTTAAGGGCACAATTGAAATGGGTTTGTGGTATCCGAAAACCGGACTTTTTGAAATGAAGAGTTTTTCGGATGCCGACAATGCGAGTGTAGGGTAGATAGGAAGAGTACAAGTGGAACATGTCAATTTCTTGGTAATTGTCTTGTTTCTTGGTCTTCCAAAAAGCAAAATTCGGTAGCCCTTTCAACCGCTGAGGCGGAGTATGTTGCAGCCGGAGCTTGTTGTGCACAAGTTCTTAGGATGAAACATACTCTCCTTGACTATGATTTGCATTTTGATCATATTAAAATATTTTGTGATAATACTAGTACTATTCATATGACTAAAAATGCAAATCAACATAGTAAAACTAAGCACATTGACATTAGATATCACTTTCTTAGAGATCATTATAAGAAAGGTGATATTGATATTGATTATGTTTCTACCGATTTTCAACTTGCCGATATTTTTACAAAACCTCTAGACTATGCTAGATTTTCATTTATTTGTGGTGAGTTGAATGTTTGTATTATAGATTCTTGGAAGAAAAATTTCTTATTTTGTTTACCCTTTTTGATGTATGACAAAAAGGGGGAGAAAAAGTTTAGTTTATTAGTTTAGTTTATTTTAACTTTAGAGTTTTATGCACTTTGGATTTTGTTTTTGTGCATTGTGTTTTATGCTTTATGTATATAGCCATTCATTTTTATACATAGTCATCTTTTATACATAGCATATTTTGAGGGGAGCTTCCATGCTCCTTTCCATGTTTAAAATAACTATATGTTTTGTCATCATCAAAAAGGGGGAGATTGTTGGCCCAAGGTTACAATCACCCGTTTTAGTGTGTTTGATGATCACAAAACATATATAGTTATTTGTACTAATCATGTTTGTTGTTTTAGTGTGTTTCAGGGTTCTAATGATTCTAGGAGCAATCTTCCCTAAAGGAAGGTGTTTTGACTCAAGTCACCTCATTTCGGGCTCAAGTATCAAGCTTGCAAGATCATATGAAGAAGCCCACTTGAAGTTCTTGTAGTCCTTTAGAACCAATGTAAGAAATGTAAGAAATAGTTTGTTAAAGTTTGGGGTTGTAGAATATTAGCTCTAGGATACACACACATTTTCAAAATACAGTTTTTAGTTTTGGTATTTGTTTTTAAGTTCGTGCCTTGATTTATACATGATTCCAAAATCCTTACAAATTTTATATCTTGTTTACACCATGTATAACTATCTTTTACAACATAATACTTAACTTCATATACCTACAAAATTATCTTCAAAAATTTTCAAAGTTCAAAATTTCTTCCCAGTTTTTCTGTTTCAGGCTAAACCGGCCGACCGGACCGGTCGACCGGATCATGTGTCCAGGACGTGCACGCTTGTGCACGTCTGTCGGTCGGCCGACCGGTCGCCCGACCTGTAAACCCCAACTCTCTGTTAATTTCGGTCGGCCGACCGACCGACCCGACAGTTAATATCTTTGTTTCCTTCTTGAGGACGGTCGACCGGACGGTCGACGGCTATTTGCCAGCAAGGCGGACGGCCGACCGGACCGGTCGGCCGCCAAGCCTGCTGCTGCCCAACGGCTTTCCTCTTTGGTGAATTTCTGAAAATCTGTTTTTGGTCTGTTTTGTGGCAGATTTTCTCTGAACTTTAGGGATTATTTTCTGATCAAATAAGCTTAAATTAAATGAGTTTTTAATCCCTTCCTCTCCCTATAAATAGATGAGATAGGTCTCTTGCAAAGACACCAAGAAAAATCCCTAGTTTACAAGTTTTCAAAAGAAAGAAAAAGTTTCAAAGCTCTCAATTCTCTCTTGCATTCTTGGCTTTGTTTTCAGTTGTGTTTTCTAGCAAGATCAATTTACAACTGAGCTTTAGGTTTCTCACTACACTTCTAGAGCCAAAATTCCCATCCTCATTCTATAAGAAAGTTGTAAAGAGAAAGTGTGTAAGAAGTTTGTGATCCTTTTGGTGATCACTTGGCTACTTGTTCCTTCTTCTTGTTCTTGTTGAGATACCTCTTCGGTAGAGATTTGTAAGTGGTGGAGTTCGGTACTCCAGTCTTCGATATACCTTGTAAAGTCCTCGGTGGATAGTGGAAACCCTTCACGGCGGTGAAGGCGGGGAGTAGAGCGGTGACTCGAACCTCGAAACAAATACTTTGTGTTTGCGATTGATTTTCTCTTTACTCTCTATTGCTCTTACTTTCTTGCTTGTGTTATTGCTATTCTTTCATACCTTGTGATATATCTTGTGTGCATTTCATTATTGCTTCAAATTCATTGCTTGTTACATTGTCGATCATTACTCATACAACAAGATTGCAATACGCACCTCAAACTCATATCTAGAGGAATCACGAGGAAGGAGTTCAGAACCCTTCACCGGATATTGGCTCTTAGTCTTGTTTTGAGTGATCGTTGCATCATTCATTCATACTAAAGAAAAAGATTGTTAGATTAGCATATACACCTATTCACCCCCTCCCCTCTAGGTGTTTTCAATTGGTATCAGAGCATAGGTCTCTAGGCTCTTGGCTTAACAACCTTAGAGAGATCCTTTATTTGCTAACCACCACATTCATTTCATACTCTTTCACTTAGTAAAAATGGCCGATGGAATTAAGACCCCCCCAAAGTTTGATGGCCTTAACTTTCCCATATGGAAGGTTAAGATGATCGTTTTCTTGCAATCCCTAGGAAGCCGGGTTGCAAAGGCGGTGACCAAACCATTTAGTGCACCCACCGGTGATGAATCCACTTGGTCCAAAATTGAGACCAAAGAATTTGATGCTAACTCTAGAGCTCACTATGCATTACTTCAAGCACTTAATGATGATGATATTGCTAGAGTAATACATTGCAAATCCGCATTTGAAATTTGGTCACATTTGCTTGTTACACATGAGGGGACCTCACAAGTGAAGAGGGCTAAGATAGACCTTCTTCGGTCCCAATATGAGAATTTTTCTATGAATGAAAATGAAACCATAGATGATATGATTACTAGATTTACCAAGATTACTAATGGACTTTCTTCTCTAGGTGATGGTATTGACAACAACCAAAGAGTAAGAAAGATCATCCGGGCTCTTCCTCCTTCATGGGAAGTCAAAGCAACTACCTTGAAGGAACTCAATGACAAAGAGGAGATGGAGCTTATAGGTCTCATTGGGAACCTCAAAACCCATGAGATGGAGAGAAAAGCAAGGGAGGAAATGGCTCCCTCCAAGAAGAAAGCTATTGCCTTCAAGAGTCAATCCTCATACTCCGACGAAGACGATGAAGAAGAAGATGACGAAGAGCTCTCACTTCTTGTTAAGAACGTTCGGAGGATGTATAATAAGGCAAAGTACCAAGGAAGAAGGAGATGGCAAGGAGGTAAAGAGAAAAGAAGATTATTTGCTTCAATTGCCAAAGACCGGGCCATATTGTGGCGGAATGTCCGGATAAAGTGAAGCCCTCCACCTCCAAGAAGCCTTACAAGAAGAAAGCATTGAAGGCTACATGGGATTCCGAAAGTGAATCCGAGGAGGAAGTTGACACCGCCAACATGTGCTTCATGGCTAATGAAGGCACAAGCAAGGTAACCCCTTCCACATCTTTTGATTGTGAGCTTTCCATGGATGAACTAGGAGAAGCATTTGTAGAACTCTCACATAATTATGATTCTCTTAAGAAAAAATATTTAAAAATGAAAAAGGAAAATGAGTCTCTTAATCATCATGTTTTTACTCTTACTAAAGAAAAAGATGAATTATCTCTACTTTAGTTTCCACCCAAATAGATTTTGATAACTATAAGATTTCTTTCAAAGGTAAGTTTCCACAAGTTAATGAAAATGAGATTTTCATGCTAAAAGAGAAAATTGATTCTTTAGGAGTAGTTTTGAAAAAGTGTGAATTTGATAAGAATAGACTTGAGGCTTTGTTTCCTAAGAAACAAGCCTCTAAGAAACAATCTCATGCTCATGCTCATGCTCATGCTCATGCTCATGCTCATGCTCATGTTAATACCTCACAACCTTACATCATGCCAAACCCCCAAACATGCTCACACTTCACACACACACCATGCATTCACGTATGGTAAAGTGTTTTCATGTTCATATTGTGGTCGTAAAGGTCACTTAGTTAAGTTTTGCTATGATAGACTTAATGCATCTCATCATAATGTTTGGGTTCGAAACACTAACTTTCAAGGACCTAAGAAAATTTGGGTACCAAAGTCAATGAATTTGCTAATAATGTAGGTACTTTCCAAGGCGCAACGACGTAAAGGGTTGTGGTATCTTGATAGTGGTTGCTCAAGACACATGACTTGGGATATCAACAACTTTGTAACTCTATCAAGATACCATGAAGGTGGCACCGTCACCTTCGGAGATGATGCTAAGGGTAAAATCATCGGTATTGGTAATGTTAAACTTAGTACACCCTTTAATAGAAAATGTTGTTTTAGTTGATGGACTCAAACATAATCTCTTGAGTATTAGTCAACTTTGTGATAAAGGTTTTGATGTTGTGTTTTTGATAACATAGCTTGTAGAGTTTTTGATAGACAATCTAACACATGTATATTTTCCGATTTTCGTGAAAGCAATATGTACATGATTGACTTGTCTAATATGTCTTGCAACATTACTTGTTTGAAAGCCCTCGATGATGACTCTTGGTTATGGCATAGAAGATTAGGCCACATTTCTTTTGACCATCTATCTAGGTTAAACAATAAGGAAATGGTGAAGGGTATTCCTTACTTGAACTTTAAAAAGGACCGCGTTTGCGACGCGTGCCAACTTGGGAAACAAACCAAGTCCTCTTTCAAGTCAATTAAGGATATCTTAACATCACGTCCGTTGGAGTTGATCCATATGGATTTGTTTGGTCCTACTCAAACCAAAAGTCTAAGTGGGAATCGTTTTACATTGTTTTGGTTGATGACTTTTCGCGTTTTACATGGGTTTCTTTTTAGAGCACAAAAATCAAGCCTTTTCACATTTTCAAGCCTTTAAGAAAAGAGTTGAAAAGGAAAAAGAATCTTCAATTTTAAGAATAAGAAGTGATAGAGGAGGTGAATTCATTCACCTACCCTTTATCACTTTTTGTGAAGAACATGGAATTAAGCATGAACTATCTTGTCCTAGAACTCCACAACAAAATGGAGTAGTTGAACGGAAAAATCGGACATTACAAGAGATGGCTAGGACAATGATTAGTGAATACGGTCTCCCATATTATTTGTGGGCCGAGACCGTTAATACATCATGCTACATATCAAATCGTATTTTCTTATGCAAAAATACTTCAAAAACATCTTTTGAGATTTATTTTTCTAGAAAGCCAAATGTTTCATACTTTAAAGTTTTTGGATGCAAATGTTTTGTTTTAAATACAAAAGACAATTTGGGGAAAATTGATGCTAGGTCTTATGAAGCAATCTTTGTAGGTTACTCAAATACTAGTAAAGCTTATAGAGTTTTCAATAAGTCATCTTTAACTATTGAAGAGTCTATACATGTAAAATTGAGGAATCTAATGTGTTTGTTAAGAATGTTGTAGAAATAGATTCTTTGCATGAAGACATGGAGAAAGTCACTTTGAAGGACTCGCCTACTATTGAAGACATGCCAAAGGATGATGAAGGAAGTGCAACTAAGGATCAAGAGGCTCATGGAAATGAAATTCAAAGAATTGAAGTAGAGCCTACTCAACAACTTCCAAAGGATTGAAGATACAATCCACATCATCCCAAGGACCTTGTTTTAGGTGAAGTATCTCAAGGGGTAACTACTCGTTCTCAACTTCATGATTTTTGTGGGCACTATGCTTTTATTTCTCATATTGAACCCAAAAGCGTCCTCGAAGCCGAGGCCGACTCATATTGGTTGCTAGCCATGCAAGAGGAACTCAATCAATTTGAGCGCAACCAAGTTTGACACCTTGTTCCTAGGCCCCACGATAGACCAACAATTGGTACTAAGTGGATCTTTAAGAACAAGTTGGATGAGTCGGGTAACATTGTTAGGAATAAAGCTAGGTTAGTTGCCCAAGGTTACACTCAAATCGAAGGTATCGATTTTGATGAAACCTTTGCACCCGTAGCACGGCTTGAAGCCATACGGATGACACTTGCATTTGCATCATATAAAGATTTTAAGTTGTTTCAAATGGATGTTAAAAGTGCCTTCTTAAATGGTTTTATTGAAGAGGAGGTGTATGTTGAACAACCCCGGGTTTGTTGATCCTACACATCCGGATTTTGTTTTTACAATTAGACAAGGCTTTAAAACAAGCCCTAGGGCTTGGTATGAAAGACTTTCTTCATTTTTAATTTCAAATGGTTTTAAGAAAGAAAAAATTCATACTACTTTGTTTACAAAACATATAGAAAATGATATTCTATTGTGCAAATTTATGTGGATGATATCGTTTTTGATTCTACTAATGAAACCCTTGCCAAGCTTTTGAATCATGCATGAAGGAAGAATTCGAAATGTCTATGATGGGTGAGCTCAACTATTTCCTTGGTCTCCAAATCAAGCAAAGAAAGGATGGGATCTTCATCAATCAAGCCAAGTACACAAAGGAACTTATCAAGAGATTCGGGCTTGAAGGAGTTAGAACTAGCAAAACTCTCATGGCAACAACCACAAGCTTGACAAGGATGAACAAGGTAAAATTATAGACATTAAGCTTTATCGTAGCATGATTGGTAGTTTATTGTATTTGATGGCTAGTAGGCCCGGATATTATGTTTTGTGTATGTCTTTGTGCTCGTTTTCAATCATGTCCTAAGGGAGTCTCATTTAGTAGCGGTAAAACGCATTATTAGATACTTAAGGGCACAATTGAAATGGGTTTGTGGTATCCGAAAATCGGACTTTTTGAAATGAAGAGTTTTTCGGATGCCGACTATGCGGGTTGTAGGGTAGATAGGAAGAGTACAAGTGGAACATGTCAATTTCTTGGTAATTGTCTTGTTTCTTGGTCTTCCAAAAAGCAAAATTCGGTAGCCTTTTCAACCGCTGAGGCGGAGTATGTTGCAGCCGGAGCTTGTTGTGCACAAGTTTTTTGGATGAAACATACTCTCCTTGACTATGATTTGCATTTTGATCATATTAAAATATTTGTGTTAATACTAGTACTATTCATATGACTAAAAATGCAAATCAACATAGTAAAACTAAGCACATTGACATTAGATATCACTTTCTTAGAGATCATTATAAGAAAGGTGATATTGATATTGATTATGTTTCTACCGATTTTCAACTTGCCGATATTTTTACAAACCTCTAGACTATGCTAGATTTTCATTTATTTGTGGTGAGTTGAATGTTTGTATTATAGATTCTTGAAAGAAAAATTTCTTATTTTGTTTACCCTTTTTGATGTATGACAAAAAGGGGGAGAAAAAGTTTAGTTTATTTTAACTTTAGAGTTTTATGCACTTTGGATTTTGTTTTTGTGCATTGTGTTTTATGCTTTATGTATATAGCCATTCATTTTTATACATAGTCATTCTTTCATACATAGCATATTTTGAGGGGGAGCTTCCATGCTCCTTTCCCATGTTTAAAATAACTATATGTTTTGTCATCATCAAAAAGGGGGAGATTGTTAGCCCAAGGTTACAATCACCCGTTTTAGTGTGTTTTGATGATCACAAAACATATATAGTTATTTGTACTAATCATGTTTGTTGTTTTAGTGTGTTTCAGGGTTCTAATGATTCTAGGAGCATTCTTCCCTAAAGGAGGTGTTTTGACTCAAGTCACCTCATTTCGGGCTCAAGTATCAAGCTTGCAAGATCATATGAAGAAGCCCACTTGAAGTTCTTGTAGTCCTTTAGAACCATGTAAAATGTAAGAAATAGTTTGTTAAAGTTTGGGGTTGTAGAATATTGGCTCTAGGATACACACACACATTTTCAGAATACAGTTTTTAGTTTTGGTATTTGTTTTTAAGTTCGTGCCTTGATTCTTATACATGATTCCAAAATCCTTACAATTTTATATCTTGTTTACACCATGTATAACTATCTTTTACAACATGATACTTAACTTCATATACCTACAAAATTATCTTCAAAAATTTTCAAAGTTCAAAATTTCTTCCCAGTTTTTTGTTTCAGGCTAAACCGGTCGACCGGACCGATCGACGGATCATGTGTCCAGGACGTGCACGCTTGTGCACGTCTGTCGGTCGGCCGACCGACGGTCGCCCGACCTGTAAACCCCAACTCTCTGTTAATTTCGGTCGGCCGACCGACAGTTATTATCTTTGTTTCCTTCTTGAGGACGGTCGACCGGACGGTCGACCCGAGCCCAACGGCTATTTGCCAGCAAGGCGGACGGCCGACCGGACCGGTCGGCCGCCAAGCCTACTGCTGCCCAACGGCTCTTTCCTCTTTGGTGAATTTCTGAAAATCTGTTTTGGTCTGTTTTGTGGCAGATTTTCTCTGAACTTTAGGGATTATTTTCTGATCAAATAAGCTTAAATTAAATGAGTTTTTAATCCCTTCCTCTCCCTATAAATAGATGAGATAGGTCTCTTGCAAAGACACCAAGAAAAATCCCTAGTTTACAAGTTTTCAAAAGAATGAAAAAGTTTCAAAGCTCTCAATTCTCTCTTGCATTCTTGGCTTTGTTTTCAGTTGTGTTTTCTAGCAAGATCAATTTACAACTGAGCTTTAGTTTTCTCACTACACTTCTAGAGCCAAAATTCCCATCCTCATTTTATAAGGAAGTTGTAAAGAGAAAGTTTGTAAGAAGTTTGTGATCCTTTTGGTGATCACTTGGCTACTTGTTCCTTCTTCTTGTTCTTGTTGAGATACCTCTTCGGTAGAGGTTTGTAAGTGGTGGAGTTCGGTACTCCGGTCTTCGGTAGACCTTGTAAAGTCCTCGGTGGATAGTGGAAACCCTTCACGGCGGTGAAGGCGGGGAGTATAGCGATGGCTCGAACCTCGAAACAAATACTTTGTGTTTACGATTGATTTTCTCTTTGCTCTCTATTGCTTTTACTTTCTTGCTTGTGTTATTGCTATTCTTTCATACCTTGTGATATATCTTGCGTGCATTTCATTATTGCTTCAAATTCATTGCTTGTTACATTGTCGATCATTACTCATACAACAAGATTGCAATACGCACCTCAAACTCATATCTAGAGGAATCACGAGGAAGGAGTTCAGAACCCTTCACCGGGTATTCGGCTCTTAGTCTTGTTTTGAGTGATCGTTGCATCATTCATTCATACTAAAGAAAAAGATTGTTAGATTAGCATATACACCTATTCACCCCCCTAGGTGTTTTCATTATCAAAGCGAAGCAAGCAAATGTACTCAATACATTTCGCAAGCCCAATCCCAACAATAACCCATCTAGTGAAATATACAATGCGGGTGGCGGAATCATCCCAACCTTTCATGGAAGTCTCCTCAAGGATAAGGATATGGTGGATCATCATCATTTCAAGGACCATCTTCTAATAATCAATTTCACAAGGGAAATCAATTCAATACAATACCATCTGTTCCTCCACATGTCCCTCTCAAAGAAAACCATCTTTAGAGGACACTCTCCAACAATTCATGCAGAGCCAACTAATAACTAATCAAACTCAAGCCCAAATGTGTCACAATCAGGATCAGACGATAGCCAGGCTCGAGGTTCAGATAGAACAGTTAGCTGCAACTGTTCGGCAGAGAGAGAAAGGACATTTTTCTAGGGAGAGAGAGAAAGGACATTTTTCTAGTCAAACTGTGTCCAACCCGAGAGGACAACCTGCTCCTCAAAATACTCCAACAGGCCAGTTTGAAATTAGTTCTGATTCAAACCGTCAAGTCCAAGCCATCCACACTTTACAGTCAGGCAAGAGAGTGGACAACCAAGTCCAAGATCCACCAAACAATCCTAATATTGTAAAAGAAAAAGAAAAAAAGGAACCAAAGGAGTCAACAAAGAAAGATGATCAAGTTATTATTGACAATCAAGATAAATCTTTTGTGCCCAAAGCCCCATTTCCTCAACGTCTTCAACCAACTAGGAAGAAAAATCACTGTGAGGGAATTTGAAAGTTTTCAAAAACGTCCAAATCAACATTCCCTTCTTGGATGCCATTAATCAGATACCTTCATATGCTAAATTTCTAAAAGACCTAATCACGGTCAAGAGGAAAAGTTTTGTGCCTCATGAAGCTGCATTTGCTACACAAGCATCACGTCTCATCCAGCAACCCATTGCACCCAAATATGAGATTCCAGGGAGTCCAACTATTTCTGTTAGGATAGGAGATCAGGTTATGGATCGGTGTCTACTAGATTTAGGGGCAAGTGTAAACCTTTTACCCTATTTTGTGTACAAACAATTAGGTTTATGGGAGTTACAACCCGCTAACCTTACATTGCTTTTAGCAGATAGGTCAGTTAAGGTCCCCAAGGGAATTATTGAGGATGTTATTTTGAAGGTTGACGAACTCTATTTTCCTGCTGACTTTGTGGTCTTAGACACTGAACTAGTTAGAGATCAAAGCAATCACTCCCCTGTGATTTTAGGGAGACCATTCCTTACTATCGCTGATGCTGTTATTAGATGTAGGAATGGAGTCATGACCTTGTCATTTGGGAATATGACAGTTGAGCTAAACGTTTTCCATACTAGTTCCCAACCACATGTAATGGACGATCATGAGGAGGTCAACATGATTGATGTGTCAGTCAATCACACCTTTGAGGAGTCTTGCTATGAAAACCCCTTGGAGAAATGCTTGGCCCATTTTGGAATGAATTTTGATATTGAGGAGTCTATAGAAGAGGTGAACGCATTGTTGGATTCTGTCCCCATCATGGACACCAACCTATGGAGACCTAAGGTAGAACTCTCACCATTGTCAACATCTGTTCCTGTTCCATCAATCGTTGAGCCTCCCAAGTTCGAGCTCAAACCTTTACCTGACACATTGAAGTATGCCTTCCTAGGTGAGTCAGAAACCTTGCCTGTACTCATAATCTCATTTAGATAAGGACCAAGAAGAAAAGTTGCTAGATATTCTTGAGGAACATAAGGAAGCCATAGGATGGATCATAGTAAACATCAAGGGAATTAGCCCCTCTGTGATAATGCACCAAATTCATCTTGAAGAGAATGCCAAGACCTCGAGAGAACCACAGAGGCATTTAAACCCTGTTTTGAAAGAGGTGGTGAGAGCGGAGATAATAAAATTATTAGATGCGGGTATCATTTACCCTATCTCTGATAGTCAGTGGGTTAGTCCAATACAAGTTGTACCCAAAAAGTCAGGAGTCACAGTTGTTACTAATGAGAACAATGAGTTGGTTCCAACTCATGTTCAAACTGGTTGGCGAGTGTGCATAGACTATAGAAAACTCAACTCGATGACTAGGAAAGATCATTTTCCATTGCCTTTCATCGAACAAATGTTAAAACGTATCGCCGGTCACGCTTACTATTCCTTCCTCGATGGTTATTCAGGATATAACCAAATCCACATTGCTCGTGAGGACCAAGAGAAAACGACATTCACATGTCCGTTTGGCACATTTGCATATCGTCGCATGCCCTTTGAGCTATGCAATGCACGGCTACTTTTCAGCGGTGTATGTTGAGCATCTTTTCAGATATGGTTGAGCGATTTCTAGAGGTTTTCATGGATGACTTCTCTGTCTTTGGGTCAACTTTTGATGAGGATTTATATCATCTATCATTAGTATTGATAAGGTGCAAGGAGAAGAACCTAGTTCTTAATTGGAAAATATGCTATTTCATGGTGAAATCCAAAATTGTCTTAGGACACATTATTTTTGATAGAGGTATAGAGGTTGATAAAGCTAAGGTAGAGCTAATCACCAAATTACCACCTCCTATAACTGTTCGGGAGGTGCGATCTTTTCTAGGCCATGCTGGATTTTACCGCCGCTTTATCAAAGATTTTTCCAAAATCTCCAAACCTCTTTGTGATCTTCTAGCAAAGAATGTTCCTTTTGAATTCACCCCTTCTTGTTTGGAAGCCTTTGAAAGGCTAAAGACCGAGTTAACCACGACACCCATCATCCGACCACCTGATTGGAATCTCCCATTTGGGGTGATGTGTGACGCTTCCGACTATGCTGTAGGGGTTGTCCTAGGCCAACGAGTGGATAAACTTCCTCATGTTATTGCTATGCCAGTAAGACTCTTAACGATGCCCAACTGAATTATTCCACCACTGAAAAAGAATTGTTGGCAGTTGTTTTCGCTCTTGACAAATTCCGTTCATACCTTATAGGTTCTAAGATCCTAATCTACACCGATCATGCATTTTTAAAGTACCTTCTCACAAAAAAAGATGCTAAAGCCCGTTTAATCCGTTAGATCTTACTCCTACAGGAATTCGACTTACAAATTCATGATAAAAAGGGAGCTGAGAATGTTGTAGCAGATCATTTGTCTAGGATTGTGGTCGAATCTGTGTCCGACTCACTGCCTGTCCTTAAGACATTTCCTGATGAGCAGTTAAAGTCTGTCTCCTCTTCAATTGTTCCGTGGTAAGCTGACATTGTGAATTATCTTGTCACGGAATAGATGCCCGATTCATGAATCAAGCAAGAACGATTGTGTTTCTTAGTTAGGATCAAATGGTTCTTCTGAGATGAACCATACTTGTTCAAGTACTGTCCCGATCAGATCATTCGACGCTGCGTTCCTGACTCAGAATTTAGGAGCATCCTTTCATTTTGTCATGACCGAACCTGTGGAGGTCATTTTAGTGGGAAGAAAACTGTTGTAAAAATTTTACAATGTGATTTTCATTGGCCCACTCTATTTCGTGACGCTCATGTCTATTGTCAATCATGTGATCGTTGTCAACGATTAGGGAAGATTGCATGCCAGAATGAAATGTCGTTAAACCCAATCTTAGTTGTCAAAATCTTCGATGTTTGGGGCACTGACTTCATGGGTCCCTTTCCCATATCCCATGGATACCAATATATTCTTGTAGCAGTTGACTACGTTTCTAAATGGATAGAGGCGGTAGCATGTAAAACCAATTACCACAAAGTTGTGGTAAACTTCTTAAAAGAGAATGTATTCTCTCGTTTTGGTTTTCCTCGTACAATCATCAGCAATGGTGAAAAATATTTCTGCAATTGTACATTTGAAGCCTTAATGAGAAAATATTGCATCAATCATAAAGTAGCCACCCCTTATCACCCACAGACTAGTGGCCAAGTAGAAGTTCTCAATCGAGCCATCAAGACCATTCTAGAGAAAACTGTGAACACCACTAGAAAAGATTGGTGTCTTCGCCTGACTGATGCCTTATGGGCATATAGAACTGCATTCAAAACTCCTATTGGAATGTCTCCATATGGGTTAGTTTATGGCAAGGCTTGCCATCTTCCTGTTGAGTTAGAACATAAAGCATATTAGGCAATCAAACGCTTAAATTTTGATCCAGACAAGGCAGGAGAGTCTAGAAACTTCAACTAGATGAACTTGAAGAGATAAGGAATGTTGCATATGACTGTTCAAAACGGAACAAGGATCGTACGGAGATTATGCATGATAGGATCATAACTCGGAAGGAATTTCAACCAGGGCAAAAAGTCTTGCTGTACAATTCCCATCTGCATCTCTTTCCGAGAAAACTAAAATCTCGTTGGACCGGTCCATACATTGTTCATAAGGTACACTCACATAGTGCAGTTGGGATCCACAATACCACGGATGGTACCACTTTTCAAGTAAATGGCCATCGTTTAAAATCATACCGTGAGTATCTGAGCCTAGAAGTGGAGGAAATCCTTCTAGAAGATCCTGTTTATCAGAATTAATCTCTATATATACTAGGGATCAATTTATGTAATATAGTTTTTGTATTTTTTCTTAACTAGATAATGATGGATGATATCCACTCGTCCTCATCAGGTACTATCTACCCTTCACATTCTTACATTTGTAGCATGCTATGTATTCATTCATACATTAAGGACAATGCATGAGATAAGTGTGGGGGAGGGTTAACATAGATTTTCTTTTAGGTTTTCTAAAAAATAAAAATAATAATAAAAATAATAAAAAAGATTAAAAAATAAAAAAATTTAAAAAATTTCTTTGTTGCAAAAAAAAAACTTTTTGAAAAGAAAAATAATACTTTGACTTATTTTTGCAAGAAATTAAGTTAATTTTAAGGAATAAGTCATAATTAGGATTTCTTATACTTGGTTGAAATAAGAATATTTGTTTAATTTCTAGGGATAGGAAGAAAAAATTGAAAAAGTAATCCAGTCTTGATTTTTACCTTGATAAAATATGCACCTTTTATATACTTACATACTTAGGGGTCAAAAACAAAGATTCTTATGCCTTCAAAAAAAAAAGAAAAAAAGAAGAAAAAATATATATTATATATAATAAGAATCCTCTGATTAAGCTGGATTTTTGTGCCTCATAAAGCATGATTATTCACGCCTAAAAGTGGTTCATATCACCAAATAAATCCTTAGTTTTGTGGCCTTGTTTGCTCGAGTCCTTAGTCCTTGGGTGTTTTCTCACCCGATGCCCTAAAACCGTCCGGCTTGGGAGTCACCTAAGGCTCATTACATGGGCAAATTAGAAAGCCTAATAAAGCTAAGGAATATTACCCCCCTTATATATACAAATAAGGCATAAGAGTTAGAGTTGAAGAACCCTTAGTCAAAATATTCACGGTCACAAGATACATATGACTTAGGGTAAAATAATAGACTAGATGAGAATACAATTTTATTTCTAACCTTAATTGATAACAAATATTTGAATAGAGGCTAAGTCTAGAGATGAATAATTCGATACTCTTATAACTTACAAGTTGCTTAATACTTGTAAAAACACTTCAAATATTTTCTCTTCTTTTCAAAATGTATTTTCAAAAATACTAACAAATTATTTCTTTTCTTTATGGATTTTGTGGGTATAATCCACTGAAAACTCTTAGGAGACTACAACTCCTCCTTTAGGGGTAACCTAGAGGTTTAAAGGCTTGTTGCACATGCTCAGTGCAATCGCGTGATCTACAAAAGTGGTCTAATAATCTTTAATTTAGTTTTGTTGTTTTGCTCGAGGACGAGCAAAAGATAGGTGCGGGGGGTGTGATCGTACACATATTTTGCATTCTTTTCATTACACTCCTACATTTATCGTGTAATAAATCTGCTAATTTCTTTATCTTAAATGTCTATTTTGTAGAAGATAATAATGAAGAGAAAGAGGATTAAACCAAATAAATACCAGTTAAAATCAGATTTAAGTGGATTTATTTGGTTAGCTGAGAATGATCCCAGATCTAGTTAGAACAAATCAAGGATTTGGGCAAATGTTCAGCTGAAGATCAGAGCAAATCAGAAAGATAACACCAAATGGAAACCGGTAAAATTCGAATTTTTATAAATCCATTTTGGTTAACTAAAGATCAACCGAGGATAATATCAAATACAGAGGGATAAATGTATAGAGAGAGATCAACGGATGAGATGAAGCAAGCTTCACTCGGATTCTGTCTGGATATATTTTAGTATTTGAATCATAATTTTCTCTACCGAATTTCAAATATGATGATTCAAGATGATCCAGAAAGAAAATTTAAAGGGCTACAACTCTTATGTTGATCACTGTTTCGAATTCTATCATCTGATAAGCAATATTCAGTAATCAACACGCCAATAAGCTGCAGATCAGAATTCTGGCTAAATCAAGTTTGGAGATAAGGGGAAGATTGAAATTCAAAAATAGCCAACTCTTCCTATTGTCCTACACTCTCTCTTATCACTATTTTTCTATAAATACCTGTATTCATTGAGAGAGAGAGAGAGAGAGGAGACCAGAGGGCTGAAAAATCAGAAAAAGAGAGTTTTGAGCGTTATAATACGAGATTGGAGAGGTCAATGGCTTTGTATTTGATGCTTATTGAATAATATTCAGAATTTTTCTTCACGATCTTGCGGCGTTTAGTCTAAGTTTTTCTTTAATTTTCCCTTTATTTATTTTTTTATGCTATTCTTTTCTTGCATATTTAATTCCATGAAGTTATCTCTTTTCTTTTATTAGCTTCTTTTGTTTTCACCAAATACAAAACAATATTCCAAGATATAACTCAAAACTAATGTTGCCCGTGTCACCTGGCTCACTGGTGAAAAAGTAGAAAAAGTGAAAGTAAATTGTGAAGAGTCTCAGATTTAAGTCCCGACTATGACATAAATTCAAAAAAATATATTCAAATGCTAATGCTCGTGCCAGAGCTTACCATGGTTAAAGATGTTGGGTTTATTGTCTTGTGGAGGGGACTTCAGTTTCTTTCCATTTTGTCTTAACATTTAGTCCCACAATTGGATAGGCCAAAGGAGGTAGAGTGGTTTAAATACTAATCCTCGAAAGGCTATTGTTATGGATCATGGGCCATGGATCTGGCTTGCCACACATGCGTGCAGCGCCGCGTCTGCTTGGTGCGTGCACGTGCGCGAGCCGATTTTTATTTTGATTTTCTCTATTTTCTGTTATAATTTTATTAGGATTTTCTGTTGAGTTTGACTCAATTAAACGGGATATGATATCGTGCATCTCAATCATATGCATGTTGGCAGATTCTCGTGGGGGCTACTACAACTGATGTGGTTCAAATTGCTATAAATCCAGTCTTTCTCGTCTACTCTCAATACATGAAACAACTATATCCATTACAATCTCTCTACCCCTCTGTCATACTTCAGCTATTATCCGAAAAGGTTTTTTCTTCATCGGGTAACAATCTTTATCTGAGTAAGAGGCTCAGCCTACTGTTCTAAGCCGAATGCTAGTGTACAAGGTATCTTTTATCGCTAGAAGATAAGGCCAGTTCAAAGTTTGAATAAAGAGACGGGATTTTGATTCTTTAAGGCAGCGACAACGCTACTGAATTTCCCAGGTCAGATCTTTTCTCTTTATTGCTTTCATTATGATTGCATGCTATAATAATTCATGTCTTATCTTGATTTACTTTTGTAATTACATGATTAGAAAATAGTACAATTTTAACCAACAATATAAGTCTCATGGACATTTTACTATTTTTTAATCCTTCATAAACCAGTAACAACCCAATATGTGTATATAACAGACAAATTTACGTATATTACATCACAAACACATATAATATTGTGTACTCGTACTTGGTTTTGGAGAGGTATCATGAAACTCGTGCTTGCGCGAAATTGGTGAATTCTGCACTGATAAGCATATACTCCCAGACTACCCAAAAAAACAGCTAAAGAAAGATGGATCACACCTTTATAACAAGATCTAAAATTGTTGCGCGCGCCCTTGGTAATAACCCCTCTGAGGAATCTGTCAACCAGACAGAGACAGATGCAGCCGGAGATGTACCCAACACGACAAGAATAGAGAACAATAGAGAAAAACAATCAACAGAGTATTTAACGAGGTTCGGCAACGTGCCTACGTCCTCGGGGTAAGGGAGAGAGAGAGATTTTATTGATTCAACAATCAATACAAACTAATACAGAGGGATATTTAATGAATTTTCCTTTGATACTATATGTGAGGGCTCTATCCCTTATTTATAGCCACAGAGTCTCAAGGTTTTAGGAAACTCTGATTGGATTGATCCCAAACAGAAAAGGAATCTGAATCAAGAAAGGATAGCCAAAACGCGCCTATCGGTCGACCGGGCAGTCAACCGACCCTCGTCCACGGTCGACCGCACGGTCGACCGCACCCAACAGAGAGCAGGTTGCTTTCGGTTCGGTCGACGACTCTTTAGCTACGATCGACCGGGCGGTCGACCGGGATACTCTTGTGCACGTTGTGCACATCGGTCGACCGGGCGGTCGACCAGCCTTCTCCACCGGTCGACCGTATGGTCGACCGGTTGCTTTCCTGGCCTGCTTCAATGCGCCGTTCCCTCCCTTTGATTTTCGATCTCTGTGCTATCTGCTCTATCTCCTCTCTCCCTACAATTCTCCACCTCGGTGAAGATTTTTCAAATCTGAGCCGAACTCCAATATATCACCTGGTGAAATCGACACACGATCTCGGCTTGAGCGCTCCGAACGAAATTGACACACGATCTCGGTGAAATCGACACACGATCTCATCTTGGCCAACGGACAAAACTTGTTCCTTCAAACGAATCGCCAGCACATGTACAATTGATTTTCACTAATCTCAATAGATCTAAACTGAGTTTGTCGTTGCCACCTGCAACTCTTACCAAACTTCAATATCAATTGTTGGCATCCAATTTCAGCTCAGTTATCCAAACGGAATACATCAACATGCATTCCTATCACTTTACCTGAAAAGAAATACCACATGAGCCGACCAACGAACGTGTCTCCCACCACCAACTTCATGACCTCAAGAAGAACCCATTATGAGCCAACACTGACTCTCCAACTGACTGGCTCTCTCCAGTCTACATGTCTTCGAGATAGTCCAACCAAATCTGAGTAGAGCATACCGAATACCATCATCGGCTTCAACAAATTGGATGCACACTCCCTTTATGCAAGCTTAACCATCTTCTCACCAGAAGATCAACTGTTCATCGAGATCACAATACTTCACTTCTACGTAAAGTTCAACTCTTCACCTCTACGTGAAGTCCCAATCAACTTCTCGAGAACCCAAATAGCTTCATACGAGTTGCATCACCAAATGTGGCTGCGCCTTTACGGCTGCCAACGTACCTTGCCCAAAGGATCAAGCCAATCGTCGTTCATTGAAATGAGCTCCACCGAGCTCAAGCACCTATGACTAAATCTTCAGCAACAAACCTATCTGGCTGAGTCATATGAACCTCCTCACTACCGTCATGGAGAACAACGGCCTTCAACTTGAGCTTGTCGCGGTCACAAGCTTGAGAGTCATGCTTCTTCACCCACTTTCGTGGTTTTATCTTGGTTCCCATGGCTGCAAACAATTCTACGTTCTCATCAATGTCTTCAACCTGTTCAGTATCAACCCTGGCTACATGATCTCCACTCGGTGTCACATCCGGTGAAGTCTTCACTGATACCAAACCAACTGGAGATGGTGGGATAGCATCAATCTCCACCGCTGCGATATTTCCTTGGTCTTCGTCCTCTTCACCAGCTGAGATATGGTAGACTTCGTCACTGAAGTCTCATCAAACGTGACATGCCGACTCAAAAAGATCTTCTTGTTTTCGGGGTCCCATAACTTGTACCCTTTCATATTTCTCTTGATACCCAAATACACAAACTTCTTTGCTTGCAAATTCACCATGCTATCTTTGGCATTAAAGTAGGCCGGACTTTTAAATTTTCACAGCAAACCATGACCTTGAGTAGCTTTCTCAGACCAAACTTCCAGTGGAGTTTTACCTCCTACCGCAGTCGATGACAATCCATTTATGAGATGACTAGCATACCTTCTCTAATAGTGCATTAGACAACAACTAATTTATCTAATAGTGCATTAGACAACAACTACCGAACCTTCTCTAGCAAGGAACGATTTACCTTCTTAGCCAATTCATGTATACCTTCTGTGAAGTAAGTACCAATACCAGTATTTTGGCTAAATAGTAGGAATTAGTTTATGTATCTTTTAACATTACCAATCTGTAGCTCCTTAATCTTCCTACCTGTCTTCTTCTCCATTATTTCTTTCCACTTCACCAACATATCTAGGGCTTCATACCTTTGTATCATGAGATATATCCAACAATGTCTAGATAAATTATCAATAAAAGAGATAAAGTACCTGTGACCTCCAAACGATGCAGTCTTAGCAGGTCTCCAAACGCTTATGTGAACACTATCAAGAAGACCTTCAGAGCGGTGAGTACTGGTGCTGAATTTCACCTTCTTCTTATCTAAAATGCCGTGTTCACCCACCAAGTTGCAGGTAGCAGCACCTTCCAACGATCCCTTCTTTGCAGGAGCTTGCAAAGACTTTTTACCTCCTTGTCTGACCCTCATCTGTCAGACCTGCGTGCAGACATTATCTAAAGAAATAGAAGTCTCCACCTGACCTGTAACTGTACTACCCTTTAAGTAGTAGAGATTGTTCCGGCGGATGCCCTTATCACCACCATTGAGCCTTTAGTCATCTTGAGAACACCATCTCGTATAGATACCACAAGGCCCAACGCTTCCAAAGCACCAATAGAGATAAGATTCCTTTTGAATTAAGGTATATACCTCACCTCCTTTAGTTCTCGTACTATTCAATCAAACATCTTGATACAGACTGTACCCATCCCTTCCACATTACACAGATGATCATCACCCATGACCGTGAAGCATCCATCTAACTTCTCAAAGCTAGAAAATCGGCCCTGTTCGGGCACACATGATAGGTACCTCCTGTATCTAACTTTCACTCAGCATTATCTGAGTAACTACTAGTAGGAGTAGTAACAGAGAGAGAATACGATGAGTCTGAATCCGATCCATCCGCCTATGAAGTACTGGCTTGAGCACTGACCACCAGCGCGAGATTTGCCTCGGTCATCAACTTCTTCTTACCTTTGGCCTTTGGACAGTCAACCTTCTAGTGTCCTAGCTCCTTGCATAAGGCGCACTGATCCTCTTCAGATCTCTGAAGCCTGATCTGGACATCGATCTTCCCTGATAACCTCTTCCCTTCCTATTGAAGCCTCTTACCGCCAATGTCTCTACTGTTGTGCTCCCCAAAGAAGACAATCTATCTTGTCTTCTTTCTTCATAACTCACAAGAGCAGCAAACACCTCATTGTAGTCAAGAAATTTTCTTCCATTGATCAATGTAAGAGTAAAGGTCTCATACTCTTCCCTAGGAAGAGAATTCAATAGAATTATCGCCTTATCCTCTTCATCGATCTCCACATCCACATTAACTAGATCTGTAAGAAGTTTTGTGTAGCTATTCATGTGTTCGTTGATGGAGCATCCTCTCTGCATCTGGAAACGATAAATCTTACTCTTCAACTACAACTGCAATTCGACGCTTTTAGTCGGATACTTCTTCTCCAGGATCTCCCATAGCTGCCTCGCAGATGTTTCATGCAACACATGATACTTGATGTCTTGTGTCAAATAAGACATGATCAAGCCACACGCCGTACGGTTCATCTTGTCCCAATCTTCTTCAGTTGTTGATTCACGCTTCTTCTCCAACCGTAAAGTGTCTTCGAGGTTTGATGCCGCCAGCGCATCCATCACCTCACACCTCCACATACCGAAGTTGTTCTTGCCGTCGAACTTCACCACATCAATCCTCAATAGATGTGGATTCTCGGATTTCCCCGATGATGTACTTTCTCCAGCCATCTTCTCAACTGGTTCCTCAAAGCAATGCGAAAATAAACGGAGTTAGATAAAACAAACTAGATAAAGATAGGATCTTTACCTCCATGCGAAACCCTCGAAGAGTTTTCGAAGTAATCTACTCCTCCAAATTGATTCCTCGAGCAATCTA
Organism: Agave tequilana; assembly: GCA_038442645.1. Classification (NCBI taxonomy): domain Eukaryota; kingdom Viridiplantae; phylum Streptophyta; class Magnoliopsida; order Asparagales; family Asparagaceae; genus Agave; species Agave tequilana. Next base: position 32,594 of record JAVJIF010002375.1, on the reverse strand, counting down.
CACGCTGTTTTGAGATCGACACACAATCCCACAAACAGTCCCAACGCTGCTTCGAGATTGACACACGATCTCCGCTAGACAGCAGCCGATGCCCTTGGAATCAACACGCGATCCCACGACGAACCTGGGATGCTCTGATACCACTTGTTGCGCGTGCCCTTGGCAACAACCCTTCTGAGGAATCCATTAACCAGACAGAGACAGATGCAGTCGGAGATGTACCTAACACGACAAGAACAGAGCACAATAGAGAAAAGCAATCAACACAGTATTTAACGAGGTTCAGCAACGTGCCTACGTCCTCGGGGCAAGGGAGAGAGAGATTTTATTGGTTCAACAATCAATACAAACTAATACAGAGGGATACTTGAGGGATTTTCCTTGGATACTATACATGAGGGCTCTAGCCCTTATTTATAACCACAAAGTCCTAGGGCTTTAGGAAACCTGATTGGATTCGATCCTAAATAGAAAAAGAATCTGAATCAAGAAAGGATAGCCAAAATGCATATATCGGTCGACTGAGCGGTCGACCGACCCTCGTCCACGGTCAACCGCAAGGTCGACCGGACCCAATAGCGAGCAGGTTGCTTTCAGTCGGTCGACCGTGCGGTCGACCGGGATACTCTTGTGCACGTTGTGCACACCGGTCGACCGGGCGGTCGACCGGCCTTCTCCACCGTCGACCGCATGGTCGACCGGTTGCTTTCCTGGCCTATTTCAATGCACCGTTCGTTTCCTTTGATTTTCAATCTCTGTGCTATCTGCCTGTATCTTCTCTAACTCCTCCCTCCCTACAAAAATCACAGTATCAGCATTTATTGGCCGATGGTTTATAGTAACATATCGTTATTATTGACTGTTAATATCTCGACAGTACAGATTTTTATAGGGTTGATATCAACTTTGATGCCTCAAAACCCCATATGATATTATTGATACACACACACATATATATTGGAAAACCGCTAAGTTACCCCAGTGAGGCCTCATGCAAGACTGGCTTTATAACCCAATATGGAGACGGGGAAAGCACGGCTCTATAGAGGGGTTCCCCCCTCACTGGACTAAACTTGCGGGTCACGTGGCTCCTGCCTAGGGAGAATTTCCACCACGCAACAGGGTAAGTCATGTGCCACAACGTGTGGGGCAAATATCCAGCGACAACAAATTTGAACTGGGGTCATTTTTAAGCCAAGTCACTTACCAACGGGCGAATTACCACAGATACACACACATATGTGAGAAAATATTCTAGTAAGAACCGAGCTCACAATAAGTTTCATGCGAACTCCACGGTGAAGCACCACATGGATAATCCGAATAGTTCATCTTGATCTACATGCTCAACTTAGACTAACAATGAAAATTCACGCGATTTCATGCTTTTTTACCCATTCTTAGGTGGTTACACAAAATATGTTATATTAGCCATAGAAAAAATGTCATTTGATGCATAGGTTAAAAAAGTCCAAAATCGTGTGTTTTTTCATTGTTATCCTAACTTGATTGTGTGAATCAAGATGAATAGTTCGGATCATCCATAAGATGACTCACCGTGGAGTTCACACAAAGCTTATTGTGAGCTCAGTTCTCACCGAAGCTTTAATGAGGTAAAGTCGGCGTCTGTCCCGAAACTCGGCATTGGCTTTGCGAGGGGTTCGGGTGCACCAACTTGTGCGCGCCATGCCCCTGGTTATGTCCCTGAGTCTTGTGTGAAGCCTTAGTTTCATATCTGGTGGAGTGATTTGTTGTACTAATTATTGTTTCTTCCATCCCAACAACTGGGCCTTGTCACAAGAGCTAAACTTACCTAACGAGCCCATCACAAGAACCAAAACTCTTTGACAAAAGGACTCCTCAACATCAAAAGTGCAATAGTCATCACCATCCTCTCCCTCTCCTTCCTCCACTGAACGAAAAATGAAGGAGACATCATCACCCATAGAACAGTGCAAGATTTTTGCAGTAAAGAACTCTAAAAACAGCTTAGGCCTCTCATGAAGATTTTCACCCTATTTATAGAGAAAAAAGAACCCCAAACGTCAACCGCTCAGGATTCTAATCCCCAAATAAGACGAAGAGCCACTCGATCAGCAGCATACATGTGTCGTGATGGTTCATATCGAAATAATTGCGCCGGATATGCCACACCCTCCTTGAATGCCATGACTCCTCGAAAAGGGGCAGCTAAATGACCATTGTTGTGGAGGATGTGACGCACATTTAAGATTCTGCCAGTCTGTAGAGTAACATACGCCACTGCAAGACGAAACTTGAAGAGACAACAATTGACACGTGCCCAAACCCAAAATTTCTATCTGCTCCCCTTTATATTGGAGTCCCCAAGAACTTATGGGCCCCGAGGGAAAGTTCTCGACCTCTTCCCAAGAGAAAGGAGCAGAAGGGGCATCTATAGTGGTCACTTTTTGACCTGCCCAAGATTATGACACGTGTCTGTCTAACCCCAAGGAATGCGCGATGCGTGGCCACTTACAGAACATCTAATTCAGAGTCTTTGGGTCGGGTAATTAGAAGAAGGGATAAATCTGGGTAAGGAAGATCTCTATCTCTAAACCCTATCATCATTTAAACGAGGCAATTACCCCTCGGGGACAATTCGTCCTTATCTGCAGTAAGACATGAACCTCCAGATAGAGATGAACTCTCCCATATTTTGATTCGAATCAGGATATTCAGCTCAACTACCATCAAGAAAAGAAACTTAAGTGTTCAAACCGAGTGGGACTCCCAACCTTATCTCTTTGATATGACTTGTATAAATAACAAATCCCTCTCAACGAGGAGGAGGATGATCATTTGAATTCAGAAACCCTAGCACACCAAGGAAAACCCACTTGTAATCACCATTATTAAGTGAAATTCTCCTCTCTATGTGGTTTTTCCCTTTCAGGTTTTTCATGTAAGTTCTGTGCGTTTGTGATTACTTTCTGTGATTTGGTTATACCCACTCCATTATTTTGACGTGTGGATTAATTCTTTAGGAATTTACTCACAGCACTGAGAATATTGGATTACCATGGAAATCAAATTCCATCATTTTGTGGGAATATAATTCTTACCATGGAAGATGCGTATTTCTATATTTCCACATGAGGGGAATTCATTAAAAAAAAAAATCTCAAAATAACCCCAAATTTATTTCTGTATTCACCGCCGCTGATCACCGACCACCACCACCCCCCTAATCGTTGACCACCACTACCGACTGCCACCAGAACTGGTAATCGTTGATCACCGACCACCACCACTATAATCACAACGCCGACTATCACTACCGATAATCACAATTGCCGATCACCAACCCCTACTACCGACCGTCGATTGCCAACCACCGCCATTATCATCACCAGCACCACCCCAAATCGTTGACAACCGTCGCTGACCACCAATACCCCAATCGTCGACCGCCGTCGTCGATCGCTAACCACTATCGTCACCACCACCCCAATTGCCGGCCATCGCTGCTGATTGCCACCATCGGCCGATCACCGTCCACCATCACTGCCAACCCAATCGCTAACCATCTTCATCGATCGTCACCACCGACCGCCCATCACCGTCGTCGTCACCGACCACCGCCACCACTTTCACCACTTCACTTAATATCACCAACCTCTCACTACAAGATTAGTTTGGGAAAAATATATTCAATAATGTCATATTCCTGAAAATATTTTTACTGTATCAAACACAAAAATACTTTATTGACTGAGATATCTTAATTATAACGAACATCGTAGTGCATTATTTTTAGAAATTTAATGCTTACAAATTCAGTTCTTGAGAGATAAGAATATTACATTCCATGATCAAATGCATCCTAAAGATTTTTAACCGGTTTAAAGTTGAAAATTTTAGAAAATTCTCTGCATAAGTTAAAAATGCAATAGAATAATTCTTTTAGGAGTCAACAATCATCACAACTAAAAATCAGTGTTTTTTATTCATATTACTGAATTGGACTCTGGACTCTTAAGTAATAGTCAGTAAGAATAAGAAGAAAATAATTTTCAATTTGATGGATAAACTGTAAGAGAAAGAAGCTTCTTAAAAAGTAACTAATACAAATCATTTTAGTTGATATTTTAAATTTATAAAATTCTCTTCAAAATAAAAAGTACTGAAATGAAGAAAGGGGAAAAGAAGGACAAGACTCTGTGAGTTATTTTATTTCTCATTTTTGAAAGGAGAAAATATACATTCCAATTGTAAAGAGAGAAATTGAAGGAAAGAGGTAACTATTTAAAAATAATAAGGGTTAAATTTGTTAGGGGGTGAAAGGAAAGGTAACTATTTAAATCTATTAAGGATTAAATTTGTTAGGGGATGAATGAAAAGGTAACTATTTAAATCTATTCAGGGTCAAATTTGTTTTGGTAATTACTTAAATTCGAATTCTCGGATGCGTTCATGCACGTCTTAACTATTAAAAAAAAAAAAAAGGGTTCATACTATCGTTGTGAAATAGCTATATATTTATGTCCTACATAATCACATTACACTCCAACTCGACTCCAAGAAAAGACAAAATTGCCTTCCAAGCAAGGACCTTTTCGATGTGCATTGAAGCGTATCAATTTTTTTTGGCAGCCATTAAAACCCTTTCAACATGTACCTTGTACTCGTAACGCGTCAATTAAAAACCCTTCGAATTTTGGTAGCCATCTTTGCCTTTGCACCGCGTCCATTCCCATTCACTCAATCCTTATATCCGCAAGACACAATCACAACTTCTCCGATCCATCAAATTCCCACCACAAAACAAATCCATCTTCCTTCTATCTCCAACAAAACTCAATTCTCTCTCAGCAAGCAACAACAATGGCTTCTCCTTCTTCCTCCTCCTCCATCGACCCAAGGAGTGGCTTCTGCTCAAAGACCAGAACTTTCCACTCCCTCCGCCCGCCGGCGCCGCTCCCTCCCATAACCCAAGCCCTTGACATCACCTCCTACGTCTTCTCCCTCCTCCCTTCCCCTCTCCCTTCCAACCCCGCCCTCCTCGACTCCTCCACCGACCTCTCCATCTCCTACCCTCAGTTCATCTCCCAAGTCCGATCCCTCGCCTCCGCTCTCCGCTCCCGTCTCCGCCTCTCCAAGGGCCAGGTCGCCTTCATCCTCACCCCGGCCTCCCCCCACGTCCCCATCCTCTACTTCGCCCTCTTCTCCCTCGGCGTCGTCGTCTCCCCTTCCAACCCCGTCAGCTCCCCTTCCGAGATCTCCCACCAGCTCGCCCTCACGAACCCCTCCGTCGCCTTCGCCACCTCCTCCACCGCCTCCAAACTCCCGGCCGGGATCCGTACCATGCTCATCGATTCGGATCAGTTCAAATCATTTCTTGTTGCCGGCGCAACTGATGAGCCGGCATCACCGCCTGTCTCCCAGATGGATACGGCGGCGATCCTTTACTCGTCCGGGACGACCGGGCGAGTAAAGGGGGTGGCGCTCAGTCACCGCAACTTTATAGCCCTCACCGCCGACTATAAGTTTGCATACGAGGAGCCTGGGGAAAAACCGCCGGTGGGGCTGTTCACGATTCCGCTGTTTCACGTGTTTGGGGCGTTTATGATAGTGAGGAACCTGGCGATGGGGCACACGATGGTGCTGATGGAGAGGTTCGAGTTCGGGAAGATGCTGGAGGCGGTGGAGAGGCACCGGGCCATGTACATGCCGGTGTCGCCGCCGCTGGTGGTGGCGCTGGCGAAGTCGGAGCTGGTGAAGAAGTACGATCTGTCGTCGCTGGAGGTGCTGGGTGCGGCGGAGCGCCGCTGGGGAAGGAGGTGGCAGAGAAGTTCAAGGAGAGGTTTCCTCGCGTGGAGATTAGTCAGGTCGGTTGAATTGGATAATTTTAATATATAAACCCCGACAAACTCATATTATTATTATTATTATTATTATTATTATTAAATTTTAGTTAAAAAGGTTCTTGTCTTTTCTCTTTTGACAGTTCAAAAAAGTCAACGGAACTTTATACGGCGGCCAATAATTAAAAAAACTTATTTATTTGCTGATTTATTGTTTATTTATTTTGTGTAACGGACAGGGATATGGGTTGACAGAGTCGGCCGGTGGAGTAGTGAGCATGACGGGTCCGGAGGAGAGCACCGTATACGGGTCGGCCGGTCGGATCGGGTCGAATATGGAGGCTAAGATTGTGGACCCATCAACTGGGGAGGCCCTGGGGCCCGGACACCAAGGGGAGCTATGGCTGAGGGGCCCCCAAATCATGATGGGTAAGCCATTCAATATTGAACTATTTCCATGAGTAAGATAAACATTTGGCATGCCAACCCCCACTAATAATAATGAAGTATGAAACAGGTTCTAGATGTAAAATAGTATTGTGTTTTTCTTCTGTTTTTTTTTTTTTTTGCCTTGTTGAGGCACAAAGCGAAGTTTGACTTGATGCAACGGGTCATGGTCAGTTTGTGGACTCCTCGAGATCACGCCACTTGTCCATTCAGCACCAAACAGGCGAGCGACACGTGACAACTTTCAGAACTTCTGATTAGGAGTGCCCATTCGATTCAAACCCCAGAGCGGTTCATATAATTAGAAGGAGAAGATAGAATCAATTGTGAGAATCTCTATCTATAAGCCAAATCTGTAACGGTCCAAGTTTTCTAATATCTTTAATTTACATAAACGTTCTTTTAAACAGACAGATTATCATAATCATCTCCAAATCCTTAAAAATTTTGACAGCACCTCCTTTGTATTTTGTCACTTGTCCCAAATGCAATATATCTCAATATCAGCCTACATGGCTTTTTAAATCCAAATACATAATCCAGACTCAGAAATCACTCACGCAGTCATAGTAATATTTCGGCTTGACATCGCCTACTTATGTAAACACAATAACACAAGCTCGAGAGTATCCCTCTCGACATTCACAGAATAATGCAGTATTATATGTAACTTCAGCTCAAGATATCTATAATCATCAAGTTCTAACTTACCTCGATAAAGTTCCATTCTACCAATATAATACATGCTACTAGAATTCATCAATAAGGATGCGAACAAATACAACTAGGACTTTAACATAATGAAGCCATAGCATATCCTCAACAACTTTTATATAGTGAAATCCTCGATACAATGCTATAGATGAAATTTGGGCCTTTGCCTCGCCTCGACCTGAAAAACATGAAACTAGGAGGGAGTAAGCTCAACAGCTCAGTGAGTGGAGTTAAAAAAAGAATATCAAAAGACGATAAATATAATCAGTATAAAGCATGATAATCCAGGTAATAAAGCAAGTCTAAAAATAAATTTTCAAGTAATAAGGCAAGTCTAGAAGAATGAGAGAGACAAGAAACTGATGATATTTTATAAATATATATCGGTCAGGGCAATTATCTCTATAATCCCCAAGAACGGTTCATCTCTGCTGAGCATAAGTTTTCCTTTAACTTTCTTAAGTTTTCACTCTACATATATATGATCTATGAGTTCAATACAGTTTTTTCTCAGTAAATTATAATTTAACATCGAGTTTATCTTATGTATTAGCTATCACACGCATATCTCGTTTATCATGCACAGAGTGTGCCAATCACAATCATACTTTATCCATTCATATAATATGCTACTCACAAATGTACTTGCGTATCACATAATATATTACATATATGTATACACATATCTCATATGCTACACACGGTGATACACCAACCACACTAAATAAATCATATTATATATACACACACACTCAGTTACTTATAATTTATTATCAAGTTCATCTTGTGTATACATAACACGTATCACACACGTCTGTAAGTTCAATACTACATAACGTTGATGTACTTGCCAGTATATCATACACAATCAAGTTCAATCAATCAAATGAAATCAATCATACTACTTGGTCTTATATACAAATATGAGCACTTTGTTTTCAATCACATATATCATTCGTACATATATTTCACGCATGCACATTCATTCTCAATCTTTTATAAAGATGTCAATATATGTATATCATAACACCGACTTCGCACTCCGCCCGTGCAATACGGGTCCCTTCCTCCATTAATATATGTACATATATTTATAGCACCATCTTCACACTCCGCCAAGTATGTGTGTGTGTGTGTGTATAGCATCGTCTTCGCACTCCGCCCGTGCAATACGGGTCCCTTCCTCCATTAATACATGTATATATAAATATATATACCCTGTCTTCGTATCCACCGGCTCCCGCCTGACCCCTTCTTTCATATCACAATACACAAGATATGCGAACACAATATCACATACACATCAACCATCAAGATAACACACACAGTGTCGGTTACACACCGATATATTTTTCAATCACCAATCATATCATCTGTCACACGCTATTAAGTTCATACAAATCTCTAATGCATATACGCATTCAAGCATACATACTATCCACCTCTATATCAATTAATTCTAATTATTGTATTTAGACATGTAATTTATCACACATCGGTTATTATCGGAGCCATCTAGTTATCTCCATGTTCAAGTCTAATATTGCTTGCTATTCATACTTAATCAAGTTAGGAGTTCTAGTTCGCATACTAATACACTTTCAACTATTAGTTATATCATCAAGTATAACATAATATGGACTAAGATTTGGTCACTATAACCTTGGTCAATATATCTTAGTTCCACTTCATTTTTTTTCCGGGATAAATTCCGAGAGTTCTTAGGTGTGAGTTATTTATGTACCTATCAGTGTGAACTATATACATTTTCACTCATTAGTCTTGTTGACTCATATTTGGCATGGCTCTAATTATTAGAAGAGTATCCATACTTGACCACATGCTCGGTGGACAGGTTATAGTTATTTCTATCAGTATCCAAATTCCGATTTAGTGTCTCTAGCCTAACTTCTTATTTACGGCTCATCATACATTCATTTTAAACTGACAATTTCAAGATATAATAAATTTGTAAACAATCATCATGCATGTATATATAAGCTAACTTACATATATTAGTGGTTTCATAATCATTATCACTTGGTTAAGATCAATGAAATTAATTTAATTACTCTCCCATGTATTTAATCCTAATCTTGCTTACGGTTTATTAGTCAACGTTAACAAGTTAATGGTCATCCAATTCACAAGTTATCGATGTAATTCTCGAAAAACTCTGTATTTCTTGTGTCTGCACATATTAGTTATTAAGATTGAATTAGTATCCATGATGATATATTAATCTGACTTAGCTACCTACTGGTACTAACAATTAGTGTATACATTTAGCGAAAGATACCACTGATGTGCATCATTAACTTGTCCGATTAAATTATCGAAATCACAAGACTTCTTCAATTTACTATCTATCGCTTAGTATCATTATCATTATCAAAAATTCATTAATGTCACATCACTATAAAGTGTCCAATAAAATATCTCAGTCCATTTTCATTTCTACTTGTTTTTCATACTCAGTTAAATCAAAATTTTAGTTCTTTCTCTAATACACACTTTCCATTTATCAACCGTATCAGCAATATAACAATATAATACCGGTTAATCTGCTACTTAGCACTTAACTCTTTATTTTATTTTTTTATTTTTTATTTATTTTGTTAGCAATTATTAAGTTTGCTAAAGATTCCACATTGGATCAATTAAGTATTAGTATAATCGGTTCACTCATTCAATTCAGATGTTTGATCATGTATTGATTGTTAAAAATGACAATTAATCATATACTAATCCGTTTCCAATTCCATCAATATAAGGCTTAATTATACTCGGAGTATTAGCTTACTAACGTTTGACACTATCACACGAGTTAAGATGTTAAGAAAAGAATTAACTTTAAATACTCAATTCCCATAAATGAGAGGATCGATACAGGATGCACTATAGTGTTTAAATTCTTGAAGCAATACACAAAAAGTTTACCATTGAAATAATTTGAAGATATATTAAGGAGTTGAAGCATTGGAGACGTATTCTTAATTGAATGCATGTATAGAGGATTAATAGAATCATAAAGTTCTCAATTACATTACTGATATTATCCTTTTAAATCATATGAATTCATCTACTCCACAGTTTGTCCAGTGTTCGGTCTGTACAGGTGGTTATCATGCGTTCGGATCAATATTAATATCAAAATAGATATCGATTAGTTATTTCCTTTGCAACTGTCTTAATTCATGGTTCATTGTCAATTACAGTTTATTCTCTCATCACACGATTTATCGCATTAATTACTGAACTCGTCGATAACCATTGGCTCTACTGATCATTATCAGTTCAATTAAATGATTGACTAATTGTTTTCAATATCTGTCCACATGTTCTATTTCGATCACACATGATTTATTCGCCATCATCGAGGATAATTAGCTTAACACGTTTTCCCCCTCCTATCCTACACACACGCGTTTAACTTAAATTTTGATAAAGAAAATGAGAACTTTCAGAAGAGCTATTAAATTCTTGATTCAAGAAAAGGTTTCTAAATTGAATACAAACATGGATTCTTTAGAAATGCCAAATTCTAAATGCAGAAAAATCTCCAGGAGAACTCAATTTCTAAATGGAAAAGAGAGATGGATCTTGATAGATATTACCTTTACTTGCAATGAGGATCAGAGATTTAAGAGAAGAAAACCTTTACAAACTGAATTTATACCTCAATAATCAAGGCCAATATGATAAAAGAACCAAATTAAAGGAATTGAATCACAGGAGAAGGAATGACCCACTCACAAAATTCAAATCATTTCCAAAATCATTCTTGAAATACTATCCTATACTGTACTCAAGGTAGCTAAATTAATCAATAACTCCAACCAAGAAACATGACTCGTGTTACACTTCCAGCAATTTGCAACCATAGCATGAGGAGGATTCAAGAAAAATCAAGAATAAACTTTAATTAGATACAAAAAGGCTAACTCACTCACTTCCCTGTCGATGTCATCAGCGCGTCACTGTGTCCCATATCATCGTCACCGCCCCTGGTTGCCGTCCCGTGTTGTCGCCGCGCGCTGCCCCGAGCTGCCGCGCCCGCACAGACCAGCGAAAGAGGGAGAGAGAGAGGGAGGAGAAAAATTGTGGGAGAGGGAGAGAGATTGGGAGAGGTTGAGGGTGGGGGTCGTTGCCGCCAACCACAACACGAGAGGGAGGGGCTAAAGATTTGGGGGAGAATGAGGAGAGAGAAGGGGTAGGTGATGAATGGATTCTATTTCTCCTTTTCCCCCTAAATATACACATTATATAAATGCATGAAAATATCCCTATATGCCACTTGCCCTCTCTCTCATCCTCAAGTTGCCTAATTAATGCTACATTGCTACCTCACTTGTTTAGTATTTAATATATGTGTATTTAGAGGAGGTAATATACATGGTAGAAATACAACTACATGATGTGTGTATATATAGGTATACATTCATATGCAAGTATATATATGTGTATATATGTACAAATAATTTTATATACAAAATTAATACTCATCCAAATTTTATTCCACTTCCAATTTTTCTCAAAATTTTCGAAATCCGCTTCATACTAATTAATAAATCATTTTTAGTTATTCTGTTTAATTCCACTAATCCTAAAATTAGGATATTAAATCGGAATTTAATAATTCGGGTGTTACAGTTCTACCCCCTTACAAAAGTTTCGTCCTCGAAACTTGGCATACCCAGAAAAGATAAGTGTGAAACTTTAACATTATTCTGGTACATCACAAAATTCTTCTTTAGTAACATCTTCCTCGATCTTTCTCCTCGAGAATTTATTCCCTCTTGATCAGACTCGATGCTATGTTCTTACAATCCGAATTAATTCTGACCTGCTTGATATTATAATCATTCCCTTACTCCAGTGTCACATACCACTGGCAACTTATACTGGGGCCCACACTCCCAGCAGAGCACATCCGAATTATGATATGTGGGTATCATAATTCGAATATAAGGCAATGACTGAATATCTCGCGTTTCGAGATTTAACCATACACGTAAGAACTCCTATCCCTCCTTAAACCATCCATACCAAACCACACATTCACATACATACAACACACAAGTATACAAATCAAATATAGCAATCAGTCCTAACAATCAATCATCTTCCTACGATAACTATTCTAGATCAAATCCTTTTGCTAAATCTTAAGCTCTGATACCAACTGTAACGATCCCAGTTTTCTAATATTTTCAATTTACATAAACATTCTTTTAAACAGATAGATTATCATAATCATCTCCAAATCCTTAAAATTTTGACAGCACCTTCTCTGTATTTTGTCACTTGTCCCAAATGCAATATATCTCAATATCAGCCTACATGGCTTTTCAAATCCAAATACATAATCCAGACTCAGAAATAACCCACACAGTCATAGTAATATTTCGGCTTGACATCGCCTACTTATGTAAACACAATAACACAAGCTCGAGAGTATCCCTCTCGACATTCACAGAATAATGCAGTGTTATATGTAACTTCAGCTCAAGATATCTATAATCATCAAGTTCTAACTTACCTCGATACAGTTCCATTCTACCAATATAATACATGCTACTAGTATGCATGAATAAGGATACGAACAAATACAACTAGGACTTTAACATAATGAAGCCATAGCATATCCTCAACAACTTTTATATAGTGAAATCCTCAATACAATGCTATAGATGAAATTTGGGACTTTGCCTCGCCTCGACTTGAAAAACATGAAACTGAGAGGGAATGAGCTCAACAGCTCAGTGAGTGGAGTTAGAAAAAGAATATCAAGAGATGATAATATAATCAGTATAAAGCATGATAATCCAGGTAATAAAGCAAGTCTAAAAATAAATTTCAAGTAATAAGACAAGTCTAGAAGAATGAAAGAGACAAGAAACTAATGATATTTTATAAATATATATCGGTCAGGGCAATTATCTCTATAATCCCCAAGGACGGTTCATCTCTGCTGAGCGTAAGTTTTCCTTTAACTTTCTTAAGTTTTCACTCTACATATATATGAATCTATGAGTTCAATACAGTTTTTTCTCAGTGAGTCAACAGCTTATACGGGTCCTACCCTGACGGCTACAAGGAAAAATAGCCCACACAGCTATCCCTCTTGGAGCCCCATAAAAGATGGAGACTCGCCCAAATGATTGCTCGGAGTCAGCCTAGACAGGTTTCACTCGACGGCCACTCGAGTGAGTCAAAGCCTATACGGGTCCCACCATGACGGCTATAAAAGAAAAATAGTCAACTCGGCTATCCCTCGGGGAGCCCCTGAAAGACGGGGACTCGCCCACTATGACTGCTCGGAGTTAGCCTAAACAGGTTTTCACCTTGACGCCCACTCAGTGAGTCAACAGTCTATATGGGTCCCAACCTGATGGCTACAAGGGAAAAACAGCCCATGCGGCTATCCCTTGGTGAGCCCCCTGAAAGACGGGGACTCGCTCACTATGACTGATCGGAGTCAGCCTAGACAAGTTTTCACATTGACGGCCACTCGAATGAGTAAATAGCCTATACGGGTCCTACCCTGACGACTATAAGAGAAAAACAACCCACCCCGCTATCCCTCGGGGCTCCTAGACCAGGGTTCAAAGATTCTGCTGAGCCGGAGTTGACTCGGCCAAGTGGTTTCCAAAATGGCCACCGTTGATCTGATAACCAGACGCGAGTCGCTAAATGTGGCAAAAATTACATGATTCGGGCATGACTCGGGCGAATCAACCAAGTCACGAGATAACTCCATGTGATTCGGTCAATTTGATTGAGTCATATCAGAGTCATGCCCAAGTCAGGGCATAAAAGGAAAAAAAAAAGAATGATCAGAGGGAGGAAAGAAGGGGAGAGAGACTTACCTCTAGCTCAACCGCCTTTCATCCACCTCTCGCACGTCGCCATTCGTCTGCCGCCGGTCTCCCTCTCACCCGATCTCTCTCCCTCTCTCTCATCCGACATCACCGCCTCTATTATGTCGGTTCCCTTGTCATCGCCTCTGAGTCTGAGCAAAGAGGAGGGAGAGAGAAGGAGAGGACAGAAAGATCGGAGGGAGGGAGAGAGCCCTCCCTCTTATCTCTATCTCTCTCCCCCACCCGATCTTTCCTTTATATTTATCTTTTTTTAATTTTTGGGTTTTCTCATATTTAACTCTCAAATCTTTCATATTTATAAATTTACTATCAAATCATCATATTTTCCCAATTACCCCCTCTAAACAAATTTATTCTTGATATGTGATATATGAATTTTGATGTCTATATTTTTTTACGATTTGTCGTGATTTTTTCAGAATTTTTGAGCTTTTTATGTAACGTTTTGAGTGTATCGCCTGAGACTGATTCGAGTCACCGCGACTAATCTGTCTCAGTGCCTGCCGAGTCAGCGGCCGAGACCATGACTTTGAACCATGTCATAGACTGGTTTTCACCCTGACGGCGGCTCTTCGAGTGACCCCCCAAGAGATGGATGTTAAAAGAATATAATCTCAAAACATGAAACCACCCCCGTTAGGAAAGGATTCTTCACTCGGAAACTACATGTCAAACCACTTCAAATGTTTCAGAATCAAATCAACATCCTGAGCAAACACCACTACAAAGTAAACAGAAATTTTAAAGGCATCACACAGGAGCGCCAAGTGCGATGATTTAAATACGCAAAGAAAATGGAGGACATATCTCCTTATTCCATCAGTTCTTACAAAAAGGGGGCAAGCTATTTAGCTCCACCTAGGACCACCACCTCGGTCCTCTAACCATCTACGAGATCTCCGCGCCAGCCGCCAGAGCTCCCAGCCTGATCGGTTGGCCTCCCTAACTGGTTACTCGAGCACCTGGGTCAGAAGCTGCCCCTCGGGATCGCAGATTGTACTCCCTGGCCATCCTCTGGAGCCCTCCGCTGGGCCGCTCGAGCTAAGGAATATGATCCGAGAATGCAACTTCTGTATCTCTTCAAGCAACGCCTCATGAGCTTTTCAAAGCTCGTCAGAATGATCCGACTGATGAAAATTCTCGGCTCTCAATTCCTGCACATCCTTATCTCGATTTTTCAGTTATTTTTTAGCAAATAGACTTCATGCTTGAGTGACAGCTTTTTCGCATGCTTCTTATCGATCTGCTCCCTAAGAGAAAAGATCTCCGACTGGGCTTAAGCAAACTTCCCCTGCAGTTCAGATACCTCCTCCCACGCCTTTTGCAGCTCCTCAAGCCGGTTCAGGAGCCTCACATCAAGGTCTAACTTCTCCCCCCTGTTTGCCTCAGAAAAGAACGTTCTCGGTGTCGGTGTAAAATTTCTTTGAGTGGCTGAAAAATTACAACGGAACGATTCCGATTATAAAGAGAGAAGAAGACTTGGTTCTCTCCTTTGTTTAAAACTAGGTTCTTTGAGTGGTGATAGAGAGTGATTCTTGTTCTTCGTTGACTAGCGACTGTCTAGCTTCACATCAGGATGCTCTCGAAGACTGATCAGAGAGGGACTCTATTTTTAACACGCAAAGTGTTTAAAGTCCACTGATCACTCATTTTCTCTTTTTCTCTAAAAGTCCTCTCTTTGGATGCAAAAAGAAGAGTCTCTTGATTCAAAAAGAGTTCTCTGGATTCCAAAAAGAGTCCCCCTCCCTTCATAGATACTCAAGCTATTTATAGGGAGTCATAAGGGTATTGTCGTCCCCTAAAATCTCTCCATAATAGGAATTAACTCCCCAATTACGTGGGAGTTAATTGACCCAGTAATGAGGGTCGGTTATAACAAAAACGCGGGTCTCGCGCTGGATGCAGACCTCGCGTTGCTTGTTGTAGACGCGGGCGTCTCAAAACGCGGAGTTACTTAGGCTCGCGTTTGAAGTGAGACGCAGGATTTCTCAAACCCGCGTCTGAAGTGGAGCGTCAAGTTGTTCAGACTCGCGCTTGACCTAAAATGCGGAGTTACTCAGACTTGCATTGGTCGGGACACAGAGTTACTCAAACTTGCGTCGAACGCGGGCTTGCTCAGGAACGCGTCTGAAGTCTCCATACTTCTTACGACGCGAGGTCCGCGTTTTAGTTCAAAATGTGACCTTCGCGTTGAAGTGGGGCTTGTGTCTAATGACTTGTCCTTGGTGATTTTTAGACAGTCTACAGAACCCCCTCCAAAGTTTTCGATACTCCGCGATTGATTGGGACAGATTTTGAAAGACTTTGGACTTCGTTGAATTTAGGCTTCCCATGATTGGACCGACGATCTTTTGAGATACCCTGAGCTTGATCTTGTCTGGATTATGGTCTTCGTGAGTGTACTGTTGAACTACTTGAAGGCTCCAGGAAAGATCGTCACAAATATCTTAGAAACTTAGTCTAGCACTTGTCATGAGCTCTGGTTTTCTTATCGGTGTACTGTTGAATCAGTGGAGTTGTCGATTGCTCTTACCAGTGTACTGTTGAACTGCTTGCAGAAGCAGGGATATACTCTTTGTATGTGAGAGAACGCAACCTTCATAGACGTGGTTGTCATACTGATCAAGTGGAGATGCGAACTTCAATGGAGGTTAGACGCGACTCTCAATTATTGTAGAAACACGGCTCTTGATTGATGTTGAGACGCGGCCCTTAATTGCTGTTGAGACGCGGCCCTCGTTGAGACGCGGCCCTCGTTGAGACGCAGCTCTTGGAACGTGGAGATCACATTAGATGGTTCGAGGCGCGAATGCAAGCGCTGCTCTGCTCGGGACCCGTGTCTGGCTTGGGGCCCAAAAATCATTGAGAATTTTTGGGTATGAATGTCCACGTGTCTTGCTCAGACAGCATTTGAGATTCGCACCGCAAATTAAGGCTATTAAGAATAACTTTGAGTTTTATGTCATTAATTAACGCCATTAGAGAGCCTATTTAAGGCTATTAAGAACAGCTTTGAGTTTTATGTCGTTAATTAATGCCATTAGAGAGCCTATAAATAGGCTAAAAGTCCTTTAACAGTCATTCATTTTGACTGTCTTCTTCTTTGAGTGTGTTCTCTGAAAAACTTTTGGAGTTCTAGGATCTGCAGAAGATCCTAATGCTTTAATACTTTCTCGCAACATTTTTCAAAGATTATCACTATCAAGTGACCTCAAATGGCATCTTTGTTGTCACATCCTGATGGATGACATTTTCTTTCAAAAGATCCTTTCTTCAGGTAGAAAATGCCTTTCACCATTATCGCATATAGCTAGACACCGTCTTCTTGAAGTTTTGCTATCGCTGATCATGAAGAGACGTTGTCTCTTAACTTCTTTCTGAAGTTTCCGAAGCTTCTTTTGAAGTTGGACAGTCGATTTAGGATTCACGTGTCCCTGCTTGATTTGCAGACGCGACTCTCAAGATTTGGTGACTTCTGAGTCCTGATCTTTTTGATGCGATTTTCACGTTCAATTGAGTTTCGTGTTTTAAGATCTTAGACGCGAGCGTAGCGAACTTCGCGTCCTGAGATCTTAAATGCGGGTCTCGTTTATAAGATTCGTGTTTAAGCTTCTAGACTTAGAAAATTTTCTAAGTATTAAGTTCAGATGCGGGCTTCATTAGAGTCTCGTATTTCAACCATTGGATGCGGGTCTCATGTTGAGCCTCTCTCCCAAGTATCTTGCCATGTTTTTCGTCTTTGGGAGATTAACCCCTGGGTTTTCTTTTTTTGAGGCCTCACCTATATCAACGGTGCTAACTCCACTGTCTTCTTCAGTCTATGGAAGGCAGTTGCATTCACTGAAGCCAGCAAGTTCATTCGATCGACAGCCATTCAGGAAGTCAGAGCTTCTCTTCAGAGATGGCATCGAAAAGGGAGAGGGAGATTAGTATAGTCTCGGATCCTCCTTTCACCGACCGCAACGGGCATGATGCATTTGAAGGTTAAAGGAAGGGGACGTCACTAGTAAGGTCTCGGATCCTCCCTTCACCAATCTTGTTCAATGAAGTGACAGCGATGAAGAATCCATACTCATTGGATGACTTTCTAGTGGCATAATTTTCCATTAAGCGAAGGATTATGACCTTGTGAGGGGGAGAACTTTCACGTCAGTTTGTCGAGTGGAATCAGAATGTTCCACTGCGTTTAGATCTCAAGGAACACAATTATTCTCAAGAGGAGAGGAAGTGGACCTACTGTTCCTGGCTACAGTCGAAAAGGCATGCTTAAGGAATCTCTGATGTTTCATGGAGTGAGTACAATCTCCCGCTGAGTAAGAGTGACTCTTTGTACTTCTTTTGTAACACTTCTATCTTATTGAATAAGATAGTGTTTGTATCAATTTTGAATTTGATAATAAATAAAAGTGATAATTTTGCTTTCTTCTTTATCTTGACTTTCTTTTTGTGTTTGAAAATCAGACAAATGAAAGTGATTACTTTTGACTTGCTAGAGGTGACGATCATAGCAACTCAAAGTTTCAAAATTCTATTAAGGAATTTGAAAAAGTTACTGTCAGAGGTGTGATGTTAACTTGACAAAAGTGAAATTCGTGATTTGAATGAATTTTGTGAACCTGTTATTCTATTGCTAAGAATAACAAGTGAAATTAAATCTACTGGGAGATTTATGGAAACTTTTACCATCAGAGGTGTAATGTTAACGTGACAGGTTAGGATTTGCAATTAGAAGCAAATTGAATTGTCAGAGGTGTGATATTAATTTGATAAGGATGTGAATGCTAGAGGTATGATATTAACTTAGCATCAAGGAGATTTTCATTGGAGGAAATCGAGAAAATCAGTATCATAGGTTTAATATTAACTTAACAACGAGGCGAATGCAAAGGTGTTTTATTAACGTAGTATTTGGGGATCTCGTTTTCATTGAGAACACTGAGAAAATAAGTGTCATAGGTTTAATATTAACTTAACAGTGAGGTAAATGTTAGAGATGCGATATTAACTTAGCATTTGATATCTCGACTTCGATGAGAAGGCTCGAGGGAAGATCATTGTAACGCCCCGATCCTAAGGATACGGAGACGTTATGGCGACGTACATACGCGAGGTGAAAACACACTCACGCGTACGTTGAGCCTCAGTACAGGACATAGTCTCCATATACACAAGAGTTCCAGCAAGAAATAAGTACAAAAATACCTGCAGAAAGGGGTTAGGGATCATGACAGATATAAAAACAGGAATAAATAAGATAACAGAAAGAAATCACTAAGATACCTATGAATAATCTCGATGAGGAATCTCCTATGTGACGCCAAGGCACTATCTGATGATACGGTAACTCGGATCTCCAACCCGGGGCACGCAAACCCAGGGTTGTCAGAAAGCGACCTAGTGAGTGGTAAAATGAAGGAGGCAGTAATAGATACAATAGTAATACAAGCACGATAATAATATATATACTACAAGATGTGGTAATAGTGATACCATATAATAAGCATATAAGAAGCAGTAGAAATACATACACATGTAATCAGTAGAAATATAGAAACATGTCATCTTTTAATACCATCACTAAGCTGGTTATCATCGGGTCATGTCATAGTCGTATCCAGTTTATATCATAAATAATGTCGTCTAGTGGTGACGTGATAGCAGTGACCATACAGGTGGGCATATGCAATATGAACATGCAGGTGGGCATATGCAATATAACCACAATACTGTGTTGTGCATATACAGTAATGATGTCTGCAAGGTATTCAGAAAACAGAATAGATGCAATGCAGAACATGCGTAGTATGCCACCACAGAAAGAGTAACATGTACCAGGCAAAGTAACAAATATACATGTAACATGAGAGCGGATATATGATCAGGTACAGAAATAAGTACAACTAAACAATTGAATACAAGTATCAGGCAAGTCATGTTATTTATACAATAGTAGCAATCAGTACCACCTGGTATTTTAATCAATCTCTTTCAGTGTCCCATACCACTGGCAGTTCATACTGGAGCCCGCACTCCAGTCGAACCCATCCGGACATGGCCTACGGGTACCATTATCCAAACGAGAGAGTGACCAAATAACAAGTGTTCCCGACATCATTATTGTGTATACTGTTTTATTATGTTAATTGGAAACCCATGGTCGAGGAGTTCTTATCGGGTAGGTGTATCCCGTGCATTCCCGGGATCACGGCCTTAAACAAACCCCTAGCTGCTGAGACCAGGGCCCTCCGCTAAGAGGGGAACAATAATCAAGTAACGGGAGCTCATGGAGCTATACAATCGGTAGGTAGCACTACCATCCCCTGTAGTGGGAGAACAATATGGATCCAGTATATCACCCGATAAGATCTAATCAACCGTCAAGTCTCCCCCATACCCAAGTTAGCTTTATGATCTGATATGTCAAGTATACAATGTAACAAGAACAAATACAGTACATGATACGGATAACATGATAACCGGACCTGAGCTCTGTTGATAGCATAGAACAATATAACGGGAAACGGGAACAATAGATGTGGAATTCCACATATCGCATAGCAACAGCTCTCATGTCCAGTAACGGGAATATCAATAACAAGAATATCAATAGATGTAACGGGAAACAATCATGTAACAGGAATACATGAGTATGACATGTAATATGAACGGTGATCCACATGACAAGAATAGAGAAACCATCTATGCATGTGTAACAGGGATGCCAAGAATCTCTGTAACGATGATAACTATATATAGATATATATACACATGAATACGAAATAATAGTGTGACGTATCATAGTAACTGTGCAACGGTGATACTAGCACATGAACTATCAGTGTCGCGTATCCATGGCAGAGTGACAATATGCAAGTAGCAGTAATGAAATGACAACGTCTAGTGAATCAGTGTATCTATGTACCGGTGGGACATAGTGTTGCGTGTAAGAGGATCTGTGTAACGGTGTTACATGTACATAAGATAACAATATCCTGTGTGATAGGATATCCAAGTCCAAGTCATAGTGTGATACTAATGTTAGCGTCTGGGGTAATAGCATCTACTCAAGTGTCAACTACTGCTAATAAGAATAACGATTCCTATATTCTGAATACGGTAGGTGCCACCAAATTATGAAATAGAATAATCTATTTTAATTATCAATTTAGAGACTAGTTTTACTTAGGAACATTATTAACTTTGAAAATCTCGTTAATTAGCCAATCATCCAGATCAGGTATCATCTATCTATCAGTATGTTTTACTTACAGGGACTACAGGGGTTTCCCAACAATGAAATTTAGTGTTTAATAATTATAATGATTTGCCGATAATTATGTTTTATTAATTAGGCAACCAACCAAGATACTAAACATGATAAAATATAATTTATGTAATTTAGAAAGGAAAACACTCACAAATTTCCCATGATTGCAACGGATCTAGAATCGTCCAAATCGGAGTCCGGATGCTCCCGATATCGCCCGAACGCTTTATGGGTTGTGGACGCGGGTTAGGTTCGTAACGGGTCTGGTCCAGAACCACAACCCAAACCCATTAACTTAAGTTGGGTAATTGGGCTAACAGGGGTTTAATGGGTTTGCAACCCAACCCAAAAAGATTAATGGGTTCGTGTTTCACCCGAACCCATTAATAAACAGCAGCGGCAGCAGAGGAGCTGCTGCCGCTGTCGCCTGCTGTTCGGCTGGCCAGCTGGGCTGGCCGGCGACGCCGCCTTAAACTGGCCGGCGACGCCGCCGGGGGTGGTTCAGGCCGGCCTCCGTCGGCGACG
Source organism: Agave tequilana (assembly GCA_038442645.1). Taxonomy (NCBI): domain Eukaryota; kingdom Viridiplantae; phylum Streptophyta; class Magnoliopsida; order Asparagales; family Asparagaceae; genus Agave; species Agave tequilana. Next base: position 10,932 of record JAVJIF010002375.1, on the reverse strand, counting down.
AAGAAGGAGGGAAAAGGTGGTGGTTGGTGGCTGGCCGGGCTGGGGCGCGGTCTGGGCTGGGGGCGCGGTCTGGGCTGCCGGGCTTGGGCGCGGCGGCCGGCCACCAGTGGCGCGTGGCCGGAGGTGGGGGTGGAGCCCGGTGGCGCGCCGGCCACCGGGGCGCGCCGGCGGCAAGGCCGACGGCGGCCTGCCGCCTACAGGAAGAGAGAACAGTGAGAGGGATAGGGGGAGAGAGAGAGAGAGAGAAGAGAGAAGAGAGAGAGAGAGAGAGAGAGAGAGAGAGTGAGAGAGAGATTTTGTTGAGAGAGAGGAGGGGAGGGGTTTTATAGGGGAGAGAGAGAAGGAGAGGCGGTGGGTTTACTGGCGGTGGGTGAGGAATCGCGTAGAAGAAGGAAGAAGGGAAAGAATTTGAAAGGAAAAGAAAAGAAAAGAAAAGAAAAGAATGTTAATAACTAAAATAATATTATTTAAGTTGGCCCAAAATGTGACTAGTCCCGAACGGTTCCCAAAAATTATAGAAAATAGAGAATATTATCCTAAGACGTAATATGAAAACAGTTTGCAAAAATTCTGTCTAGTTTGCAAATTAAAAATCCTGGAAGATGTCGCCGGTACTGGGCGACACCGGTTTGGCCGGATTTTCGATAAATTCGGAAAAATTTCCAAAAATACCCTAACATAGATAATACGATTCTAAGACACAAGGTGAAAGCGGATTCTCATAATTCTACTCCATTTGAGAATTAAAAATCGTAGGGCCGATTATCGGTATCGGTCGACGCCGACTACGGAGATTTTTCAAAATAATCCAGAAAAATTTCAGAAAATCCTGAAAAATCTAAAATATTAGCAAATAATTTTTGAAACTGAAATCAGCTCAATTGGACTACCACGGAGGTCAAATCAACAATATACGCCGTATCGCGTACTGATACTGTGATACGTACATCAGGGAGCATGGGGTTACAATCATTGTCATAGGTGTAGTATTTAACTTAACAATGAAATATATACTAGAGGTGTGATATTTAACTTAGCATCAACTGTCTCATTTTCGGTTAAAAAATTGAGAGAATCACTGTCATAGATGTAGTGTTAACTTGACAGAAATTTATATTACAATGTGAGCAATTTTGGTCAGAGGTGTGATATTATTTTAATCGAAAGATTTTGCGATTTGAGCAATTTGGTGGACTTGTCATTCTATTGAAGAGAATTGACAAGTTGAAATTTTATCTACTGGGAATATTGAAGAAGATCACTGTTAGAAGTATAATGTAAACTTAACAGTGGGTTCGATTATGATATGAGCAATCTTGGTCAGAGGTGTAATATTAACTTGACACGTTTGATTTGTGATTATTTCACTGGGAAAACAATTACAATATTTTTTGAGGTCTTATCATTCCACAGACGAGAATTGGAAAGGAATTTTGGAGGAGAAAGTGGGAACAAGTCCCTCAGGATTATTAGCAAACCTTCAACTATCAACGAATTTGGTATGCTTTTATCAACTATTGTTTGAGTTGGGCTAGTCATGTTTTCCCTCAGCATGATGAGTTATTGAGAATTTTCTGTTGGACTTAAATATCAACTTCTTCCTCTATCATTTAGCCATAGAGGCGTCAGATGTTAATAAATAAACTAGAGAAGAGTGACAAGTCTAAATTTGACATTTTGTCTTTGTCTTTTCTCCAATATTTACATCATACATCATGATGTCAACAATGTTCGGTCAGCTCGGTGTCGGTCGATTGTGATGTGATCCATTGAAGGAAGAAACTCTTTTTAGCACTCTTTCAAACATCTTGGATCTCGAAGTTTTGATCAGAGGTGTATTATTAACTTGATCATGAGAAAAGTGATAAGGGTAAAACTGAAATTTCACTCTTTATTTCTTCGGTGTTAACATCATGCATCATGATGTCAACAATGTTCGGTCGGTTCGGCGTCAATCGACCATGATGTGATCCGTCAAAGGAAAAAGCTCTTCTTTGACGCTCTTTTAAATATTTTAGATCTTGAAGCTTTGATCAGAAGTGTAGTGTTAACTTGATCATGAGAAGAGTGACAAGGCAAAAATTAAAGTTTCACACTTTGTCTCTTCGATGTTCGCATCATGCATTGTGATGTCTATAATGTTTGGTCAGTTCGGCGTCGATCGACCGTGATGTGATCCATTGAAGGAAGAAGCTCTATTTTGGCGCTCTTCCAAATATTTTGGATTTCAAAGTTTTGATCAGAGGTATAGTGTTAACTTGATCATAAGAAGGATCCTATTAAGAATAGTACTTCTTCAAGAACCTACCATTAATAGGCATCATAAGCGTATCGCCATCCGGAGTTATGTGGCGGTATGCTCCATTTGAGGAGACTGACTCTATTATAAATGGTCATTCCCATTTGGGTTGAAACTTTCCTTTTATCTTGTATGTCATGACCATGAGTCTTGTAACAGCTAAGATAAGTCGTCTTTTTTAAAAATTCGTTCTCTGACTTTCTTATTGAAGGCTTTGAAAATCTGACCTTGATAGAGCTCGATTTGTTGTTGGGCTTGTAGACATTTGTCGTCTAAAACTTTTAACTCATAGAGGCGTAATCGATGCTTTTCTTGTCTGCCATCTTAGTTGTCAAGGCAACTCACAAAGATGGGATCTGGATCTCCAGTGGGAGTAAAACTTCACATCCGTACACTAAGGAAAACAGCGTGCTTTCGTTGGAGTTCTCACTGTTGAGAGGTAAGCTGGCAAGCATTCACCTAATCTATCATCTCAGTCGCACTGACTTTTCAAGACGAATTTCTTGAAAAGCTTCTCAATCGTCTTGTTAAAAGCTTATGCAAGGCCATTAGCAGCTGGATAGTATGTTGTTGATGACACACTTTGGATTCTGAATTTATTACAGAACCTCTGAAATATTGGCTGACAAATTAGGGTCCATTGTCGTGGACGATTCGTCGTGGTATACCGAAGCGGTAGAGCACATGATGTTTGAGGAACTTGATCACATTCAGTGTCTTTACTTCCTTCAGAGGAACAATTTCCACCCATTTAGAGAAGTAATCCGTTATGGCCAAGATGAAGCGGTGTCCTCTAGATGTTGGGGGACTGATGGGTCCAATAACATCCATCCCCACATCTCGAATGGCCATGAGGAAGACATTGGATGAAGATATCCCGGTGCTTGATGGATGAAATCACCGTGGATCTGACATGCATGACCTCGCTTAGCATAGGCGATGGCATCAGGGATCATCTTCGGCCAATAATGACTAAGTCTTCTACGGTCTCCGGGCTTAGGTCCGGGTTGATGAGCTCCACACATACTATCATGAGCTTTTTTGAGTGCCTCATGTGCCTCTTTATGTGAAAAGCATCAGAGTAGGATTCCATCATACGATCGGCGATACAACGTTTGCATGATCGTATTGTAATGGAATTGAGGAGCTTTCCTTCTGATGGCAGCTGCCTCTTTGGGATCGTCAGGCAATATGCCATATAAGACGAAGTTAATGTAAGAGAATCACCAATCTCTAGATTCGAGACTTGTTGAAGTCTCATGAATCTCTTGACTTGAAGGTCTCTTCTTGGAGTTCTACTGTCTTCAAGTGCGAATTTGTAACAGTACAAGTCGCGACTGTAAACAAGTACTCTCTCCGTGACTCCGGCTGGAAGGGCCAATGAAGCGGCGAAGGACGCCAGCGCGTCTGCATGCTCATTTTGACGACGTGGGACATGATCAATGTTGAAGTTTTCAAACTTCTCTGCCATGATAATGGTCCGTTGTGATAGGGCACTAAGTTTTCATATTGGACTTCGTACTCCCCACGAACCTAGTCGACGATGAGTTTTGAATCACCGTATGCTTCGAGATTTTTGATTCTAATCTCTTCAGAAAGTTGCATCCCAATCAGAAGAGCATTGTATTCTGAGACATTGTTAGAACATGACTCAGTTAATGAGAATGCACGAGGGATCACATAGTTATGTGGGGAGATAAGTACTACCCCCACACATGCGATGATATTTCTCTCAGGGCTCGTCTTCGATGCTCCATCGAAAAATAGTTACCACACTTGTTCTTCTGAAGAGACATTGATGACGTTAACTTTTGCAATCTTGTCTGGGTGATCGTCATAAAGTTTTAAATTTTTCAGAACTGGATGATCAGCCAGGAAATCTGTCACAGCTTGCCCTTTGACCGCCTTTTGTGACATGAATTGCATCTCGTACTGTGAGAGCAGTATAGCCCATTTAGCTAGTTTGCAGTTCAGCGAAGATGACCTTGTCATGAGCAACCGCAAAGGATTAACTCTGGAGATGACTTGAATACGTTGCCCCATGAGGTAGTGTCGCATCTTCTGAACAGCAAAGATAAACGCTAAGTATTCCTTTTCGATTGGGTTGTAATGGTGCTCCGCTACAATTATTATTATACTTAAATAGTAGATCGCCTGTTTGTGATTTTGATCATTGTTCTGGGTTAATAAAGCTCTCAAGGAATGATCCACCGCTCGAACATATAACAAGAAAGTTTTGCTGATACTGGAGCTACCAGAACGGGCAGGGGTATGCGATACTTCTTGATCTCTTTGAATGCTTCTTGGCAAGCATTGTCCCAAATGAATGAGACTTTATTCTTCATTAACTTAATGAAGGGTTGGCAGCGCCCTGAGAGATTTGATATGAATCTCCGGATAAACGCCAGTCGTCCCTGTAGACCTTTGAGTTTCTTGAGATTTCTCCGAGGTTGCATCTCTTAGACGACACGGATCTTCTCACGATTCAAATGGATTCCTTGAATGTAACGACAAAATCAAAGAATTTACTACTGGATACCCTCAGGAAGGACTTGGTTGGGTTCATCTTCAACTGGTGAGCCCGCATGATGTCGAACACCCTCCTTATGTCCGCGAGGTGATCACCCTTGTCGCGACTTCTCACAGCAATGTCATCAACATAGCATTCTATGATCTTACGTATATGCTCGTGAAAGATCACATTCATGACGCGTTGATATGTCGCACCAGCATTTTTTAAGCCGAAAGGCATCACTGTGTTGTAGTATAATCCCACAGGTGCCCTGAAAGATGTGTGCTTTTCATTTTTCAGGATACATCTTTATTTGATTTACCCTGAGAAGCCATCCATGAAAGACATTCTCTCAAAACTGCACATATTGTCGACTATGACATCCGTGATCGGAAAGAGAACTCGTCTTTAGGGCAGGCGGCATTCAGATCGCGGTAGCCGATGCAAATCCAGATCTTTCCGCTCATCTTGGGAACGGGAATAATATTGGCCACCCAATTGGGAACGGGAATAATTTTCTTTGTCGAATTCAACAATGCAGGACTCTACCATCTTCCCGAGGAGCCAGACATCGGCTTGCGCCACAACATTCTTGTCAGTAAAGAAGGAAGTCCCCAGCAGAGTCGCCATCTTTTGTTTGCCTCAAAAAAGAACATTCTTGGTGTCGGTCTAAATTTTTTTTGAGTGGCTGAAAATTACAACGGAACGATTCTGATTACAAAAGAAGGAAGAAGACTCGGTTCTCCTTTTTGTTTAAAGCTGGGTTCTTTGAGTGGCGATGGAGAGTGATTCTTGTTTTTCGTTGACCGGCTGACTGTCTAGCTTCACTTCTGGATACTCTCGAAGATTGATCAGAGAGAAACTCTGTTTTTAACATGCGAAGTGTTTGGAGTCTACTGATCACTCCTTTTCTCCAAATGTCTTCTCTTTGGATGCAAAAAGAAGAGTCTCTTCATTCAAAAAGAGTTCTCTGGATTCCAAAAAGAGTCCCTCCTCCCTTCATAGCGACTCAGGCTATTTATAGGGAGTCATAGGGGTATCATCGTCCCCTAAAATTCCTCTATAACGGGGATTAACTCCCCCATTACGTGGGGAGTTAATTGACCCAGTATTGGGGGTCAGTTACAATAGAAACGTGGGTCTCGTGCTGGACGCAAACCTCTGTTACTTGTTGTAAATACGGGCGTCTCAAAATACGGAGTTGCTCAGGCTCGCGTTTGAAGTGAGACGCAGAGTTTCTCAGACCCGCGTCTAAAGTGGAGCGCCAAGTTATTCAGACTCGCGCTTGACCTGGAACGCAGAGTTACTCAGACTCGCGTTTGTCGGGACGCGGAGTTACTCAAACTCGTATCGAACGCGGGCTTGCTCAGGCTCGCATCTGAAGTCTACATACTTCTTGGGACGCGAGGTTCGCATTTTAGTTCAAAACGCGACCTTCGCGTTGAAGTGAGGCTCGCGTCTAATGACTTGTCCTTGGTGATTTTTGGACAGGCTATACCCTTCAACTCAGCATTCACCTCGAGCAGCTCGTACCCTTTTAAGAGCACTCTGTCCATCCTCTTTTGGAGATCTCTCACTGTCACATTATGGGAGAGGAGCTCACGGTTTAGCTGAGAGGTAAGGAGATTCAGCAGGTTGAGCTCTACACAACGTGAAAGCCCAGGAATCCCCCAGAATGAACCCGTAGCGACCTTCTCCTGCCAGACATTCAGAGAGTCCAGTAATGATCCAGGCTCATTTTAAATCATCTCCACTCACACATCTTCACCCTCGGGATCAAAGCTTTCATCCTTCCCGGAGAGCTTCACCCCGGAAGAGCCAACCTATCAGAGTTCATGAAGGCAGGGGACCCCAGCAACTTCTGAAAGACTCTTCTCTGATCGTATCCCTCCCAGCCTACTGAGACTACCGAGTCAGAAGCTAGATGAGAAGGGTCCACCAGACCGACATCCACAACGACCTTGAAATACAACAGAAGCGAGACATTCAAAAAGGGGTGAAAGCTGAATACTCGATTATCCGTTCAAACAAGATTACATTAGATTTTACTAACAAGGCAAACTCTCAGGCACTCACTTTATTTCTGTGAAACGCCTTGGAAGGGGTAGTCAGAACCGTAGCGTCCTCGGGGGCAGCTGGTGCCATAGAATCAATCGTGGGAGCGGTTGGCGGAGGACTCGTCACTGAGGGCGCATAAACACTGGACAGAACGTCCAGGGAGGTCTCAGTCGCAGTAGCAGGGACGACACTTTTTTCGAGGGTTCCCGACCCTGACTCTCTAGGAACACTCCAATTGCAAGTGGGTACCTCGAGGACACACCTCGTTTCCCATCTTCAAACCCCTATTTATAGTTCTTAAATTTGAAGACATTCACCGTCCTTTGATAATGATCTATTGCTGCATGCTCTTGTGCTTCCGCCGCATCTTGAAAAATCACAGCGCCCGACTTAAATCATCCTCGAGGCACTCTCTCGCCTCCTCGAAGGCATCCTGCTCTGACCTCATGGTGGCCTCGACCCTCTCGGTACGTTGATGCATCTTCTCAAGTTCTCGCTGAGTCGTCTGCAGCACAAGCTCTTTTTGTTACAGCTCGGAGTCCCTCTTCAGCATTTTCGAGCCTTCTTCTCTTTCTCCCCCCTAAGTTGCTCCAGCTTCTCCTTCTGACATGAGCTAACCACCGCTTCGTGGTCCAAATGTGCTCAGAGCTGACTGATCTCTTTAGCCGCCACCTTCTCCACAGCGCTGAGCTCCCCATTCTCTGGCACAAGTCAGCAACGTCGTCATCCTTCTTCTTCAGGGCTTCTCTGTGGTCATCCAACAGCTCAGAGATGGGCACAACATTCTGAAAAGGAAACCAAAGTTAGACGACACATAAACAACTAACTTAAGACAGTCATCGCGACACTTACCCTGAAGACCTCATTCTTCAGATGTCACCTCCGTTCCTTCAAAGGTAGAGCCTTGAGGTCCTCAAGCCCTCCGAGGAAGTTACTATACCGAGAGCCACCTCAACCTCTCTCCTCCGGAGAAACAATCTGAGCTTAGGACTTGCAACGGGCCACCCTGAAGACAGCTTCTATGATTGAGCAGCAGTCCCCGAGGAGTCGATACCACTAGCGGCCCTCGCATCATCTGCAGCCCGAGGATGTTTAGTAGTGCTCACTCTCTCAAGCCCGTGTGGAGACTCAAGCTTAACATCATCCAGAGTAAGGGCATCGTTGCCTCAATCCCATCCTCGGGAAATAACTTAGTAGCAGAGGGCCCCACTGGCATCTAACTCACTTTTATAAGAATCATGATACACTTAGCACGTGCAATAAGCCGTTTAAACGTCTAGGTTACCGCTGGAGGATAAGTTTGTCTCGTGAGGGTTCTCAGTGAATTACACCCATAAAATCCATAAAGAAAGATAAACAAGAGTTTATTATTTTCGAAAAGCATTTTAAAAATAAAAAAATTTTGAAGTATTATTGTTAGAGTTTAAGTAATTTGTAAGTTATAGGAAAATATAATTTTTCCTTCCTAAACTTAGTCTCTATTCAAAAAGTTGTTATCAATCAAGGTAAGGGGTTAAACTTGTACTTTTCATCTAGTCTATTACTTACCCTAAATCATATGCACTTTTGTGACCGTGAAATTTTGACTCGAGATTCTTTAACTCTAACTCTTATGTCTTATTTTTTTATATTTTTTAATGATATTATTTCTTAGTTCTATTAGGCTTTCTAATCTGCCCATGTAACAGCCTTTAGTTAGTGATACTCAAACTGGACGGTTTTAGAGCACCAGGTAAAAAAATACCCAAAGGACTTAAGGGACTCGAGCAAATGAGGTCGCAAAATTAAGGATTTTATTCTGTGGACCGCTTTTAGACATGAATACTTATACTTTATGAGGCACAAATACCCAGCTTAATCAGAAGATTTTTTTATATATAATTTATATATATTTTTAATAAGGCATAAAAATCTTTGTTTCTGAACCTTAAGTATGTAAGTGTTATAAAGTTGCATATTTCATCAAGGTGAAGATCAAGACTAAATTACTTTTCCAAGTTTTCTTGCTAATCCTAGAAATCAAACAAATAATTTTATTTTGATCAAGTATAAGAAATCCTAATTATGATTTTTCTATTCCTTAAAATTGACTTAATTTCTTAAAAAATATGTCAAAATATTGTTTCTCTTTTCAAAAGTTTTTAAAGGCAAAGAAAATATTAATTTTTTAAATAAAAAGAAAACATATGATATGTTAGAAACCTCCCCCACACCTATCTCATGCATTGTCCTCAGTGAATGCATAAATACATGAAAAAAAAGAAAGAGAAGAAAAATATTAACTTAAGGTGGTGGTTCCGGTGGTGGTCAGATTGGCCAAGCGTTGCTACCCAATTAAGAAATGTGGTGGTTCACGGAACCCACCTTTATTGATCTCTTTTCTATTTACATATTTACAGTTTTCAATATGAATAGGATCATTAAAGATCCTATCATGAAACTTATTCCCTTTACATGACCACTCTTGAAAAATCATCACGGAGTCATCATGATCTATACCTGTGTCCAACAAAAGAATGTAACTAGGTGGAATGGTTGACTTGGGCTCAAGAATAATAGGTTTTGACCAATACTAACTCGAAAAAATTAATTTTGGGTTCGAGAGTCGGTTTTGATTCAAGAGTGAGTCCAAATCAAAGAATTAAAATTCACATTCTTTTTCCATCAATAGAATGTGACTATCTAAATTTGGTGATTTAATTTCTAGATCTGTGAGTATAAGAATAAATGTTGCCTCCGAAAATTGTCCAAATTGGGTAAGGATACCGGAATCAATATAGATTCGAAATAAAAACTGAATCACAAGGTTGGGATTAGGGTCATATTCACATTCAAGTTCAATCTTATTGAATGGAAATTTTGCCAATTTATCTAAGGCTTGGAATTGGTGAAGTTCAAATTCGTGTGATGAAATTGAGTCTTGATCAAAGTCTCTAAGACACCAAAATTCTTCGTTCCTATCAATATGGTTAGGGCAATCGGGAATGGTCGAACATGTGTTAGGTAAGTTTCCTCATTCTTATCTTTCACTATGTTGATATAACGACTTATTTGTGCTTCTATCCTATCGATAGATTGAAAAAATTATTTTCAGACTGAATCAGGTTTTTCATACTTCTATCTGAGTCCATAGGTTCTTCTTGTTGTGGGACTTAGAACATGGAGTAAAGATCTTGGATTTGAGAGTCTTATGAGAATTGTGAGTCCATCATTTTCAGCTTTTATTCTTGGGACTCAATCATGGATTCTATATTTTCATAGCCTCAGAATTTTCTTCTATTGGTTGTCATAACTAGAAAAATTATAGGCTGAATGTTGGAATGGTCGTTGACAATATGACTCGGAAGAGTTGTATCCCTATTGACTCTGTGAAGAGTAATGATGATTATTTCAGTCTTATTCATAGTATTAGGACTGGGGCATGTATAGATTCGGATAAGACCAATCCGGTATACTTGGTTGGTTAAAGTAATGATATGCCGGGTTGGTAATATTCGAGTCAAAAGAGGTCGGGGTATAATATGGATTATCATTAAAATTAGAAAAATTATTATTATAAGCCATATCACATAAAATATGTCAAAAACAAACAAAGAAAAAATAATAAATGCACAAAAGAGAAAAAGCTAGCCTAAATTAAGGTAAATCTTAGACCTACATGACTCCTAACTGATTAGACTGTCCACGGGGGTATATTGTAGAATCTGATCACAAGTTAATCGGTCAGGTAAGCGCAAGATTGGTGGGAGGTATCCGCGCTAAAAAGCGACGTGCCTAATTAACCTAAACCACTAGCCCTCAGGGTTTCACCCCTCAATCCCTAACATTTGATATTGATTTGGCAAGAGTCAAATTCTAATCAACTTTTCCCTTAGGTCAGTCTCCTATTTAAGTCTGAGATGTTCCTAAGGCCAACGTCTACTCAATTTTATTTAGACTTGGGTTAATGAGCGAGAAGATTATTTGTGGTCTAAGAGAGGGTAATGACTTTCCCTCCTTATCTTGTTTATAGGACAAGCCCTTAAATCAATTTAATGCAACGTGTACATGTAAAGCAACACTT
>JAVJIF010002374.1:97500-140682 GCA_038442645.1 Agave tequilana | reverse complement strand
CCTCTAAATAAGAGTTGAGGTGCTACATAAAGCTCTCTTAGCTCAACACAAGTATGGGCAACACACAAACAATACCAAGCAAGTATATGATATGAACAATATGAATCAATGCAAGATATAAAAAGAGAGAGAGATAAGTGATAGTGGATCAAACGCAAACACCAAGATATATTTCGAGATTCGAGCCACTACTCTACATCCTCGCCTTCGCCACAGAAGGATTTCCACTACACGTCCACACAGGACTTCCCACACAGGGAACCTCCACCTAGGATTTGGCAAGTACAACTAGAAGTACACAATTCTCTCTCCAACAAAATAACTACTACACACAAGAGTAAAGCACAACAACAATCACCTCACACAGATGGAAAAGCACTAAGCCAAACAATAATCAGCTCCACACAAAGAGAGATGGGTACTAGACAAACACCACACAATCACCTCTTCAGAGAGAGTAAACAATAAACCAAAGTACAACTCCTCTACACTTAGAGCGAAAAGGCATAAAACCAAAGCCAAGAGAAAGTTACAATCCTGGTGATCTCAAAGACCACAACAATTTTCCCACAAAAATAAGATCCTATAGATAGGATAGAGATAATAGCTCAAGTGCAGAAAACAAAGTGTCTGGACCAGAAAAATACTTGGACAAATCTCCAAATAGATACTGAAATTCAAAATCAAAACCAATTCCTAAAAGGCTCTCTTTTCTTTGAATATTCAACACTTTAAATAAAAAGATAAATCTTTTTGCCAAAAAAACTCTTTAAAACTCTTGCTGAAAAATACTAAGACAGAAAAATAGCTCTTGAAATTCTTAAAGAAAATAGCCCAAGAGGGGGCTATTATAAAACTCCAAAAATTCTGCCCGTTGCAGCAAGAAAGGGCAAAAATGCCCTTCCAGTCGAAGTCGAACGCCGGTCGACGGTGCAACGGTCTTATTTCTGACCGTTGTGCCTCGGGTCGACCGCACGCGCGCGACAGCCAAGCCTATCGGTCGCGACTCGCGTCGGTCGACCGTGCACAACACCGAGAGTTGGGCTGCTGGGAGTCGATAAACCATAGCGGTTTGACCGGGCTACTGTGCATGTCCCTGTGCACGTCTCTCGTGCACATCTCTCGACCGATCCGGTCGACCGACCCCTGGGTCCGCCGCCTCGACCGTCCGGTCGACCGCCAGCAGATCTGGCTGGGATTTCAGGACTTGAAACCTTATCTTTTTAACTCCAATAAAGCCCATAAAATAACATAAATTCCACAAAAATAAGTTCTTGTAAGATCTTTGAATAACAAATATGTGTGACTAAAATTCAACACATATACAAACAATTGAACCATTTTTGTGATATTGAAATTTGGCCCTTAAAAAAATCGTATTTTTCAAAAACCAAACTTTGAAATGGAAATCCGATATATTCTCAAAATTGTATAAATAAAAAAAAAACATGATATTGAAACACATTTGAAGTATATAGGTATGGATAGAATCCAATACACATCAAAGATATATATCTATATTTTTTTTATATGAAATCAAAAACCGGTAAACCGAAATCAATATACATATTGAAACTTGTGTGTGTGACCTGAGCATATCAACATTATCTACTGATTGTACATATATTTGTATTCTTTTCATTACACTCCTAAATTTATCATGTAATAAATAAATCTGCTAATTTTCTCTGTCTTAAATATCTATTTTGCAGAGATAATAATGAGAGAGAAAGAGGATTAAACCAAAAAACCAGTTAAATCAGATTTAACTGGATCTATTTGGTTAGCTAAGGATGATCACAGATCTAGTTAGAACAAATCAAGGATTGGGGCAAATGTTCACTGAAGATCAGAGCAAATCAGAAAGATAACACCAAATGAAAACTGAAAAAATTCAGATTTCTATAAATATATTTGGTTAGCTAAAGATCAACCGAGGATATATCAAATACAGAGAGAGCAATAAATGGATAGAGAGAAGCATCAATGATGAGATGAAGCAAGTTTGACTCAGATTTTGACTAGATACATTTAGTATTTGAATCATAACTTTCTCTACCGAATCTCAAATCTGAATGATTCAAGATGATCCAGAAAGAAGACTTACAAGGCTACAACTCTTATGTTGATCACTATTTCTAATTCTGTCATTAAGTGATATTCAGCAATCAACACGCCAACAAACTGTAGATCAGAACTGAATATCACATCAATCAAGTTTGGAGATAAGGGGAGGATTCAAATTCAGAAATAGTCAGCTTCCCTATCTTCATACTCCTCCAACCTCTGCATTTCTTCTATAAATACCTGCAATCTCAAAGGCAAAAAAAGACGACCATGCAGAGATTAGAATTTAGTCCACTTTCCATTCTTTGCAGTGTGGTTTTGTTTTTCTTTTCATGTAATTTTCAGTTTTAATTATGTAAATCAAAGGAGATCAGAGTTTCATAGGAGAATGAGAACGAAGCTTGTTGTACCGAGGGTGACACGGTGTAAGATTTTCTTCTTTTCTCTTATTGTTATAAAATCGAATCTGTAGTTTTCCCTTTGTATGTACTTTATTTGTTGTACTTCTTCTCTACTTTTCTTCTTTTGGTACCAAATTGCTATCTAAGTGAGTCTTAAAGCATCGAAAGAGCCTGCCTTTGCGAGTGCAACCGACTAGCTCTTGACGATGGATTTTTAGTTTTCATTCTGTATCACTTCATACTTGCAACGTCTTGATGATATAATGTGGAGGGAGACGAAATCAACTCTTATGGGCTATACGTTGATCGCCTCACTTCAAGGTAACATCATTGCAAAAGATTCAAGGTAAGCATTTGGCCAAAGGAGGTAAGTAACTTTTAGATTCTTTTCTTTTAATTCTTTAGTTTAGAACACCACAATCTCCCAAATTTCTTTCATCCTTTTCATTTCTTTGTACACATCCACTTCCACTTTCTCCACCTCTCTATCTATCACTTTCTTCCTAACTTAATTATAACAATTTTCCTTTTTCTTTTAAAGAACAACTAAGAAATTTTAACCATACTTATATATCTTAAAGAAGACTTACTAAAAAGCTTCCATCGCTAGTCTCTCCTTGTGGATCACGGCTCGCATAGCTACTTGCTATTGAGGTAGATGAGTAACTTGCACTTTTCATTCTTAGTTCTGAAAATTTTGTATTTGTGTGCAGGTTCTAACCTTAATCAAATTTTGGCGCCGTGGCCGGGAGGAGACGGTAAGTAATTCTCATTAAAGTTTATATTTTTGGTTAACCTTCTTCTTGGTTTTTGGTGTACAGATTTAATAACAAGGAATTTTGCTTGCAGTAGACATATAAGTGGCCTTAGACTCTGCTCAAGAAAGCAGAGCTAAGAAGCCCTCAGATTTGCTACATTCCCCTGTGGCAATCTGAGTGAACTACTAACCTGTATTTTCTGCAGGTTAGCTGAATTGCAAAGTTTAATATCTGTAGCTATTAATTTCCTTCTTTGTCTCACTGTACTTCTTTTCTAACCTCAACAGTAAAATGCTGTTTGTTAAATGCTAAAAACAGTTTAGACTTTACATTTAGGCACGTGTCTAATTCGTTTACATTTTACATTACTGTTGAAAAGTGCTGAAGCAAAAGGTACGTTTGCATGGCATATAGTTTAGGAAACATTCTTGAGTGATTATTTGCTTGTTGAATGATTATTTTCTTATTATCCTGCACACCTTGCACAACAATCTTAAGGGCTTATCCTATAAAAGATAAGGTGGGAAAGTCATTCCTCCCTTAGCCCACAAACAATCCTCTCACTCACAACCCAAGCCTAACTAAAACTGAGTAGACGTTGGCCCTAGGGACATCTCAGACTCAATTAGGAGATTATCCTAAGGGGGAAGCTGTTAGAATTTGACTCTTGCCAAATCAGTGTCTAAGGAAAGGGATTGAGGGGCGAAACCCTGAAGGCTGTGTTGGTTTGGCTTAATTAGGCCCGTCGCTTTGCGCAGATACCTCCCACAATCTTGCCCTGACTTGGCTGATTAGCTTGTGTCAAAGTCTGTATTATACCTCTTGTGGACAGTCTAACCAGTTAGGAGTCGTCTAGGTTAAAGGTCTACCCTAACTTAGTTAGAATTTTTTTATTTGTTTGTTTTTATTTGTTGTGTTTTATTGTGTGATATGGCTTATAACAACAATTTTTCAATTTTAATGGTAATCTTATTTAACACCAACCTCTTTTCGGATATTACTAACCCGGCATATCATAACTTTAACCAACAGTGTGCCAGATTGGTCTATCCGAATCAATATAACCCATGCCCCCAATCTTATGACCATGAATTTCCAGAATAATTTCAACTCTTCACAGAGTCAATGGGATTCACCTCCCCTGAGTCCAATTTTAACGAACTTGTCCTCCTTATCCACCTTGTCCACAATATTTTCAAGATTCATACTCAGTTCCACCAGTCCACAATAGAAAATCATCAATTTGAAAATGAGTATGCGTGAGTCCAAACAACAATCACAAAATCTGATGGACTCACAATTTCACCATCAATTCCAAAACAACACTTCTTTTTTTTCAAGTTCAATCGCAACAAAATGATGAACCAATCAACTATGAAAAGATGCTTGAAGCCATGACTCAGGATCAAAACGTTCGTAATCACGACATAGATATGAGGTCCAAACTCTACATTCTCGCCGTTTGGCCAGTTCTGATGTCTCATAACCATTTTATTAGAGCCGAAGAGTCATGTGTTTTTGGAAACAAGGTTCCATTTCAGCACAATCATTTGAATCTGCCCAAACTCTAAATTTGAAAGTGACATTGACAGTTGGCAAGTTATCCCTTTCCTGAAATTGAACTTGAGAATGAATATTGATCATGAACCTCAACTTAGTTATTCAATTCTACTTCCTGATTCATAATGATTACGGTGTCTTCACCTGATTTCAATCTTTTCTCGAGTTAACATTGGATCCTGTGCCAGTTCATCATGAAATTGAATCACCCATCTTTGATGATCATCATATGAACATGACCAATTTCATACTTTTGAAAGTCCCATTGACAATTGGCAAGTTCTCATTTTTAAGAATATGAACTCAATGAGAAAGGTGACCTAGATCTCAAATTTATGATCTATTCAAATTTCCGAATCAATATTGACTCCTGTTTTGTTACCCGACTTGAGTAATATTTTAGAGTCAGTTTTGATTCCCACACCTGTCATTCTTGAACTTGAATCACCAATATTAAGTCGCTTTCCATTTTGGGGAATGAATGTGGACTTGAGTTTTAACTTCTTGATTTGGACCCACTTCCTGAACCAATCTCGCAATCCTGAACCTTTACTTGACTTAAGTCACTTTCCTGAGTCGGTATTAGTATCCGTACTTCCTAAGTCCAAGTCAATCTTTCTATCTGTAGGCTGTCCAAAAGTTACTGGAGGACAAAGCCATTGAAAAGCAAAGTTTCAAGCTCTAGACGCGGAGGGACTATCACCCGCGTCTCAGCATCAAGGCGCGTTGACTCGACACCGCGCTCTCAGCATCAAGGCGCGTTGACACTCGACACCCGCGTCTCAGCATCAAGGCGCGTTGGCTCGACACCCGCGTCTCAGCATCAAGGCGCGTTGGCTCGACACCCGCGTCTCAGCATCAAGGCGCGTTGGCTCGACACCCGCGTCTCAGCATCAAGGCGCGTTGGCTCGACACCCGCCCGTCTCAGCATCAAGGCGCGTTGGCTCGACACCCGCGTCTCAGTATCAAGGCGCGTCGGCATGACACCCGCGTCCTCAGCCTCAAGACGCAAAGGTCTAAAACCCGCGTTCAGTTATAACCGCCTTGGTTAAGGGACTAATCACTGCCTACACGTAAGGGAAATCAGCCCCAATCGTGGCGTGTCTTTAGCAGACCGTGGGTTAGTTACCGCCCATGTAGCGGGGAAGTTGGCCCTCATTGTGGAGCGTTTAGGGGGCACGTTCACCCCTGGTACCTCTATAAATAGCCCTGTTTGCTATGAAGAAGGGAGGGAGGAGATCGGAGATCAATCGGACGAAGAGAGACAGAGGGCGACACAGAGAGAAAAGAAGCAGATCAACTCTTCAGCAAGTTCGCTGCGTACGAGCTAGCTTTTGCCTACTCTCTTTTAGAGGTTTTGGTAGACAGAGCTGTGTCACTCTTTCTAACGGCGCCGAAGAGGAGATCCCTGAAGGACGGTCATCTGGTCAACGGCAGAACAAGATTCACTACTCCACCGCCACACCGAAGAACCAGCCTTAAACAAAGGGGGATTCAAGACTCAACATCCTCCCTCACTTGTAACGGGAAGGAAAGTCTGGTTGTAATAGTTTCATTTGATTCAAGGAAATCTTTAAACCATCACTGTCTCTTCTTCTTTCTGGCGCATACAAGAGATGGCGACTCCGCTGGGACTACGTTTGTCACTGAGGAGCAAATAGTGGCGCAAGATGACGTCACACTATAAGGGGAAGATGGTCGAATCGCTCGTTTGTCGAGTTTGACCAGGAGAAGTACGAAGAGTTTATCTCTCGCCGGCTCCAAGAGCCCAAAGACCGCTTCTGCCGCCGGGTCTCGACGGGGAATGGCCTCGAGGCCCGATCTGTGGCTTTCTCGAGCTCCCCTGCTGTCGACTGTGCCAAGCAAGGTACACGCGCCCACGCCTCTCAGAAGGCCCGCGTGGTCCCAGGCACATCTGCCTTTGCGACCAACCGCGTCGCACAAAACACCCGCGTCAGCGTCTCTCAGGAGACCCGCGTGGTCAAAGTCCCTGGTGTCCAGCATCAGGATGTCGTTGGTCTCTCTCCACCTCCTCGACGCAAATCGAAACACCTGAGCGTCGACAGAGAGACGTGCGCGTAAGCTGCAAGTTGGAACCGTTGGTTGTCAACTGAAGTGAGGTGGACGCGACGTAAATCTCGCGCCTTACCCGCGCCACGTCCAGTACGTGAAGTCCGCATTTGGCGCCCCAAACGCGAGATTCCTTCAGTTAGGTCCTCTGAGGACCAACTCACCAGACGCCAAGATGAGACCTCTGCGCCTCGTCAAGCGCAAGAGGCACAAGCCCCATAGGCGTGGGGCCCAACAGCCCATCCTCTCCCAAGTGTCTCCGCTCTGACACACCCAACAGCAAACGTGACAGGCGCGTTTTGTCTCAACAGAGACGCTAGATGCACGCTGAACAGCTGCGGCGCAAGAACCGCGTCCCTGATGCCTGCGTCCAGGCTGGACAGCACATGGATGCCTCCCGTCTTCGACGTTGCGAGGCTAATCTTTCAATCCCCCTCCCATGGATTTGAGGGATTATCTGACGAAGAAAAGAAGTGCCAATCAGGCCACTTCGTCGTGTTGCTGCCAACGGCTCATCCATATGCTCTTGAGTGCCGTTGCGGATCAGGCGGACGTACCCCAGCAGTCTTTAGTCAGACAGCTGACCTGATTCCTCCGTCAGCTAAAAGAAGACGCTCCCACAGAAGAGAACCTTCTCTGACGTGAGTACCCGCCGAGCTCACTGCGAATATGACAAGTAGGATCAAGGGAAAACAACTTGCAGTCAGCTCAGACGAGTCCGAGTCTGACTCTGAACCGGAAGGGGTGTATCGACACACTCGCACCCGGACTGGGGCCATTCCCCCAATTAACTATAATGCCTTAGCCCATGGCATTAATGATTCTCACTCCGCCGTAGCGGAATCAATGGCTTCAAACTCTTCCGTCGAGAAGGAGACCTCCGCTACATGACAGGCACTCCTGAGGAGACGACTAAACGTTTGGAGCAGATCCAGAAGGCACAAATGGATATGATTCTTTCTCAGCAGGAATCTATCAACTCCCTCAAGCAGGCGATTGCACAGACTGCTCGAAGACAGGAGGAGGTCCCCCTCTAAAAAGTCAAAGGGCAAAGGGAAAAAGGGAGAAAGCTCATCTTCCGAACCTTCTGGGGAGACGCGGCGATCTACTTCCGGTTCGTCCAAGTCCTCGTCGCAAGTAAAAGGCGACCAAGACAAGGAAAGGCTCATGTTAAAAGAAATGAGTCAACTGGAGCGATGCCTCGAGGCCCTTGCCAATCGCAAAGACCTCCAGGAAGTAGGAGTGTGTCGGCCCTATACCGTTGAATGGGACTTGGTTCCGTCCCGCCCAAGTTCAAAGCTCCAACTCTTCAAGCCTTGATGGAAGGAAGGGGTCACCCAACCAGCACATCTACTACTTCAAATCCAAACCGGGAATGTAGTAGATAATGACGCCATCCTGGCACGCCTGTTCATCGCACCCTGCTGAAAGGTTGGCCTTTGAATGGTTTATGAAGCTCCCCAAAAGGTTCTATCAAGAACTGGGCGATTTGGAGAAGCTCTTTTTTAACACGCTTCTTCGAGGACGACTCCGAAGTCATAATGCCAACCTTTTGGCTACCAAACAACGAAAAGGGGAGTCCGTCAAATCTTTCGTGGAAAGATTTCGGAACATGGCACTCCGGTGTCCAAGCGGTATGACCCAGGCCACCTGGGTGAGAAACATGCCGCCACAATCTCCAAACCTCACTCCTTGCTCAAATAGGAGTTGCTGAAAGCCGCACCTGGAAGCAATTAGTCCAACAAGGTGAACAGGCTGAGGAGATTGTCGTCCGCCGTGCGCCGAGCGGAGGAAGGTAAGCCTAGGCCCGAGGAAGGTCGACAAGGCATGCACCGGACACATCCCTCCAAACAAAGCGGAAGGATAATTGGCAACGGAGACCAAATCTCCCGCCAAACCTCAATCAGGTAAGGCGAGTGGCTCTTCAAGCCGCCACGCGCCAACAAGCAATATTCCTTCAAGGAGGAACATGTCCATTCACTCTTTAACTACTCAACAAGAGCAACCGACTGAAGCTCCCTGAAGCTCGACGCCCAGAGGAAGTCGGCAAGACCGACAATCCTAACTACTGCATGTATCACAGGATGTTGGACACCCCACCAAAAGAAAAAGCTGCTACGTCTTCAAGGACATCCTTTGTAATACCCCGTTTCCGGAATACGTACTTAGTTGCGTATTCAGATTTTGGATCGTATTTTTTCATTGACTTTCGTATATTGACCGATTTTAGTTTTAAATATCATTTTCCAATATATATTTTTTATTGATTTTCTGAATTTTCTTGGATTAAGAGGAATTTCTTCAAAACCAGTGTCGACAGTGTCGCTGATCGATTCCCAGATTTTTAATTTGCAAACAGCTTGAATTTCTAGATGGTCCTTTAGACATTTTCTCTTAAAATCACATTTCTTACCTAAATACTTTTTCTGGGAATTTTATGAATTTATGAAAAATTCCATCGGAGTCGGTAACTAACTGATTCACGATATTTTAGTTTTAAAACTATAAAGTATTTCTTTAAAACGGATTTTCACCATGAGTCTTAAAATATTATTATTGATTTTGGTATAATTTGCGAGTCCGTTCCGAGATACTTGAATTCGGGACGATTTCGGTATTTTCCGAAATGTTTTCCGTATCCTCGACTTAAACCCGGGAATCTGTGTTTCCAATATTTTCATTTTTCTAGTCAAAGAGAATATCTTCTCTTTATCAATTCTTTTCTTTTTCCTTTTTCTTAATTCTCTTCCTTCCTCCACAACCACAAGAATTCCATTTTCCAAAATTCCAACAATTCTAAAATCCATTTCTTCACACACTTCCACCAACTTCCTCATTAATGCCCTCTTCTCTCTCTCTTCCTCGTCTCTGCCATGGACGGCCAAGTGGCAAAAGAGGGACACCTCATCCCCCCTCATTTGCAAAACCCCTACTCTTCTATCTTATTTGCATCTCCTTACAAAATCTAAAACCTATATAAACTTTTCCTTTACATTTCTATTTCTTTTTCACTTCACTTCACCAAAGAAATAGTCTCCACCTAATTCCTCCTTCATCTCAACCTCAACCACCAACTCCAACTCATCACCAAGGCCATCATCTCACCTCAACTACAACAACTTTGGATTGGGGATCGTATCTTTCTTGTCGGTTATATCGCCGTGGATCAATTGTCGACCACGACCTTTCGGAACGCGTAAAGCTTCAAGTAACCGATCTATGTGAGTATTTCTACTCACCAAGACTTGGCTAATTCTAGCATATTGGTGTTTACACATCTTGTATATTGTATCTTCAAAATCATGTTATTTGATCATCAAACACAACCATCAAAATCTGTTCTGTATTCTGTTTCCAGACGATTAGTCGACTTGACCTAGGAATAGTCGACTTGAAACCCTTAGTTGAAACGTAACCTTTTCAAGAACACAGTTTTAGTCGACTTAGTTTATTTATTAGTCGACTGGAAACCTATTAGTCGACTACTCCCTTGAACCTAGTCGACTAACTTTTCCTGAAACCAAAACTCAACTCTCTGTTACACAGTTTAGTCGACTTACCTTAATTATTAGTCGACTATAAATCACTGTTAGTCGACTACCCATTCTATCCTAGTCGACTAACTTTTCCTGAAACCAAAACTCAACTTCTGTAACTCAGTATTAGTCGACTAGATCATACTGTTAGTCGACTAGAGCCACTATTAGTCGACTACCCATCTATCCTAGTCACTGTTTAGTCGACTACCCTTTCCACCCTAGTCGACTAACTTTTCCTGAATCAGAAACCCAGCTCTCTGGAACCCAGTTTAGTCGACTATACCAGACTATTAGTCGACTAACCCCTTTATTAGTCGACTACCTATTCACCTAGTCGACTAACTTTGGCTGTCTGTTATAGTTGATTTCTTTCTTGAATCTGGATCTTATCCTTGGTGCATGTGCAATATATTGTTTCTTACTTGTGCTTCATGACTGATACTTCATGACTCATTACTTGATGTATATCTCCTCTTGTCACTTCATATTTCCATGTCTATGTATTACCATGCAATGCTTGTTTCATTCTTATACTTGTACCATGCCTGTGCTATTCTTACTTCTTTATCGCATACCATGCTTGGCCGAACCTTCGTGTGTCGTTGATCTTGGGTTACTTCTATGTTACCACCTGCCATGTCATTACTTCCGACCTGTCAGTTTCATGCTTCCATTTAACACATGTATTTTACTTGGCAATTGATTGTTATCATCTACCACCAGACTATTATCAATCTCTTATCATGATGGTTGCTTGTTAAATATCACCATCCTGTCATGCTATCACTTGATATCACTTAACACCAAGCATGATGTACTTGACTTTGTGATTATCATGTACGGGAATCCTGTCTTGTTATTCTGAATGGAAACTAGTGCCACACGGAACAAACAGTGCCACACCACACGGGTGGGGGCCACCTCTTGAATCTGTCTGTGGGGGCCACCTCTAGAATCCATCCCCTCAGAACAAAGTGCCACATGGAACAAAGTGCCACATCACACGTGTGGGGGCCACCTTTGAATCTGTGGGGCCACCTCTTGAATCTGTAGGGCCTTTCCTATCTTGTCCAGTTATTCCCATAATCTGATAAACCATAAAAATGACAACTTGCACGGGGAATGGGAGGAGGAAGGATGGATGCCGGAATGATACCTTGCTTATAGTAATGGAATAAATATTGACGATCGTGTAGTGCGGGGACTTTGGCCCACAGAAGATGCGTGTTAGGGGGACTTAGGGCCCTCAAAACTTGGTCCCAGGTGTATGGGAACTACTATAAGAAGTGATATCAGTTCTCCATCTACTTCCGTTAACACCCTCGCCTAGCTTATATATGGATGTATGTGTTTGAGGTATACACCAGGACACATACCTAGATATATGGGTCAGACGAGTGATAATAATAACGATAGCTGTTGTGACACATGCTACTCCTGTTATGATTCCTGTTACTCCTGTCATGCATGTTATGATTCCGTTATGTACTCTGTCATGCATGCATGTTATGATTCCCGTTATGTATTCCTGTCATGCCTGTTATGTGTTCCTGTTATGATACTTTGTAACTCGGGTTTGTATGTGCTTGGATTACGATGATATGAGAAAAGGTATATAGATGAAGGTTTCCTTATTTGAATTATTTCCTTCGATGTACTAGTCTCTTAGAGCCGTGACCTAAGCTTATACAATCAGTTTTGCTTGTAACCGGCTTATATCGGATTTCCTGTTTTATGATTATTATGCTATACCTGTTCATACCTGCTCTAACCTACCTGCCTCCTGAGTACTTCTTACTTGATATCATTTGTTATATGCACACTTGTGCTCATCCTGCTCGCCACTTGGTATTGGTACTACTCGCTGGGGAGTGTCACTGACTCCCCTGGACCTCACGTCCAGGTCATGGAGCTAGGAGCGTGTGAATTCTCCCGGTTGCTGATCAGAGTAGCGCAGCAGTAGCGTGGATCTCCAGCAGACCTTGCAGAGCTCCATCCTTCCAGGCCCTGTGTGCCTCTCGAGTTTCCTTTTAGTAAAACTCGTGAGTGCCTTTTTTTCTGTTCATACTTGTACATTTCCATGTATTCCCGCATTGCGCATATCAGTGATGTAATATTTATGTAATGTTGGATCACTTTTGGTGATAACTTTGTAATTGTACTCAGTTGTTGGAATGTATAATGCCACCATTTGCTTCCGTACTCTGATTCTTGCCTTTACTGATGCTTAGCGTATATACGTGGGGCACTTTCTGACCTGCGTATGTACGCGCAGTGACGTCCCCGTATCCGTGGGATCGGGGCGTTACAGGATGGTATCAGAGCTTAGGCTCTTACTTCCTCAGTACGTCCAGATGGCAAATAATGGTAAAGCAATTTGCAACTGGAATGCATGAGTCTTGGTTATACATTCAACTACAAGTACAGAGTTATCTATTTTCTTGATCATCTTTCCTTTGATTTCTAATCCCTTCCATCTTTCCCCTGTTTTGGTTTTATGAAGCCTTTGATTCCACCATTGTCCTCCTTGTGTTCAATTTACCCCTTAACGAAATTGCGAGGACGCAATTTTTGTAAGGTGGGTGGATTGTAATACCCCGTTTCCGGAATACGTACTTAGTTGCGTATTCAGATTTTCGATCGTATTTTTTCAATTGACTTTCTGTATTTGACCGATTTTATTTTAAATATCATTTTCCAATATTATATATTTTCTATGATTTTTTGGGATTTTCTTGGATTAAGAGGAATTTCTTCAAAACCAGTGTCGACCAGTGTCGCTGATCGATTCCCGGATTTTTAATTTGCAAACAGCTTGGAATTTCTGATGGTCCTTTAGACATTTTCTCTTTAAAATCACATTTCTTACCTAAATACTTTTCTGAGAATTTTATGAATTTATGAAAATTCCATCGGAGTCGGTACTAACTGATTCCGGGATTTTTAGTTTAAAACTATAAATATTTCTTAAAACGGATTTCACCATGAGTCTTAAAATATTATTATTGATTTTTGGTATAATTTGCGAGTCGTTCCGAGATACTTGAATTCGGGACGATTTCGGTATTTTCCGAAATGTTTTCCGTATCCTCGACTTAAACTCGGGAATCTGTGTTTCCAATATTTTCATTTTTCTAGTCAAAGAGAATATCTTCTCTTTATCAATTCTTTTCCTTTTTCCTTTTTCCTTAATTCTCTTCCTCCTCCACAATCCACAAGAATTCCATTTTCCAAAATTCCAACAATTCCAAATTCCATTTTCTTCACACACTTCCACAACTTCCTCATTAATGCCCCTCTTTCTCTCTCTCTTCCATGGCCGGCCAAGTGGCCAAAAGAGGGGGAACCTCATCCCCCTCATTTGCAAAAACCCCCTCTCTTCTATCTTATTTGCATCTCCTTTACAAATCTAAAACCTATATAAACTTTTCCTTTACATTTCTATTTCTTTTTCACTTCACTTCACCAAAGAAAATAGTCTCCACCTAATTCCTCCTTCATCTCAACCTCAACCACCAACTCCAACTCATCACCAAGGCCATCATCTCCACCTCAACTACAACAACTTTTGGATTGGGGATCGTATCTTTCTTCGTCGGTTATATCGCCGTGGATCAATTGTCGACCACGACCTTTTCGGAACGTGTAAAGCTTCAAGTAACCGATCTATGTGAGTATTTCTACTCACCAAGACTTGGCTAATTCCTAGCATATTGGTGTTTACACATCTTGTATATTTGTATCTTCAAAATCATGTTATTTGATCATCAAACACAACCATCAAAATCTGTTCTGTATTCTGTTTCCAGACGATTAGTCGACTTGACCTAGGAATTAGTCGACTTGAAACCCTTAGTTGAAACGTAACCTTTTCAAGAACACAGTTTTAGTCGACTTAGGTTATTTATTAGGCGACTGGAAACCTCTATTAGTCGACTACTCCCTTGAACCTAGTCGACTAACTTTTCCTGAAACCAAAACTCAACTCTCTGTTACACAGTTTTAGTCGACTTACCTTAATTATTAGTCGACTATAAATCACTGTTAGTCGACTACCCATTCTATCCTAGTCGACTAACTTTTCCTGAAACCAAAACTCACTTTCTGTAACTCAGTATTAGCCGACTAGATCATACTGTTAGTCGACTAGAGACCACTATTAGTCGACTACCCCATCTATCCTAGTCACTGTTAGTCGACTACCCTTTCCACCCTAGTCGACTAACTTTTCCTGAATCAGAAACCCAGCTCTCTGGAACCCAGTTTTAGTCGACTATACCAGACTATTAGTCGACTAACCCCTTTATTAGTCGACTACCTATTCCACTAGTCGACTAACTTTGGCTGTCTGTTATAGTTGATTTCTTTCTTGAATCTGGATCTTATCCTTGGTGCATGTGCAATTATTGTTCTTACTTGTGCTTCATGACTGATACTTCATGACTCATTACTTGATGTATATCTCCTCTTGTCACTTCATATTTCCATGTCTATATTACCATGCAACTGCTTGTTTCATTCTTATACTTGTACCATGCCTGTGCTATTCTTACTTCTTTATCGCATACCATGCTTGGCCGACCCTTCGTGGTCGTTGATCTTGGGTTACTTCTATGTTACCACCTGCCATGTCATTACTTCCGACCTGTCAGTTTCATGCTTCCATTTAACACATGTATTTTACTTGGCAATTGATTGTTATCATCTACCACCAGACTATTATCAATCTCTTTATCATGATGGTTGCTTGTTAATATCACCATCCTGTCATGCTATCACTTAACACCCAGCATGATGTACTTGACTTTGTGATTATCATGTTTACGGGAATCCTGTCTTGTTATTCTGAATGGAACTAAGTGCCACACGGAACAAAGTGCCACACCACACGGTGGGGGCCACCTCTTGAATCTGTGGGGGCCACCTCTAGAATCCATCCCCTCAGAACAAAGTGCCACATGGAACAAAGTGCCACATCACACGGTGGGGCCACCTCTTGAATCTGTGGGGGCCACCTCTTGAATCTGTAGGGCCTTTTCCTATCTTGTCCAGTTATTCCCGTAATCTGATAAACCATAAAAATGACAACTTGCACGGGGAATGGGAGGAAGTGATGGATGCGGAATGATACCTTGCTTATAATAATGGAATAAAATATTGACGATTCGTTTAGTGGGACTTTGGGCCCATAGAAGATGCGTGTTAGGGGGACTTAGGGCCCTCAAACTGGTCCCAGGTGTATGGGAACTACTATAAGAAGTGATATCAGTTCTCCATCTACTTCCGTTAACAACCCTCGCCTAGCTTATATATGGATGTATATGTTTGAGGTATACACCAGGACACATACCTAGATATATGGGTCAGACGAGTGATAATAATAACGATGCCTGTTGTGACACATGCTACTCCTGTTATGATTCCTGTATACTCCTGTCATGCATGTTATGATTCCCGTTATGTACTCCTGTCATGCATGTTATGATTCCCGTTATGTATTCCTGTCATGCCTGTTATGTGTTCCTGTTATGACTACTTTGTAATCGGGTTGTATGTGCTTGGATTACGATGATATGAGATAAAGGTATATAGATGAAGGTTTCTTGTTTGGATTATTCCTTCGATGTACTAGTCTCTTAGAGCCGTGACCTAAGCTTATACAATCAGTTTTGCTTGTAACCGGCTTTATATCGGATTTCTGTTTTATGATTATTATGCTATACCTGTTCATACCTGCTCTAACCTACCTGCCTCCTGAGTACTTCTTACTTGAATCATTTGTTATATGCACACTTGTGCTCATCCTGCTTCGCCACTTGGTATTGGTACTACTCGCCTGGGGAGTGTCACTGACTCCCCTGGACCTCACGTCCAGGTCATGGAGCTAGGAGCGTGTGAATTCTCCCTGTTGCTGATCAGAGTAGCGCAGCAGTAGCGTGGATCTCAGCAACCTTGCAGAGCTCCATCCTTCCAGGCCCCTGTGTGCCTCTCGAGTTTCCTTTTAGTAAAACTCGTGAGTGCCTTTTTTTTCTGTTCATACTTGTACATTTCCATGTATTCCCGCATTTGCGCATATCAGTGATGTAATATTTATGTAATGTTGGATCACTTTTGGTGATAACTTTGTAATTGTACTCATGTGTTGGAATGTATAATGCACCATTTGCTTCCGTACTCTGATTCTTGCCTTTACTGATGCTTAGCGTATATACGTGGGGGCACTTTCTGACCTGCGTATGTACGTCGCAGTGAGTGAGTCCCCGTATCCGGGATCGGGGCGTTACATCCTTCAGGCTCTGATTGACGCGGAGGTGTTAAAGCTCCGACCAGAGCAGAAGAAGGTGACGGCTAATGTGACGTCGGTTCTCTAGTTCGGGAGACAACCTCCAACGCCTGCGGGGGTAACTCCTATTCCAAAAGGAGAGCTGAGAGTGGTCAACACAGACCCTCACCAGCAGCAAGAGAAAGGCTTGGTACCCGTCCCTACACCTCAAGGGGAAATTATGTGGGTCCACCCTGACCTTGTCAATGAACAGCAATGGACTACTGTGACCAACAGGAAATCCAAAGGCAAGGCAAAAGCCTCATCCTGCAATGTGGTGGGTGCCTCCTCTCGAGAAGCGGAGACTGATATCCCTTCACTGACCGACTCAGAGAGAGAGGAAACGATAGTCTTGGCCGCAGAGCCCAACCAACCGATGGCGGGAACCCGTTCAGGACAGGCGTACTTGAAACAGTACGACGAGACGGCGGTAGCCCCTCCACAACCAACTGCGGAGCCAGTCAGGCCCTCCACAAAGCCACCTGTGGAGAAGCAGAAGGGGACTCGATTTTCTCGGGCCCTTCAAAAGGGCATCGCGGAAGGATCTATGGCACCTTACCGCTTTGATGTCCTGGCTCAGTTGGCTAACATTCCGGCACGCATTACCTTGTATGAACTTCTTAGACTATCAAAGTCGACCAGGGAAGCTCTGCAAGAAGCTCTGGCAAATGCTGAGGTCTTTATGACCCAGGTGCCGAAGGAGGAAGATGTAGAGGATTGCCTCCACACCTCCCAGAATGCCCCCTGCATCACCTTCACGGCAGATGATATGCAGGTGAAAGGGAAGCATGATCGACCCCTGTACTCACAGGGTATATTGGATCGTCCGAGGTGAACCGCATCCAGGTAGACCCAGGGTCCGCGTTGAGCATCATGCCTCGCCGGGTCATGCAACACCTCGGCATTCCTCCCCATCGTTTGAGCCCAACCCAGACAACTATCTATGGGTTCAATGCCAACCAGACCCGTCCGATGGGGAAGATCAAGCTCAGGTGTCAGATTGGAAGTCTCAAGTCGGAAGTGACATGCTACATCATCGACGCCGACACTTCCTACAATCTATTGCTGGGACGACCGTGGATTCACCGCAACTCCATCGTTCCCTCCACTCTCCACCAAGTCATGAAGTACCTTGACGGGAATGGAAATGTGCAGACGTTGATCGCCGAAAGGCATCCGTTCAAAGGGGTCGAGAATTATTTCACCGACTCTTTACTGTACCAAGATCCGGTGGAGACGGATGAAGCCCCACAACCAGAGGAGCCAAACTCTGGTAATGAGGCTGACACTGAGCCTGAGAAAGAAGAGTGCCTGTGGGAGTTAGAACCACTTGTAACGGGCACTAATAAGCCCGATGTCGATAATACCACCGATGATGTAGGCGGTTGGTATATTAATGAAGATTTAGATTTTGCGTATTTTTCTGTGTGTGCTTCTGATTCAATACCGTCAGATACTAGCACTGATATAGATGACGATCTCTGGTCGGCAATGGGGCCTTAACATCATTGCATGTACCATTGAAATCGTCCTTCGAGACATACCAAGACAATGGTAATGCGCAAGAATCTATATTTATGGTTCCCGCAAGACGGAAAGGCCAAAAACCAATTCTTTTTGGGCGAATCTCGTCTGAACCAACGCCCCGCGACGAATCGGAAGGCGAGGAAGAATCCCCTCAGTCGATCATTACGAACCAAAAGCGCTCAAAATAATGAGATGCATGGGGTACGACCTGACCAACAAACCCGGGTTGAACTTCGGCAAAGGAAGGAGGACGTTGCTTCAATCCTTTGTGCCAAAAGGGAAGGCCCCGATTATTATCATCAGACACGCCGGGGGTTGGGCTATGTATCAACTCCAGTCCCATCAGCCTCCGATTCTCAAGAATCGTCGAGCAACGATTACTCTTCGGACACATCATCTTGGGAGTCAGATGTCAGTGTCGGCAACATCTTCAAGGAACTTTCAGTGAACATGATTTCGACAAGCCACCTGGAAGATGAAAATGAAGAAATGATCCAATCCGATACAGATCCTTGGATCAAACATTTAAATGCTCTTTGGGATACCCGCTTTGAACAGCGCGAGCCACCCACAGAAGACAAGGTTGTTCAGATCAACCTAGGAGATGAGGCTAACCCTAAGCCCATCTTCATAAGTAACGGCCTGTCACCTTCGGAGAAGAAAGATCTAATATCTCTTGTACAAGAGTATATAGACGTCTTCGCCTGGAATTATGAGGACATGCCAGGACTTGATCCTCAAGTGGCCATGCACCGCCTCAACATCAATCCGGACGTAAAGCCTGTCAAACAGCAGCAGCGACGGTTCCGTCCAGAAATAATGGAGGCAATTCAATCAGAAGTCAGAAAACTTATTGATTCTGGCTTCATCAGGGAAGAACAACATCCCGACTGGGTAGCCAACATTGTCCCAGTTGCCAAGAAGAACGGGAAGATCCGGATCTGCATCGACTTCCGTGATCTAAACGAGGCTTGTCCCAAAGACGAATTCCCATTGCCAATCACAGATGTCATGATTGACAATACTTGTGGATTCGAACGAATGTCCTTCATGGATGGATTCTCAGGATACAATCAAATCAAAATGTATCCTGACGATGAAAAGCACACCTCCTTCAGGACACCATTGGGGGTTTATTGCTATACCGTCATGCCCTTCGGACTGAAAAAATGCAGGGGCAACATACCAAAGGGTCATGAACGCCATTTCCATCAGCAAATATGCAAAACGGTGGAATGTTATGTTGATGACATCGCGGTAAAAAGCCGCACTAAAGGTGATCACATAGCAGACCTGAAGGTGGTCTTCGACATCATGCGGGCTCATCAATTGAAGATGAATCCTACAAAGTCCTTCCTGGGGGTGGCCAGTGGCAAATTCTTAGGATTTGTTGTAACATCCACCGGAATTCACTTGGACCCGGAAAAGGTTCGCGCTATCCAGGAGATGCAACCTCCGAGAAATCTCAAGGAACTCAGGGGATTGCAAGGACGATTGGCGTACATCCGTAGGTTCATCTCAAACCTCTCCGGAAGATGCCAACCCTTCACTAAGCTAATGAAGAAGGGTGTCTCGTTCATTTGGGACGACGCTTGCCAACAAGCGTTCGAGAAAATTAAACAATACCTCACCCAACCACCAGTCCTTGCAGCTCCGGTATCCGGAAAGCCTTTCCTGGTGTACGTCCGAGCGATGGATCATTCTTTGGGAGCTCTACTAGCTCAGAATGACGATCAAGGACGTGAGCAAGCAATCTACTATCTGAGTAGAACAATGATCGGAGCCGAACATCGGTATAACCCAATCGAGAAGGAATGTTTGGCATTAGTGTACGCTATTCAGAAAATGCGGCACTATCTGGTAGGCCAAACTATAAACGTCATATCAAAAGTTAACCCCCTGAGGTTACTTATGACTAAGCCTTCATCATTAAACGGCCGGCTGGCAAAATGGGCCATATTGCTCTCCCAATATGAGATGCACTTTTTACCACAAAAGGCCATTAAGGGACAAGCAGTCGCGGATTTCCTAGCTGAGCACCCAGATCCGAGGGCAGCCAAAGTCTACGAGGATCTCCCAGATGAAGTTGCTGAAGTCTGCCTGACTCAGACATCGTTCGAAAGTCAAGTATGGCAACTTTCTTCGACGGTGCATCAAGAACAAGCCCGAAGGGACACGTAGTAGCAGGGGTAGGAGTAGTACTCGTATCCCCACAAAATTATGTGATTCCCCGAGCTGTCTCATTAACTGAGCCTTGTTCCAATAATGTGGCGGAGTACAACGCTCTTTTGATTGGGATGCAATTCGCCGATGAGATTGGCGTTAAAAATCTCGAGGCATATGGCGACTCCAAGCTCATCGTCAGCCAAGTTCGCGGGGAGTACGAAGTCAGACATGAAGACTTAGTACCCTATTACAACGCGACTATCTGCATGGCCGAGGGGTTTACAAGCTTCTACATCGACCATGTACCGCGCAGGCAAAATGCGCACGCAGATGCACTCGCATCCCTGGCTGCCTCCTTAGCTCTTCTAGCTGGAGCAATGGAGAAGATATTCAT
Source organism: Agave tequilana (assembly GCA_038442645.1). Lineage (NCBI taxonomy): Eukaryota > Viridiplantae > Streptophyta > Magnoliopsida > Asparagales > Asparagaceae > Agave > Agave tequilana. Next base: position 119,878 of record JAVJIF010002374.1, on the reverse strand, counting down.
CTACAGCCACGACCTGTATTGCCCGAGAAATGCTCTCGAGGACTATCAGGAGTCAACGGGAGGTCGTCACCGCGAAGAAGCACTTGAAGCATCAACCGGTCCAGAGCTTAAAGACTGGCGATTCCCCTATATCGACTACGTCTTATACGATATCCTGCCTGAAGACACCAAAGAGGCGGCTGCCATTCGAAGGAAAGCCCCCAAATTCTATTATAATGCGATTACGCGAACATTGTATCGTCGATCGCATGACGGGATCTTACTCCGGTGCCTCTCACAAAAGAAGCCCAAGAGATATTGAGGGAAGCCCATGACGGTATGTGTGGAGCCCATCAACCTGGCCCAAAACTGGCACATCGACTTCAAAGATTGGGTTATTATTGGCCCAAGATGATTGCTGACGCCGTCACCTATGCTAAAAGGTGTCACGCTTGCCAAGTGCATGGGGATTTCATCCATCAAGCACCAGGGTACCTCCACTCTACGACCTCTACTTGGCCATTTGAAATGTGGGGGATGGATGTGGTTGGCCCTATCAGCCCACCATCATCAAAAGGACATCGGTTCATTTTGGCAATAACCGATTATTTCTCCAAATGGGCCGAAGCCATCCCTTTGAAGGAGGTCAAATCGTCGAACGTGATCAAGTTCGTGAAACATCACGTTATTTACCGTTTCGGTGTACCTCGGCGAATTATCCATGACAATGGACCCAGTTCATTAGCCAGGCTTTCCAGAGATTCTGCGCTAAGTTCAGAATCCAGAGTGTGTCCTCAACGGCATACTATCCTGCCGCTAATGGCCTCGCGAAAGCTTTCAACAAGACTATTGGCAAGCTTCTCAAAAAGTTCGTCTCGAAAAGTCAACGAGACTGGGACGACAAGTTGGGTGAATGCTTATGGGCTTACCGCACAACTGTGCGAACCCCAACTAAAGCTACACCATTTCTTTGGTCTATGGGTGCGAAGCCGTGCTCCCACTAGAGATCTAAATTCCATCTCTACGCGTCGCCTTGACAGCGGAGATGACAACCGAGGAGAAGCATCGACAGCGACTCCAAGAACTGGAGGCCTTAGATGATAAGCGTCTGCAGGCCCAACAGCAAATCGAGCTCTACCAAGCTCGAATTACCAAAGCCTTCAACAAGAAAGTTAAAATGCGAACTTTCAAGAAAGGCGATCTTGTCTTAGCCGTCAGAAGACCCATGGTAATGACGCACAAGACAAAAGGAAAATTCCAACCCAAATGGGAAGGACCGTTTGTAGTAGAGTCAGTCTACTCAAATGGGTCATATCGCCTCATAACCTCGAATGGCGATACACTCATGATGCCGATCAATGGCAGGTTCCTGAAGAAATACTATCCTTAGATGGTATTCTTCCGCTGATCAAGTTAAAAATACACCTCTGATCAAAACAAGAAGAGCTTCTTCATTAATATCCGACGCCCCCGACGGCTAAGGATAGAAGAAAATGTTGGCTTCTAAGTCCAACATAAGTCTTCGACAACTCATCATGCTGAGGGGAATAGCATGGCTAGCCCAACTCAAACGGTAGTTGGTAAAGGCACCTCAAACCCATTGACAGCTGAGGATTTGCTAAAAATCCTAAGGGACACGTTCCCATTTGATCCGACGCCTCCGACGGCTAAGGATAGAGGAAAATGTTGGCTTTTAAGTCCAACATAAGTCTTCGACAACTCATCATGCTGAAAGGAATAGCATGGCTAGCCCAACTCAAACGGTAGTTGGTAAAGGCACCTCAAATCCGTTGATAGCTGAGGTTTGCTAAAAATCCTAAAGTGGACTTGGCTCCACTCTTTCCTCCAAAATCCCCTACCAATTCTCATCCACAGAATGGTAGGTCTACAAAATACAACCATTACTAAGTTAACACTATACCTCTGGTAATGGAAACTTTTCAATATTCCTTGTCGAGTACAAGTTTTGTTTGTCAACTCTACACGGAGTATCAAATTTTCAAATTTGCCAAGTTAACACTACACCTCTGGCACTTCAAAATTTACACTTGTCAATTCTCACCAATAGAATGACAGGTCCTCAAATTACTCTTATCATGAGTCAATCTTTGTCAAGTTAATATCACACCTCTGACAAATTACTGTTAAAGTTTAACACCACACCTCTAAACAGTAATCAAGTTTCTGCCAGGTTTAATATTACACCTCTGACAGTCACTTTTCTTCAGACTTTCACACCGAAGCTGAAATGGATGATGCTAAGTTAACACCACACCTCTAGCATCCAAGTCATTGCTAAGATCAACAATACACCTATGGCATGACTTCCCTCGGACTTCCTTATGCGAGCCGAGATGACCAATGCTAAGTTCAACATTACACCTCTAGCATTACCCTCACTGTCAAGTTAAACATTACACCTATGACAGTGACATTTCTGAGTTAAGTTAATATCACACCTCTGACTCACATCCTTGTCAGTTAACATTACACTTCTGACAAGACCACTTCCGACCCGTTAAGTTAATATCACACCTCTGACGGTAACAAAATTTCCTAGATTCCCCACGAGTCTAGTCCCACTTGTTATTCTCTTCAACAGAATAACAAGTCTACCTAAAAACATTATTAGGTTAATACTACACCATCAACAGTGTTTCCATCAAATTCCCAGTTGAGCTCGATCAAGTTAATCCCAAACACTTGATAAAAGTTCACCCTCCCTGGGGGTACCAATTCTACTTGTCACTTTCTCTTATAAAGTGGCAGGTCCATCAAAAATTTCATCTCTGTCAAGTTAATATTACACCTCTGACAGTATCGTGAGAGTTCCTGAAATAGGATCTTTCTCCACAAAGTTTGACTTATTAAAATTACCATCATAATTTTGACAAAGTCAAAGACTCTTTGCTTCTATGCGTCTAACTAAAGACAAAAAGTTCAAGACAATGAAAGAGGCAAAAAGAGAAGTGTCACTTTTATTTATTTTTAGGCATATGAAAGTGATACAAAAACGCTCTCTTATACAATAAGATTGAGTATTACAGTCAAAACGCTCTCTTACAATAAGATGGAGTGTTACAATTAAGGAGTACAAAGAAGTCCCTCTCTCTCTCAGAGGTTGCACTCACTCCTTGAAGCCGCATCTGATTCCAAGTACAGGATGGTGCATGATGTAAACATCGAAAGAGCCCTAGCTGACTAAGCTAAGAGCAATGGTGTTCTTGAGGTCCGGTGGCAGCAGAAAGTCCGGCAACCCTTCGTTCATGAGCATCCCTTTCTCCAGCAGGCCATCTAGCAGACATGGAAAGTCCTCGATGTCACTTCTGGAATGGGAGAGGAAGAGGATCCTATCTGCCGCCGTGTCCACCGTAACCTCCTCGCCGCCATACTTACCCTGACCATCTCTTGCCGGCAGGCATGATTGGTGCAGTGGATCTGAAGAGACCTTGGCGAGAGTCGATTCCTCGTCAGGGACATAATATATTCCCTTGTGGACGACGAGGACCATAATATATTCCCTTGTGGACGAACATCGAACAAGTTCGCCGTCCGATATATTCTCCCACGGACTTAGCGAACATGAAGAAGAATGACCAAGCCTACCTGCAAAAAAGCAAACAGGGAATCAGACAATTCAGAGCTTAGTACACTTTAACAGAAGAAGACTAAGTCACAGACGCGGCTATTTCAAAGGCCGCAGACGCGGGAATGATCCGCGCAGCGAGCCAGAGTCCTGCGACAATAAAAACAGACGCGAGCGAGACTGTGATACACACAGAATGCAAACGCGACTTAACTCCACATCCGCGTCTAAGATACAAGGTGCGCAGAGAATCAGACGCCGAAAACTGCCATCTCTCTGTTGGAGGAACAGGAGTTGCAAGATTCGGGTCTGAAGCCTTCAACCCGAGTTGGAATTCATCCAAGTCAGTGGCCTTAAAACGCGAGCTTCATGAGTAAAGCCGTGGCCAAGTACCAAAGACTTCTGTACTCGCGTCCAAGGAAGTTAAGTCAGCGGCGCAAATTCCAGAAGGAATGCACCAACCACGACTTCACAAGAAGGTCCAGATGATATCTCTTTAAGGGGGTATACTGAAATTCAAACTTGGTTGGATCTAAAATGTCATGGTAAGTGGGCATGGCATACCCGCAGAAGCCTCTGTTAAGAGTTGAACTATCTGCGTTGAGACGCGGACGTAAAAAGTGCTCAAAGAGACGCTTCCTGCCATTGAAATCACTTGACAGTGGTAATCCATTGAAGAGACCAAACAGAAGCATGAAAGCTCTGGGTCATCTTCATCCACAGAGGCACCTTCATCCATGGAGGCAAACCCTGATAGGGTCCTTGAAGGGAGAAGGCAGAGTCCCTCAGAGTACTCGTTCTCAAACAGAGCACGGTCTAAGCAGCCGCTGTTAAAGAGAGGGGGTGAGTCCTATTTATAGGCAACTCCTGATAACGGTCATTAATGGTTCATTAATTAAAACCGCCGGCCTTAATGACCGCACGACCGTCAAAGCCCAATAGGAGGCTGACGCGTGGAACGTCGCTTCGGGAAGCATCGCAGGCGCTGATCTCAAACCGTCAGCGCGGGTTTTGCATTAAAGGGCATTAACGCCAAAGTCCAATGAAAAACCGACGCGTGGACAACTGCTTCGGGAAATAACGGATGACCCGGTTTCCCAATCGTCAGCGAAGACTTGACGTTCAATCGTTAGCGAAGACTTGATGGTCAAAGATCTCATAAAATCTTAAGTCAGGCTGCATTAAACGCAGATAGGAAAGCCGCGTCCGTTGCATTAAACGCAGATGGGAAAGCCGCGTCCAAGAATCCGCGTCACCTTTCTCAAATTGAAAGGCGTTCACCGTGTTTTAAAGGAGCGTCCACGTGACTCAAAGTCACGTCCCTTCAGCAAACAATGCTGCGTCCCTCGCGTTTGCTCTATCTGCGTCTTTCTCAGCAAGACAAATTCGTGTTTCACTCTGTGATTGACGCTGCGTCTCATCAAAAGGACTTAGTGAAATCTAAGTTCCTATGGAATGATGACCGCGTCTCACCCTGTGATTGACGCCGCGTCTCATCAAAAGGACTTAGTTCTATCTAAGCTCCTATGGACGGATGACCGCGTCTCACTCTATGGATCAATGCCGCGTCTCATCAAGAAGACTTAGAGTCGACGCCGCGTCTCATTGAAAGAACTTAGTCTTACCTAAGTTCAGTATTCACAGCCAGTGATCAGGGAGTTGAATTCATCCACAGCTAAACAAAGAAGATGGAACAAAAACTTCAAAAGACTTTTATTATATCGAAAATAGTAAAAGTGGATACAAACACTCTAATAGAGTGTCCTCTTCTTTACAAAAAAAGGGAAGAAGGGGAAAAGGCTAAAAGTCTTGATCCGGCAAAGAACGGATACGCTCCCTGAGACGATGCATCTCGTTCTGACGTGCCTTCTCAGCCTCCATCATGGCTTGGACCCGCAGCTCCTCTTCAGATAAAAAGGGTTTTGCAGCCAGCTGTGCTCGCAGAGATTCCAACCTGGAGGAATGAATGGTCTGGCTTTCTTCAGCTCGTGCCTTCGCAGCTTGTTGCTCCTCCAGCCTCTTCCGGACGGTGGCAAGCGTCCTCTCATTATCCGCGATCATGGCTTCCGCCTTAGCGATGGCAGACCGAGCATTGGTAATGGCGAGCTCTGCGTTTTGCCGGATGAACTCGGATTCTATTAAATCGTCAGCCAGTTTCTGACATTCAGCTTGGGAACGCTCGAGATTGCGGACCTCTTCAGCAACTTGTGCTTCCAGCTCCTGTCGCTCTTGTTCCTGGGTGGCTAGGAGCCTAGTCAAGATGACCTGGGCTTCTTGAGAAGAACTAGCATTGTCCAAAGACTTCAGCTCTTTCAGGTCACTTCCCAATCGCTCCACCAACAGCAGACACGACTTGGCAAGCGAGGAGCCTCCGGTTAATTCGATGTTACCGGCCATGTTTCCAAGAAACGTCCGGGCAAAGTCAAAAGAGCTACGCCCAGACAGGATAAAATCGATGCACTATCGCATCGCGTCAAGGAACTGCTGCACCGTTTTGCGTGTCAGGAAATCCATGGTATCATCACCCGAGGTACTCCCCGACCCCCTTTCTATCATGAGGAAAGGGGTGCAAGCGGCTCTTTTTCCGTGAGAGTCGTGCTGACCGTCGATACGGCAAGAGCGAGACTGGCCACTGGCGCTTCCGGAGGTGTTATCTCTGCAGGAACCTCCACAGCTAATGATGGAGTAGTAAGCGCAACCTCCTCAGAAGCTTCAACCGAGACCTGAGCTGTGTGGCCTTTTGGAAGGGTACCGACCGTCGGACTCTCCACCTGAGCCCCCTCAGTTCCCTCTGCAAGTTATTGCGACATTAGCCACAAAGGAGAAAAGCGAAACATTTAAAATATCAGAACTTCCTTACCATCTGGGAGGTCCAGAGATGTCGAATCCTTGGGCGAATCCTGCGGAGTGGAAGTCTCCCTGGCTTCAATAGTAACCTCTTCACCCTGCAGAGTGGGTTCTTCCCCAGCCTTAGGGGTTGCCTCCTCTTCGGCAAAATGGAAGGCTCCCCAATTTCAGTAGTTGCCCTCTCTGGAGTTATCTCGGCAACTGAAGCCTCGACTCCTTCGGACTGGGTCAGCTCTTTTACCGTCTCCTCGATATGCGAGGAGATTACAGCTTCAATGTCCCCGGCCAACCCTACAGCATAAAAGAAGAATGTTAAAACATCCTCTTCAAAATGAAAAGGGAAATTAGGTCAAAAGGTGAAAAGAGTACCTTCAGCGGGAATAATCGCCAGCTGTGATACCGTTGATGGCTCACCCCCGTATATTTCTTCCTCTGAGATGTGGGAGAACTTACTCGGATCAGGAAGAGCGGGTTCATCGCCGTAGTCGACCTCGTCTTCAAAATCGCTTTCCCCTGAGAGTGAGGAAGACGATAGCGCCACGCGCGAGACTTCTGCAGCCGGAGCCTTGCCACCAATTACCCCAGTGGTAGGACTGGGGTCAACTGCCCGAGGACTGGAGATGAAGACACAAGGCGACCCAGGTTGCTGTGCCTCATCTCTCCCTTCATGAGCAAGTAAAAACCCGGGTTGAACTGAAATCCCCGGAATATCGACATCTCCTCCACTCATGATGTCGACCTCTAGCTGCTCATCCTCGTCAGCGGTGGTGGCTCTGTCAATGAGCTCCCCTTCCTCCGCAGACCTACGGTCTCTGCTGCTCGACCTAGGGGCACGGACTAAATGAACATCCTCTTCAGCTATATCTTCTTCCCTCGGTACCTCAACGACAGCAGGGATGTCTTCGGATCGGGAGACTTCGGTTGTCAAGTCTCTCCGAACCTTCTTGGGAGCAGGTTCAGCAGTTGAAGCAGAGCGTTGACGACGCTTGCTTACCGCCTGTCGAGTCTTTGTTGCTCGTGGCTCCACCCTTGCTGCTTGCGGCTCCTCCCTTGTTGGTCGCGGCTCCGCCCTTATTGCTCGTGGCTTCCTTCCCGATCTTCTCCCGACCTCCTTCTGGGCCTTCAGGTACTGGTCGGTGAGTTTCGAGTGTTTACCAGATTCTGACCTTGCCTCGAGATTTGCATTGATGCTCTCAATACATGAAGACGCCGGAACAAAGTCTGATGTCTAGATGGCTTGGAAATACCAAGTGCAGAAGCTGAAGCTCATACGGCACTTGGACCCCTCGATAGGTAGACGGAAAGTTGCTCCCGTCCCTCCGGCCACACTGTAGTACCAAGCCCGAGCACCTTCGAACAAGTTCCCTTCGAAGGCGAGTCGAGCATTGGGATTCCCGACGTAGAGTTGATCGTAGCCGAACTGTCGAGCGAAACGATTCGGCATGTACGGCTCGATGGTGCATGAAGTCCCTTGCCGGAAAAGCACATATCCGGGCCGAATATTGATCAACCACCAGAAGACTCCCGCGGACAACCTCGTGAAGCCATCTGGGCCCGCGGAATCAGTAAATAGATCCCCGAAAGATGCACCAGAGATCTCAGGGAAGCAGCGATTGAGCTGGTAATTCGCAGAATCTGAAAGTCGCTTCCGGACGTATATATATAAAGATCACGCCAGCTCGAATCCTCCAACCGCTGTACAAAAGGGACGGAACTCTCCCTCCAACGCACCGCCGTCATCAGAGAAGGGCAGTGCATCACGTACCAAGCCATGAGGTACGTATAAGGCAGCTCGATCAGAGGGTTGGGGCGCTTCACCGTCGGATTCCCCTCTGAGTCAACATACGGCTTGCCGTGGGAGTCGACAGTTTTCGGCGCCTTGCAGAAACTCTTGGTTAGCGCCCGCAACCCGCTCTGAATGCCAGCCGCTACGGCCGGGAGAAGGGCTATAGGGTTGCCATGAGCCAGGAGCACCGCCGGGTACACCACGTCAGCAACAATAGCTTCATGTGGCAGCGTGGGCACCACACAACGCTTCAGCCACAGCATCAAGAAGCCTGCCAACAGTGCCCTATCGGAGATAGGGGTCCGGGCTTGATGGTGGAAGCTTTCAAAAACTAGGTCAGGGTCGAAACCGTCCTCGTTCGAAACCGTGGTGTAGAAGCCTTCAGAAGCCTTGTCGATCCTGTCTTCAATCTCCCTGTCAGAACTGGGAGCCAGTCGGGTTATCGGATTGTCTTTATTATTGACATCGTTGAATAAGTAACTGGCCCAAGACAGTTGCTTGACTCCCTGCGACCTCCAGGCGGTTATCTGACCGCAAATGTGGAAGTGACACATCACTTCCCAGTAAGTCTCGTACACCCGAGGAAACTCTTTCTTCAAGAGGTGGAGCTCCTCAGTGGTCGGGACATATTCCTCATAGGGAATGTCCCCTGTTGCCAGCCCCGAGACCTCATGTAGCTCGTGCAGTGCAAGGCCCATCTCTCCGACCGGGGTAAAGAATGTCCCCGTCAGAGGATTGTAGCGCTCCAGGATCCCGAAAAAGTTATGAGAGCCTGGTGGGATACCCCACTGTACGGCCCTGACCGCCGGGTACAGTCCCACACGCTTTAGCAGATCCCCAAGATCGGTGAGGACGAAACCCACCATCCTGCCCCACCAGTAGTTCTCCGTGGAATGGACCCACCCAGGCGAACGGAACCCGACCGGATAATCACCCTCCGCTTCCATGAACGCGTTGAGGAAGGCAGTGCCAAGTTGTGGTATCTCTCCAACCGGAACCTCAGACTTGCGCGACCCAGGGAATAGGCCGAGAACCGACCTGTCATGGCTATCATGACGGTGTACTTTATGGGAACCCAAATCACCGAGAGTAATCTCAGGGACATATCGAGAAATGTCCCATTCCATCTTCCGAGGGACGGACATGTGCTAAAAGTAGGACAGCGGGAACATCCTCTCCATGTCCGGAAGAAAGAATCTTCCACCCTTTATCTGACGGAGCCATTTATAAGTTCCGTCATACACACGATAGCCGCCATCGTTGATATGATCTCCGAAGAAGAAGGCAGGCTTCTCCAGCTTGACGTGAGCATCCGTTGTGAATGCTGCATCGGTCATAAGTACCCGAAGAGTTCTCATGTCAACATTAGAGAGCCTCTCCCTGCGATCCTGCGACTGGTCAGCAGTCACAGGGACAGTCCTTCGTAGCACAAAGGTCAAGTCCCGGTCAGCACCACCTACATGTCCAAAGTGGCGCGTCTTGGCGAGTGAGGCAGAAGGATGGGGCACTGCAAAAGAAAAGGACACTTAGTTAGATACTTTATTAAAAAAAAATGCTAAGTGTTCATAACCCAGACGCAGAAGAGATACTGGACACAGGAATTATCAAATCCGCGTCCAGACCTGCGAAACCGCGTCCAAACGCAGAAGAGATACTGGACGCAGGAATTATCAAACCCGCGTCCAGACCTGCAGGATCCGCGTCTCCACCACCAGAAGGTCATGGAATGTCCTTGATGTCACTTCTGGGGTAAGAAAAGAAGGGAGTTATCCACCTTAACCCTTCCATCACCATAACCGCCAGAAGTTAAGGAGGGTAACTCCCTTCCATTCACACCCCCAGATTTCTAATTGCTTGGACTCAGGTGCCAGATTCATCAAAATCGGCAGCTGATGAAACAGAACGCAAGGATCAAATCCGCGTTCTGCAAACCAAGTCCACGTCTGAACCCTTCACAATTAGAAATATTCTAAGTGAAGAATCCGAAATGCAGGACCCAATGGCGCGAGGGTCCAAACCCGCGCCTCGGTTATTAACTCAAAGACTGCGTCTGAGACCGCGTCTGAGAATCAAACACGAGTTATATTTTGTGTTAAGGATTCTTAGGGTTCTATGAGCTTCCGTTAATGGCAAAATCCACGCCTAAAAGGCATTATACCTGGGAAAGCGACATCCTGCGCAGAGGAAGCGCCCCTCTGGACCTCGGCGACAGTCGCCCGTGAAGAAGAGGCGGTTGGCTTGGTCTTGGGTGCCATCTTTAATTCCAGTAAAAGGAGATGAATAGTTCAAAAGTCCAGTAATGGAGATGAAAAGTTCAACAGAGGAAGAAGAGAACTCTCTTTCTTGAGCAAGTGCGTTCGGAGAAGAAAAGATGTCTCTCTGACTGTTGCCTTTTATAGGCACAAGGATTCGCGAAGATACGCGGCGTGTGGCCCGATAAAAGCTGCAGCGAATCATCGCATGACGCGTGGAACAAATCATCGCGAAGATCATGCGTCACGACTCCGCAGCGAGTCATCATTTGACACGTGGCGCGGTTCAGTTAATGAACCGGGAAGTCCGCGCGCCAAAAGGTGAAATCCTGCCGGTTCCCCAGGCCAGCTGGCGGCGTAATCATGACACGGCACAGATTCGCACCCAAGGGACGCACCTCTTCGATGGACATGCCCCGTCAGCATCTCCATAAATGCATTCGGAAGGTCGCGTCTCTCTACGAAGTCCGCGTCCGACCCAGCGGGCCCAACATCACGTCTGCCTCATGGAAGATCGGGCGCGTTTCCATTGCCAAAAGACGCACCCTACAGAAATCGCGTCTTTAAAGCAGTACCATCTCGGCTTTTCGAAAAGAACCTGCGTTCGGCCTCCTGCTTCTGCAAAATCAGTTCAACAGTACACTGACGCAAGCAGACGACCAACCACTCCTGGCTTAAAGCACACCCGTGACAGACTAAAAGAAATCGGGGAGGTTTAGACTGAGCATCTAGACACTCAACATGATCAACTCTGGTGGCTTCAAAGAGTTCAAACAGTACACTCACGAAGACCAACTCCAGATAAAATCAAACCCGGAGCACTAACAGTCCAGTCATGAAAGCAAATATGGCTAAAATCCAAAGTATTTCAAAATCCGTCCCAGTTAACTGCGGAATATCGAAAACTTTGGAGGGGGTTCTGTAGGCTATCCAAAAGTTACTGGAGGACAAGCCATTGAAAAGCAAAGTTTCAAGCTCTAGACGCGAGGGACTATCACCCGCGTCTCAGCATCAAGGCGCGTTGACTCGACACCCGCGTCTCAGCATCAAGGCGCGTTGGCTCGACACCCGCGTCTCAGCATCAAGGCGCGTTGGCTCGACACCCGCGTCTCAGCATCAAGGCGCGTTGGCTCGACACCCGCGTCTCAGCATCAAGGCGCGTTGGCTCGACACCCGCGTCTCAGCATCAAGGCGCGTTGGCTCGACACCCGCGTCTCAGTATCAAGGCGCGTCGGCCTGACACCCGCGTCTCAGCCTCAAGACGCAAAGGTCTAAAACCCGTGTCTCAGTTATAACCGCCTTGGTTAAGGGACTAATCACTGCCTACACGTAAGGGAAATCAGCCCCCATCGTGGCGTGTCTTTAGCAGGCACGTGGGTTAGTTACCGCCCATGTAGCGGGGAAGTTGGCCCTCATTGTGGAGCATTTTTAGGGGGCACGTTCACCCCTGGTACCTCTATAAATAGCCCTGTTTGCTATGAAGAAGGGAGGGAGGAGATCGGAGAATCAATCGGACGAAGAGAGAAAGAGGGCGACACAGAGAGAAAAGAAGCAGATCAACTCTTCAGCAAGTTCGCTGCATACGAGCTAGCTTTCGCCTACCTTCTCTTTTAGAGTTTTGGTAGACAGAGCTGTGTCACTCTTTCTACCGGCCGAAGAGGAGATCCCTGAAGGACGGTCATCTGGTCAACGGAGAACAAGATTCACTCTCCACCGCCACACGAAGAACCCAGCCTTAAACAAAGGGGGGATTCAAGACTCAACATCCTCCCTCCCTTGTAACTGGAAGGAAAAGTCTGGTTGTAATAATTTCATTTGATTCAAGAAAATCTTTACACCCATCACTGTCTCTTCTTCTTTCCGGCGCATACACTATCTTTTCGCACTCCATTTTGGACAAAGCGGTTGACAAAATTGACTCCGAATTAATTATGAAATTTGAAAATTAGATGGGGTTAAATTTTTAATAAAAACCGTTCATTTATACATCATTTTAGTGGGTTATATAAGAGAGATTTCTGGTGGGTTCTTCTGAACTCCACGAAAAGTCGATTGGGCCACATTTCGTGGACCAAACAGACCACCACCGAAACCACCACCTTAAGGTAGTATTGTCCTTCCCTTTCTTCTTTTTCATGCATCTATACATTAATTCATACATTGAGGACAATACATGAGATAGGTGTGGGGGAGGGTCTAATATAACTTAGTTTTTTTTCTTCTTTTTATAAAATGAAAATAAAAAATATTAACATTTTCTTTACTTTTAAAAACTTTTAGAAAATAGAAACAATATTTTGACATATTTTTGTAAGAAATTAAGTCAATTTTAAGGAATAGGAGAATCATAATTAGGATTTCTTATACTTTGTCAAAATAAGATTATTTGTTTGATTTCTAAGGACAGAAAGAAAGTTTGTGAAAGTAATTTAGTCTTGATCTTTACCTTGAAGAAATATGCACAACTTATATACTTACACACTTAGGGTTCAAAAATAAAGATTCTTATGCCTTATAAAAAAAGAAAAAAAAGAAAAAAATATCTGTGAAAGATGAACAAATCTAATTATTGATTAGCTAGGTGCTTTGGCCTAAGTAAGCCTTGGTATTTATGCGAAAGATGATTAGATAAGTTTGAGAAAAAATATATATAAATCCTCTGATTAAGTTGGGTATTTGGGCCTAATAAAGCATAAGTATTCACACCTAAAAGCGATTCATATAATAAAATCCTTAGTTTTGTGGCCTTGTTTGCTCGAGTCCTTAAGTCCTTGGGGTGTTTTCTCACCAGGTGCCCTAAGACCCTTTGGTTTGGGAGTCACCGATTAAAGCCTCGTTACATGGGCAGATTAGAAAGCCTAATAGAACTAAGGAATAATACCACCAATATATATATATATATATATATATATATATATATATATATATATATATATATATATATATATATATATATATATATATAAAAATAAGGCATAAGAGTTAGGTTAAAGAACCCTTAGTCAAAATTTTCACGGTCACAAGGTGCATATGACTTAGGGTAAAGTAATAGACTAGATGAGAAGTACAATTTGACTCCTTACTTTAATTGATAACAAATTTTTGAATAGAGACTAAGTTTAGGAATGAAAAATTCGGTTTTCCTATAACTTATAGATTACTTAAAACTTACAATAATAATTCAAATATTTTTATTTCAAAATGTGCTTTTCGAAAATACTAACTCTTTGTTACTCTTTCTTTATGGATTTTGTGGGTGCAATCCACTAAAAACCCTCACGAGACAAAACTCGTCCTCTAGAGGAAACCTAGAGGTTTAACGGCTTATTGCACATGCTCAGTGCAATCGCGTAACCTGCGAAAGTGGCCTAATAATTTTTGGTTTAGTTTTGTTGATTTGCTCAAGGACGAGCAAAGATAGGTGTGGGGGTGTGATCGTACATATATTTTGTATTCTTTTCATTACACTCCTACATTTATCATGTAATAAATCTGCTAATTTTCTTATCTTAAATATCTATTTTATAGAAGATAATAATAAAGAGAAAGAGGATTAAACCAAATAAATACCAGTTAAAATCAGATTTAACTGGATCTATTTGGTTAGCTGAGAATGATCCCAGATCTGTTAGAACAAATCAAGGATTAGGGCAAATGTTCAGCTGAAGATCAGAGCAAATCAGAAAGATAACACCAAACGGAAACCGGTAAAATTCAGATTTCTATAAATCTATTTTGGTTAGCTAAAAATCAACCAAGGATAATATCAAATACAGAGAGATAAATGGATAGAGAGAAGATCAACGGATGAGATGAAGCAAGTTTGACTCAGATTCTGACTAGATACATTTTAGTATTTGAATCATAATTTTCGCTACCGAATCTTAAATCTGATGATTCAAGATGATCCAGAAAGCAGACTTACAGGGCTACAACTCTTATGTTAGTCATTATTTCTAATTCTGTCATTTGATAAGTGATATTCAGCAATCAACACACCAACAAACTGCAGATCAGAACTGAATATCCACATCAAATCAAGTTTGGAGATAAGGGGAGGATTTAAATTCAGAAATAGCCAGCTTTCCCAATCTTCATACTCCTCTAACCTCTGCATTTCTTCTATAAATACCTGCAATCTCAAAGACAAAAAAGACGACCATGCAGAGATAAAATTTAGTCCACTTTTCCATTCGTTGTAGTGTAGGTTTTTGTTTTTCTTTTCATATAATTTTCAGTTTTAATTTATGTAAATCAGAGGAGATCAGAGTTTCATAGGAGAATGAGAACGAACTTCTGCTGAGGGTGACACCGGTGTAAGATTTTTCTTCTTTTCTCTTATTGTTATAAAATCGAATCTGTAGTTTCCTTTTTGTATGTACTTTATTTTTGTTCTACTTCTTCTCTACTTTTCTTCTTTTGGTACCAAATTGCTATCCAAGTGAGTCTTAAAGCATCGAAAGAGCCTTGCCTTTGCGAGTGCCACCGATAGCTCATGACGATGGATTTTTAGTTTCATTCTGTATCACTTCATACTTGCAACGTCTTGATGATATAATGTGGAGGAGACGGGAATCAACTCTTATGGCCTATACGTTGATCGCCTCACTTCAAGGTAACATCATTGCAAAAGATTCAAGGTAAGCATTTGGCCAAAGGAGGTAAGTAACTTTTAGATTCTTTTCTTTTAATTCTTTAGTTTAGAATACCACAATCTTTCAAATTTCTTTCACTCTTTTTCATTTCTTTGTACATACCCACTTTCACTTTCTCCACCTTCTCTATCTATCACTTTCTTTCTAACTTAACTATAACAATTTTTCTTTTTCTTTTAAAGAACTAAAGAAGAACTTTAACCATATTTTGTATCTTAAAAGAAGACTTATTAAAAAAGATTCCATCGCTAGTCTCTCCTTGTGGATCACGACCCGCATAGCCACTTGCTATTGTGGTAGAATTGAGTAACTTGCACTTTTCATTCTTAGTTCTGAAATTTTGTCTTTGTGTGCAAGTTCTAACCTCAATCATCTACCTTTACACAAGATCTAAACATAAACTAAACTTAAACAAACCGAAGTCTTCTTGTCGATCCTCATCTTCAACACGACCCGATCCAAACACGATCCAATGAGCTTGACTCCAACCGAGTGCTAGATGCGATCTTGACGCGTGAGCTCTTGAATCAACATGTGTTAGCTCCAAAACTCCTTTGTTGAAGCCAAACACCTACTAAGATCTTGATCAATAACTGAAACTATATAAATACAAGATCATTAGTAAACTATAACTGCATGAGTTAATCATTATCAAAACTAGAGTGATGGGCCTTTGGGCCAACATAATCCTATTAAGGGTAGTACTTTTTTAAGAATCTACCATCGATCGACATCATGAGAGTATCGCCCTCAGGGGTTTTGAGACGGTATGCTCCATTTGAGTAGACGGACTCTGCTGCAAATGGTCCTTCTCATTTGGGCTAGAATTTTTCTTTTGTCTTATGTGTCATCATCATAGGTCTTCTGACAGTTAAGACAAGGTCATCTTTCTTGAAAGTTCACTCCTTAACTTTATTGTTGAAGGCTTTGGTAATTCGTGCTTGATAAAGCTAGATTTGTTGTTGAGCTTGCATGCGTTTATCATCTAAAGCTTCTAGCTTGTCACGCCCCGCTTCCTAAAAAATGTGAAAATAGAGACGCGACGAGAGTCGTTGACATATATACGTGAGGAGAATACCTTATGTATACATACTAAGCCTAAAGTAACTCGAACAAGTTATAAAAATCTACTAAAATGAATCATGATCAAAGCAATATAGCATATAAGCATTCACACATGATAACATATGAATAAGGAATGGAATAATAACTGATAGCAAAGTATAGATGATCAGGAAATTACAGAATTAATAGGAATGAAAAGAAAGATAATAATACTAGAGTGGATAGAAAAAACTCCAGCTTCTCGCAACATGTCCGGTCTCAATCGAACACCTGATCAATAACATGAAACATCTAGTGTCTGGACGTTCGAATCCATGGTCGTCAGGAAGCGACTTAATGAGTGTGTATGAAAAAGGGAAGGTGTTCGTGCATATAAACAATGTGCACATAATGATAAACAATACTGGAATAGGACAGATATAACATATAAAACATGAACAGAGAGTAATAAAGTCAGTTAATATAGAAATCAAATGTCAAATGAGGTCAGGTATCTATCACAGTATGTGTGTGTGTGTGTGTATCATGTTGGAAGAATAAGTCATGCGAGGGTCCAGTGTACGATCAGGTGTCTATTATAATATATATATATATATATATATATATATCTATGTTCAATCTGTAATATCAATATAATATTTTAGTTTTGTTATCAATTATGTCAGCAAACACTAATTGCCACCTGTAATAGACGCATCCCATACTACACCTATCACACGTGTCAATCGAAGTCCTATGTTATTGAAATCAATAGAAGAGACATTGTCCATTTTTACATGGGTTTCCTAATACCAGGAATCACGGCCCAATCACTGGCGCTGAATGATTGAGTTTGAACCTGCACACAAAGACAGTATTTCAAAACTTTAAAATAGAGATGTGCAAGTGCTCAATTCTACCGCAATAGTAAGTGGCTATGCGGGTCGTGATCCACAAGGAGGGACTAGCGATGGAAGCTTGTTTAGCAAGTTCTCTTTTATGCTACCATTAATGGTTAAAAATTCTTCTTTAGTTTCTTAAAAAAAGAAAAATAAATTACAATGAAGTTAGGCAGAAAGTGAGAGATTGGGAAGATGGAGAAACCAGAATTGGGTATGTACAAAGAAATGGAAAAGAGTGATAAAGATGCTTGGAGCTTGTGATATTGAAACTAAAGAATAAAAGAAAAGAAAGATAACCTAAAAATTACTTACCTCTTTAGTGCTCATATACTTTGGATCCGTTTCGACGACTTACCTTGTCTTTGGAGGCAATCAAGCATGGCGTATAGGATCTTCTCCATTCTCGATCTACACTACGAATAAAAGGGCAAACTATACTAGCAAGAGAAGGGCTGTTCATCACCATAGGCCATCAGGGCACTTGCAACGGCTAAGCAGTCTCGAGGCTATCGGATTCTCTTGGATTGCAACACATCAGAGGAGAGTAAAAGAAAACAAGAGTAAAGAAAGAAAAAGAAACTTTGATTCGATTCAAATAACAATGAAAGAAGAGATCACTTACACTGGTGTCACCTGCAGTACAAGCTTGCTCTCATTACTCCATAAAAGTCGTCTCTCCTCTTAGTTACATAAAGAAAAGTAAAAATTACATAAAAGAAAACTAAGAACCTACGTTACAAACTACAAATTATCCTAAGTTCTATTCTCTGCTTGGTCGTTCCCCTTGCCTTTGAGATTGCAGGTATTTATAGAAGAAATGCAGAAGTTAAAAGAGTATGAAGATAGGGAAAGCTGGCTATTTCTGAATTTGAATCCTCCCTTATCTCCAAACTTGATTTGATGTGGATATTCAGTTCTGATCTGTAGTTTGTTGGCGTGTTGATTGCTGAATATTACTTATCAAATGATAGAATTAGAAATAGTGATCAACATAAGAGTTGTGTCTCTGTAAGTCCTCTTTCTGGATCATCTTGAATCATAAGATTTGAGATTCAGTAGAGAAAATTATGATTCAAATACTGAAATGTATGCAGTCAGAATCTGAGTCAAACTTGCTTCATCTCATCCGTTGCTCTTCTCTCTATCCATTTATCTCTCTGTATTTGATATTATCCTCGATTGATTTTTAGCTAACCAAAATGGATTTAAAGAAATCTAAATTTTACTGGTTTCCATTTGGTGTTATCTTTCTGATTTGCTCTGATCTTCAGCTGAACATTTGCCCAAATTCTTGATTTGTTCTAACTAGATCTGGGATCATCCTCAGCTAATCAAATAGATCCAGTTAAATCTGATTTTAACTGGTATTTATTTGATTTAATCTAATTTCCTCTTCATTATTATCTTCTACAAAATAGACATTTAAGACAAAAAAAATTAGCAGATTTATTACACGATAAATGTAGGAGTGTAATGAAAAGAATGCAAAAAATATGTACGATCACACCCCTACACCTATCTTTTGCTCGTCCTCGAGCAAAACAATAAAACTAAACCAAAGATTATTAGACCACTTTCGCAGGTCACGCAATTGCACTGAGCTTGTGCAACAAGCCGTTAAACCTGTAGGTTTTCCTTAGAGGACGAGTTTTGTCTCGTGAGGATTTTCAGTGGATTACACCCACAAAATCCATAATGAAAGAGAAACAAAGAGTTAGTATTTTCAAAAAGCATTTTGAAAGAGAAAAATATTTGAAATGTAATTGTAAGATTTATGTAATCTATAAGTTATAGGGAAACTGAATTTTCGTTCCTAAACTTAGTCTCTATTCAAAAATTTGTTATCAATCAAAGTAAGGAGTCATATTGTACTTCTCATTTAGTTTATTACTTTACCCTAAGTCATATGCACCTTGTGACCGTGAAAATTTTGACTAAGGGTTCTTTAACTCTAACTCTTATGCCATATATATATATATATATATATATATATATATATATATATATATATATATATATATATATATATATATATATATATATATATATATATATATATTGGTGGTATTATTCTTTAGTTCTATTAGGCTTTCTAATCTGCCCATGTAACGAGGCTTTAATCGGTGACTCCGAAACCAAACAGTCTTAGGGCACCGGGTGAGAAAACACCCCAAGGACTTAAGACTCGAGCAAACAAGGCCACAAAACTAAGGATTTTATTATATGAACCACTTTTAGGCGTGAATACTTATGCTTTATTAGGCACAAATACCCAGCTTAATCAGAGGATTTTTTTAATATATTTTTTTCTCAAACTTATCTAATCATCTTTCGCATAAATACCAAGGCTTACTTAGGCTAAAGCACCTAGCTAGTCAATAATTAGATTTGTTCATCTTTCATAGATATATTTTTTTTCTTTTTTTTTTTTTTATAAAGCATAAGAATCTTCGTTTTTTGAACCCTAAGTGTGTAAGTGTATGAAGTGTGCATATTTCATTAAGGTAAAGATCAAGACTAAATTATTTGACAAATTATCTTCCTAACTCTAAAAATCAAAAAAAATCTTATTTTGACCAAGTTTAAGAAATACTAATTTTGATTTTCCTATTTCTTAAAATTTACTTAATTTCTTACAAAAATATGTCAAAATATTGTTTCTATTTTCAAAGAGTTTTTTTAAAAGGAAAGAAAATGTTAAATTTTTTTTATTTTTTTAATAAAAAGAAAAACTTAAGTTATGTTAGAACCCTCTCCCACACCTATCTCATGCATTGTCCTCAATGTATGAATTAATGCATAGATGCATGAAAAAGATAACAGAGAAGGAAAATACTACCTTAAGGTGGTGGTTCCGGTGGTGGTCTGATTGGTCCACGAAATGCGGCCCAATCGACTTTGCATGGAGTTGGGAGGAACCCATCAGAAATCTCTCTAATATAACCAACTAAAATGATATATACATGAATGATTTTTATTAAATATTTTACCCCATCTAATTTACAAATTCCATAATTAATTTCAGAGTCAATTTTGTCAACCGCCTTGTCCCAAAATGGAGTGTGAAAAGATAGAATGACTGACTTGGATTTAGAAAGTACGAGAACTAATACTGACTCAGGAAAGTGACTTAAGTCAAGTAAAGATTCAGGAGTCGAGATTGGTTCAGGAAGTGGGTCCAAATCAAGAAGTTGAAACTCAAGTCCACATTCATTTTCCAACAATGTAATATGACTTAATATTGGTGATTCAAGTTCAAGAATGATAGGTGTGGGAATCAAAACTGACTCTAAAATATTACTCAAGTCGGGTAACAAAACAGGAGTCAATATTGATTCGGGAATTTGAACTGGATCACAGATTTGAGAATCTAGGTCACATTTCTCATTGAGTTCAATTTCATAAAAATGAGAACTTGCCAATTTATCAATGAGACTTTCAAAATTATAAAATTGGTCAAGTTCAATATGATGATCATCAAAGATGGGCGATTCAATTTCATTATGAATTGGCACAGGATCCAATGTTGACTCGGGAAAAAGATTGAAATCAGGTGAAAACACCGGAGTCATAATTGAATCAGGAAGTAGAATTGAATCACTAAGTTGAGGTTCATGATCATATTCATTTTCAAGTTCAATTTCAGGAAAGGGATAACTTGCCAAACTGTCAATTTCACTTTCAAATTTGGAGTTTGGGCAAGTTCAAATGATTGTGCTGAAATAGAACCTTGTGTTCCAAAACAACATGACTCTTCGGCTCTAACAGAATGGTTACCGACATCAGAACTGGCCAAACGGTGAGAACATAGAGATTGGACCATCATATCTATGTCATGATTACGAGCGTTTTGAGCTTGAGTCATGGCTTCAAGCATCTTTTCATAATTGATTGGTTCATCATTTTGTTGCGATTGAACTTGAAAAGATGAAGTGTTGTTTTAGAATTGGTGGTGAAATTGTGAGTCCATCACATTTGTGATTGTTGTTTGGACTCACGCATACTCATTTCCAAATTGATGGTTTTTTGTTTTGGACTGGTGGAACTGAGTATGAATCTTGGAAATATTGTGGACAAGGTGAATAAGAAGGACAAGTTGGTTGAAAATTAGACTCGGGGGAGGTGAATCCCCATTGACTCTGTGAAGAGTTGAAATTATTCTGAAAATTATGGTTATAAGATTGGGGGCATGGGTTATATTGATTCGGATAAGACCAATCCGGCACACTAGGTTGGTTAAAGTTATGATTTGTCGGGTTGGTAATATCCGACAAAGAGGTTGGTGTGTGATATGGATTGCCATTAAAATTGAAAAATTATTGTTATAAGCCATATCACACAATAAAACACAAACAAAGAAAAAAACAAACAAATAAGTAAAGAAAAAAGAAAAAAATTCTAACCTAAGTTAGGGTAGACCTTTGACCTAGACGACTCCTAACTGGTTAGACTGTCCATAGGAGGTATAATGCAGACTTTGACCACAAGCTAATCAGCCAGGTCAGGGCAAGATTGGTGGGAGGTTATCCGTCAAAGACGTTCCTTAATTAAGTAACCACCAACCTTCGGGCTTTCGGCCCTTAATCCCCTTCCTAAACACTGATTTGGTAGGAGTCAAATTCCAACACCTTTCCCCTTAGGATAATCTCCTAATTGAGTCCGAGATGTCCCTAGGGCTAACGTCTACTCATTTTTAGTTAGGCTTGGGTTAGTGAGTGAGGAGATTGTTTGTGGGCTAAGGAAGGGTAATGACTTCCCCACCTTATCTTGTTATAGGACAAGCCCTTAGATCAATTTAGTGTAGTGTACAAGAAAAGCAACACTTAAGCAATGTAAACAATCCAAAAGTGTTCATATACTAGATGCTATGCACACGTACCTTTGCTCCAACACTCTTCAACAGTAAATAGAAAATGAAATGAAATAGACACGTGCCTAAATGCAAAGTCTAAATCATTTTTAGCATTTACAATCAACTTTTTACAGCTGTGTTAAAAATGTATATACAGTGAGTCAAACAAGGAGATAAATGCTACAGAAATTCAGATTTTCAATTCAGCCAACTTGTAAAAGTACAAGTTAGTAGTTCACTCAGTTTTGCCACTGGAATGTAGCAAATCTGAGGGTTTCTGGGCTCTGCTTTCTTGAGCAGAGTGCAGGGCCACTTATATGCCCACTGCAACAGATATTCCTTGTTGTTAAATCTGTACACAAAACAAAGAAGAAAGTTAACCATAAATATAACTTTTAAAGAGAGTAACTTACCGTCCCTCCCCGGCAACGGTCCTAAAATTTTGATTGAGTTTGAACCTGCACACAAATACAGT